>CM052298.1:11667730-11846599 GCA_028455765.1 Lasioglossum oenotherae | reverse complement strand
ATCCCCTTTTCGACAATTAATGTTTCATCGCAATTGTTCAATCACCGGTTTTCAAAAATGATTTTGATAGCTAATACATTCATAATTCGCGACAGTGACAGCGACGATTTTCACATAAACTGGGGTTGAAATTATTGATGAGTAATTGTAAGCGCAGTATTGATTCAGTGAATCAAATATTTATCAGACAGTAACAAGCGTACTTACATATAATGACTACACTCGATATTCTCATAGTTATATGTTTCAGTCAAAGGGGAAGGGCCAGTTTGTTCATTTAGTCATAGTACCATAGAGCCAGTGATGCCAAAATCGTGGTCTCGTGGAACTTTCCCCTTCGGCGGCTCGGCGCACAGTGGTCGGAAAGCGTACTATATATAGTTACAAGCATGTTTTCTCGAGAAATTTAGAAGATATAATAAAATTTGTTAAATAAGCATTGTATGGTTACACTTGTAGAATTTTTTGATACATGTTTTGAACATCAACAATTTTTTTTATTTTTCAAAGAATAAAAAAAAAATTTTTTTAAGCTCCATTGCATATAAATCAGATAAAATTAAATTTACACGATATTTAATCAAATTTCGGTAAATCATTTTATTAACAAAATCAAATAATTTTTTCACATAGCATATTACGCATCCGCCATTTTGTTTTTTATAATTTTGACATCAGATTCATATTCGCCGCACGAGAAATGTGGGAACACTAATTTTCAAGAGAGTCCAATAATTTTACGGGTTACCCATCCGCCATATTGAATCCGCCATTTTGTTTTTTATAATTTTATCAGATTCATATTCGCTGGCGCAAGAAATATGGGAATACTAATTTTCAAGAGAGTCTAATAATTTTTTGGGTTACCCATCCGCTATATTGAATCCGCCATTTTGTTTTTTGTAATTTTCCCATCTGATTTATAACACTGTCCAACAAATTTCAACTTTTTTTATGATTTGGGTCCTTTTGGGTCCTTCTTATAGAGTTTTTTGCGCTGATTCCGAAACTGTCCTTAATTTTCCTCCTACACAGTTTTTGAGAAACATGGCTTTGAAAAAAAATCATATTTTTCAACTTTAAACAAATATTGTGATGTTATTATAAAAGATATTGAATAGTTCTTTACAGCAAAAGATTCTGTAGACTTTCCCGAATACAGAGATATCTAGTATTAATACATTATGATTGTTTAAACATGTTTAAATAATGATTAAAGACGGAGAGTCACCACTTTTGCACCAATTTTTGAGGATATTTTTCAATTTATCTAAAAAAATTAGGGTCCAACGGAAAATCGAACTATACCACGCGATAGAGCCGACTTTTATCTTGAAAAACCCCCGTTTGAAGTTTGCGACATCGACGTTTTTTTCGAACCAGAAAGCAAAATATCTTCGCCCGACATGCGTTTCCGCCAGTGGCGCATACGTCGGGTGATCGTTCGTCAAGTAATATACGTCAAATAAACGTTCAAATACTTAATTATGTTTAATTTTATTGTTTTATATATGAGAATACAATATACCTTCAAACTAGTGGGTTATCAAATCATTTTAACGAAAAAATTATTATATTAGTTCTGTTCACAAAAACCAGATTTGAAATCAGCGTGAAAAAATCTACGGGAAATGATATATAGCATGTTAAAAAAAAATTTCATCGCTCTACCTCATTTCTATCGAAAGTTCCTTGATTTTTAATCGAGTTTCGGCGCACATTTTGCTATAACTTTTGATCTAAAAAAAAGATATCGGAGAGAAATTTGGACAAAATTGTTTTTGAAAAATCGGGTTTAATGATGTAAACAGAAATATATTTTGTATTTTTTAAATAATGTTTTCGTTGATTCGTAAGGAATAGCCGGATAAGATGGTCAAAAGTGCTCGACACTGCTTGATTTTTAATCACACCATGTTCAATAAAAAATTACGAAAAAATTCATGAATTTTCTACCTAATAGTATAACACGATTGATATTTTTTCAAACTTTTTGGTTGCAAAATCGATTTTTAAACAAATCGGAAAGCATAAAATAGCCAATTTTATATCGAAGTTTTTAGTTGACCATGTTTATATAATTATGTTAGTTGCGTCGCTTCGTAATTATTAACGCGTGTTTTGTCAGATTTTTCTGATTATGCAGACATATGTAAAAAAAAATTAGAAATCTCCAAACATTCTAAGGAAGTGCATATTTCGTACTGAAATTTTAGAGATACCAATTTTATAAAAATTCAGTAGATAGATATTATTGAAACAAATCGTTCTTAATTTTTTCATAATTTTTTTATAAATTTCATCGTCGTTAAAATAACATAAAATCAACTTTTCGTTGCCTCTTTACCTTATGATAAGTGCATTATCTAATAATAAACATTTTTATATTCGGAAAAATAATGTACAAACTTAAAACTGCAACATAAAAGAGGCTCTAAGAGCCTCGTGGAACCTAAACAAAAAAATCCACAACATGCAATGCAATGTCTGTAGGGATCTGCAGAATACAGGTCGTTACGGTATAATGTACCACAGCTTGTGTACAACAGCGTACCGTTCTCGTAAATTTTAAATCGCCAATTTAATAACTAAATATGATCCAAATTATATCATGTTTGGTGTTATTTCTATCAGAAAAATGCCACAATAGAGTTCGCTGTTGTACTAGGGAATTTTTTACAGAGTCGGTAATTCAAAACCGTTGACAGAAAAATGTATTAGTTCCACAATATTAGTTCCGACCGATACGGTAGGATGTGACACAGAAATGGTAAGGAGGCTGACGTGTGACAAAAATAGATTGGCTGATTGGTCTACTTCTTTTACACCTCTTCTGTAATTGCTCTACTCCTACACTTCGTCTGATAATGAACCAGTGGTGACATATTGTGCAAGGTTTCTCGCGCACACACGCGATTTTAGCCACCGCAAAGTAAAATTCTCAATAAAATGAAGTACCTTGAATTCTCCGTGAAATATCAGTACTTTCCCGCCAATATAACTGACCCAGACCCAGCGCTCCACTACCTCGTCATCATATAGATACGTCACTGTTTTGGACATGCATGCACAAAAAATCTTGCACAATATCTCATCACTGCTATAAACATCGACCTCGTCGGTGACAAACTTCTTAAGCGTGTGTAGACGAGAACAATTTGAATTGTATTACAGACAATGAATACCTCGTCTGTGACTGTATTAATTATTTATTGTTTAGCACAGCCTTCTTAATTTAGCATTTTCATAAATGATTATACATTACCAAGAGATTTTGTAATTCTGGAACATTTCATTAAAATGAATTTCTTGGTAACTGACAGTGTTGTTTACATCAAAGAATTAATTATGTCTGTAATTGGATGCAATATCTGCAGGGATCTTAAATCTACTGTCGAATAGACAATGTCAAAATTTGAATGAGACTATCCTTGTATCTTCAATGGAACTTGGAATATTTCAAGGCTAAATATAAGGTAAAACAGCTCGAATCAATATAAAAATAAAAGACAGTGACGATTTTAATAATGTGTTAACATTTTTGTGTAATATCTCCATATATTTTGGTAATTTTTTATTCCTCTTCCTCTTTCCTTACAAAGAAAATACTTATTTCCTTAGGCTCTTACAATTTTAGTTCTAGATATAAGAGCTGTTGAATGTCAGAAAATGTGCAACAAATCTTGGACTCGTGACTTGTTATGTTTCAGCAAAATTAGTTCCGATGAAACTTTCACCAATTCTTAAAATTAATTTTTTTACTTCACTGAGAAATCTCAATATACCATATCATTCTAAAAGTATTCTACCTCAGGTAACTCTTCTGGTTTAACGAAATATTGTTTTATTCTTTTCAAAATTATTAATCGGGAGTAAATGAACTCTTGAATATCTCATCGAGATTTTGGAGTAGTTAGAAGTGTCAAATTTGATCAAGTATTCAACATAAACTTTAGCAGAGATTAGAAAGTTATATTTGATACTTGAGAAACTTTTGAAATATGTTGAATTTTATAAGGCTTGAAATACTTTAGCAAATTATATTCCAACAGAAAATACTTAGATGTTTTCGTAAGTCCTCTCTATTCTCTTTGTGTCTTGTAGAAACATTTCAAGTCGTATTAATAAAAATACGTTCTAAAAATTCTTCGAATTCGATCAAAGTTGATCAACTTTTATAAATGCAAGAGACATTTCGAACATTGTCCAGTTTTAGCTGTAGCGTGTGTAATCAAGATACATATAACTCCTTCAAATAGGGAATACGAGGAGGTAAGGCTTAAAAGAAATTCTGCTGCTGGAGTACAAAGCTAACACAAGAATATTTTCAATGGCCTAACAGCTAGTTCAAAAATTTTGTAAGTACTATCTATTAGTGCCAATTATTCAACAATTTTGCTTAGCGATATTATCATTGGTCAAATTAATTATTCACTTGTGCTTCTGAATTGTGAGTTTGAGTTTCTCATAGTTTGCGCCAGGGAAGCTGTCCAACTAAAAAAAATGACAAATATCAGTATTCTACCTACACTATCACTTTCCCTACAACACACCCTTAGCACTCGAGTACCATTATGTAAAATATTGTTTACATTATTAAATATATTGGGATCTAACCAATTACTCTAAACATTTAAGTATTATATGAGGTATTATATAAATTTCATATCCATAAAATGAAAAATAAAATCATACATAGAGTGGAATTATTCTAGGTTGGAAGAAATGTTTCATTTTCGAGTTAAAATAGCTCTGAGTGCAAAGGGTTAAAACTAAAGCAATACATACCACTTTACCACCCTTGATAAATACAAAGGTAGGCATGCTGATGATCTCATATTGTGCAGCAATGTCTGGGAGTTCGTCTACGTCTATTTTTATAAATATTACATCTGACATTTCCTATGATGAAAAAAAAATCATTTTATAAGAGACTTTTCTGTGATTTCTTATTGTTCTCCATTTTCAAACGAAAGTAAATCTAACCTCAGAGAGTTCTTGAACTTTAGGTGCAATCATTTTACATGGACCACACCATGTAGCAAAGAAGTCGATTACAACCAAGTTGCTTCCAGCATTCTCCAGAGTGGTCTTCAACTCATCCTATAAACAAAATTCAAAAATGTCAATTACATATTGCATTTTATATACATATACACAACGGTGGTTACACATCAAACTGTACCATATAAAATGTATTATTCTTGATAACCAAGAGTAGGTCTGCGATAGTTTAATGCGATAAAAGATATGAAGCTAGTCATGTGCTGATAAAATTCAGATTAATGCACAAATTGTAGCTTGGTAAACGCAACAACAAGAAAGTACGTGAAAATACATTATAACTGAAAATTCATAAGAAACAATCTTTTTCATGGACTGTCAACGATCGATTGAATTACTTACGTCTTTTGACAAATAATTCTTCTCAATCGTAATAGTTGACCGATCGTTTAAACGTAACATTTTATCGATCAATACCGAACTCTGGCTGAAACGTATGTCAAGCCACGGCAAATGGTTTTAACGCGTTAACTATGTATGTACGTCTACGCAGTAATTGGAATTGTTGATGGTTGACATAATACTGCGAAACGCCACATTCAAACGTGAACGTGTTCACGCACTTCGCACGCACACACGCATGGATCGCGGCGCTGAGGAGCCGGCACAACTTGCTATCCATTCGTAGCTACAATTTACAATTTACATATTTACGCTTCAAAACAAGCTTGCTTGTTACAGTGCTGGAAGAAAGTTTCGCGTGAAACGAACGAAACTACTATCAATTCGCTCAAGGTCGACCGGTTTCGTAGAAAGTATGATATAATCGAGCGGACCACGTTGCGACGCGCTACGTGTGTCCATTTATTTCATGTGCCACGTTAATTAAAGCAGATGTTCTCAACGCGCAGGAATCTCGGCCGAATAATCCTAAATACAGTTTTTAAAAACGCGACGAGTCGCAAGAATAAAGTGTTATTATCGTACTTACGGAACTCATAATTTCGGCGACCATTTTTATTCGTTGTAGGAAAGTGGTTCGTGTTTCAGAAGGACAAGTAGCTTCGAATCGAATGTTCGGCTGGCTGGTTTACGTCTGCGTCTGCGTGCCGTGGCTACCACTGTGAACGAACAGAGTCACCAGATTAAGAGTTGTCTCCCCACTCTATCTCCTCCTTCTACAACGCTATTTCCCCACGTTTTCGCCACGGCCCGATCACCTGACGCGTTTCGTCTCTGTCGTGCATGTGTCACAATGTCACGTGACACTAACCCAGTACTTGTAGAGAGAGGATAACTTTTTCCCCTCGATTCGAGTCAATTCCCCTAATCTGACGATTCTGACTCTGAATCGTGAATCGTGAATCTCATATATGTAATAGTTCCGTTTCTCCCACTACAGACCATTCCGTCACGTCTTCTCTTTTCCTCGTTCATCGTTCGATCTTCCTTCAACTTTTGAATTCTTAGAACAGTGCATACCTACCGTGATTCTACGCATGACAAGGCGAAGCCAGCGGCTTGCATACCGGCCGCGTTCTACTCATAGCACTTCGAGAAATCTGCGATGATCCACCAACACCTTCGAATTCCTAGATCATACTGTAATTTCTAATAACTTATTTTGTCAAGTGGATAGGGCCCACGTGTCCCCAAAGTAAACCATGTTCGAAACCGACGCGCATTGTTGTCTTGAAATTTCACAATGCATTTTCAATTCAGTATTCTTCTTATCTGCTTGGAGCTCTACGTCGGCATCGATTATAATATAAATTCCATCTTTCAACGAGTTTTTACTGTATGAACAGTACGCCTTGCGTGTTGATTGCGATACGAAAATTTATATGCAATTTGTTATCGATCCACATAGTTTACCACGATACAAGTTGCGAACCAATGAAAGTTTACGGTGCCACCCAAAACGAAAGTAAAGACGTAGAAAATAAATTAAATTTATAGAACGTATTATATTAGATACTTCGGCATTTAGAAAAATGAAAGATTTGCAGAATTAATTCGGAGTCACAAATTATACGTACAGGATTCTATCATAATTCCTTGGGAATACATTCGAGACTATGCAACCTTGACATAAAAATCACATGGCTCATGCATTTTACCAAGCTTGAGATAACTCGATCGATATTATACTAAGGACAGTTCTTGTTATTTCGTTAGTGCAGTAAAATAAAAATTTGTTTGTTCCGGGAAATAGGGCACCGCCGAATGCGATTGCGTACAATTACATGTGGTGAAGGTGATTTCATTTATAAAAATAACGATGTCTGAGTTTGTGACGTTTCCAAGTAGATTATTACTTCCTCCTACGGTGTATACATAATATACTTACACCGTGCTTCCTCCTAATAATATATCCTATTGTAAACGTTTCAGCATGACTTTCATTATACTATATCATAATCTATATGGAACGTTCACATCTTGTTGCCCTATTTGATCTAATCTAGATTTATTATTCATAGCACAGCAATTGCTTTTCCGTTTTTTAATTTAAAACGAAAACGACATCATAAACGCAATTAAATTCGAATTGTTGTTTGTATTTGAATTGTTGATAATACGTTTTTTTCATTTTAAAGAGTTTTCTGTATCACGAAACAAAATACGTATACATTATACCAGATTATACATATTTTAATTTTATTATTTTAATTTTAGCGCACAACTTATGGCTTTTGGGTTGCTAAGTCATGATTAGCATCGAAATATTGATTAAGTTTTTTTATAATATGATAGTACAACAAATATGGCAGCCTTATATATGCTTATCATTAGATGTGGTGACTTGCATGTTACAAGTAACATGAAAATCAATTTAGTCATGCATTTCTGCATACTATTACCAAGTTTAGCGCAAATCCCGCTTCACTGTGTCGTCAATGATTGCAGCTAGGAAAGAATGTAGCTGAATTTGAATGTATATATAGTAATAAAAAGAGATCAAACATTCATCGAGAATTTCTGTTTAAAGGTCCATATACTTAGAGCATTCAGGAAATCGCTAACGAGATACATTACTTATAATGTACCCACAACCACAGACGAAGCGTAAGAATAGACAAACATCAATAACGTCTTGTATATAGACTTTTGTGGTCAAGGAGGTGACTGTTTTACCGACGTGGAAGTTGAAGGCTGATTAGAGCGACCTCTTCCCAACTATTTACTAAAGTGGCACTGGAATGCAATGTTTGAATTTCCTTTCTTTTTAACTTGATCATTCTTGGTAAGACAGGAAACTAATTATAAGTTAGTTTGTTAAAATATAACTACAAATTTTGTTAAAACAAGGAAATGAACAGTTGATAGTTTTCACATTAGTTCTGTATTGGAAATAAATGAGTAAGAAGTTTGTAATAAGCTTTATTTTATAATAATTACTTAAAATTTGAAAGGTCGCATTGAATATTACATTAATAGATGGAAAACAATATAGGAAACCATAAAAACCGTAATACTAAATGTACTATTTGAAAGAATAATGTTTAATTGTTTATCGAGAAATTGTCTCTGAAATAACATTCAAAATAAATGCCAATGAAATCAAAATGTTGTCTATATATTTATAAATAATATCAATAATATCTGTATAAATATGTATGTGTATAACTAATATAAAATGTCAAAAAAGAGAATAATCAGTGAAAATCAAAATCAAAATCAAAATAATTTATTAGTTTATGTTATCGTGGCAGATATTTGTTTTGGCTTTTAATAGGACTCGTTCCTTAAACATTTTTTAAGATAAACTCGCAGATGAAAATAGTCTCTCGTATTATAATTTACAAAATTATTAATAATTACTGTTTTTATTAATGGATGGTTTTTGAGCATGTGTAAATTTCTCTTATCGTCATTAAAAAATTGAGCAATATCCATTTCAAAAGTTGCATTTCCAACTTTTTTATGTGGGCCTATATTGAAAATTTAAGAAATACGTTTTGTTGATTTCTGCCAATTAAACATATTCTGAAAATTTCGTCGGAATTAGTCGACGCTGCAATGAGCTACAAACGTTTAAAGATGGTAAATATGGCATATTTTCACGATTCTCGGCCTTTATATAATTGTAAGAATTCTTACATCTTTCAATGTCCTGCATCAACCGATTTCGATGAAACTTTTACAATGCATATAGTTGACACAGACCTACAAAACGTACTTTATAAATTTTCAATATATAGGCCCACATAAAAAAGTTGTAAAATGCAACTTTTAGTATTTCTTCTACACATTCGATCAATTGCAATTTTTGAAAAAATTTCTTGTATCATCCTCTAGTAAACTAATTGCTCTAGCTTCCCAAAAAATAAAAAAGTTGTCTTTTTTAGAGCGTTCAAATATTAATTCGAGTAACTGTATGTACTTCCAATCCCGCATGTATAGTTCTTTTTTATTGCCAAAGAAGTTGACGTTTCTATTTGTTGTCCATTCGAGGACGCGCTGTGATGACTAAATGTCGATTGTCCCGTTCGAATTTCTCTGAAAGCATGGGGCTACGACGTTAAAGTCAGACTTTATAAGAACGAATGGCAATGAGCGAGTAGCGGCGAGCCCTCCCGGTGGGGTGAAACTCGATGCTCTCGACAGAACGACTAGAGTAATTAATTCAGCAAATAAACGCTGCTCTGGGTTTATCGGGTCATCGAGAGACGAGGAATCACGTAGGATGAATGGTGGTTCGTTCCGCAGTAGTAATCCAGTACAACGTCGGGTAGTATTACGAGGAGAGACATGCCACCAATCGAGACCCTCATCCTTCTGTCGATTGTTCTCGCATCAGGTATAGTCAGTAGACAAAACGTTATTCGAATCCTGTACCCATCACCGAGACCTCTTCCTTTCCTAACCTAGGAACGACTCTTTTGATCAAACTTTTAGACAGCAAGCTGCTTCATCTGCTCGATGATTTCGGTAGTGTTCATTGAAGAAGCAATCCTTTTAAATTAAACGCGGGTGCAGTTATTTTTAATGTATCGTAGAATGCTAGGGCTTCTACCTAGATAAATGGTATCATTAATAAGTGATCGCGATCGGTGATCCTAAAATAAAAGAATGGGATTCTTAGATATCACAGCATTCGTATTAATTTCAGTAATTCATTATGTTTTGACAATCAATGATGAAACAAGATTACGTGAAATTTATTAGCTGTACATTAGAATTAATTCGCGTGATCATTTTTCCATCATGTCAATCCATCACGTGATTTTCGTACATTTACTTAACAGACAAAGCTTATGGTTACATTGTTAGGAACAGAAATCCTTTAGTTTAAAATGCGTTACTGTCGGCATGCAGAGTCCGTCGATATTTTACCTATAAATTTTTCTTGTAATTCCAGCTGACGCGTATCCACAGAACACGCTGCTGAACGGTGTGGAAAACATCAAGTCCGTGTTTAAAACTATATGGGAACCGGCTACGTTCAATTTGTATACTAGGTATGTGCGGTATTGTGCATTGTAATTGTTCAATCGTGTCTAAAGTTTACGGAGCTGCGGCTCCTGTTGATATCCATCACAAAATATTTAATAATAAGAAACCATGATTTTGCGAGATTGGACTCGGGATTTAAATGAGCTCCGGGACGTGTTCAGATGATGCGGACGATCTGGGAGCCCTGGAACTCATCATCAGTGTTCTCACTTCTCGATAATGCAAAGATGGGGTATCTCAGTAGTCAAAGCGCTAGATAAAAGATCGATATGAGCCGCAATCGTCCTCAAAAGTCCTATTTTTACGTTTACGAGGCGTAATTCTCATTATTCGAAACCATGTAGCTGTCGCAGCTTTATGAAAATAGCTATATGCGCAGCTGTATGCTTCTGAATAATGCAAATTACGCCACGTAAACGAAAAAATACGACTTTTGAGGACGATTGCGGCCCATATCGATCTTTCATCTAGCGTTTTTGACTACTGAAAAACGTCAATTTTGTGTAATCGAGAAATGAGTACGCGCATTCTGCACTCTTGCAATCCTGGAAAAACCAGTCTACGCCCCTAAGGTACGTGTCCATCTCAGAGTAAAACTATCGCGACTTATTCTCGAGAGTCAAATTCGTCAATGTAAGTACACGGTGTTGAGAGTGCTAGTGGAGAGCTGCACGGAAAACTCTCGAAGCGCGAACAGTAAGTTGAAATTCGCAAATGGACACGTTCAATTTTTCCCTCGGCGAGCCACTATCAGCTATACGAACGCCATTCAGAGATAAAAAATTAATTAACCAAATTATTATTATTATATTAGACTCCAAGAGCAATATTATTTGTACAATATACTCATTAGTTCGGTCCGACCGCAAGCACTATGGTTTACTCCAGCATTTTGTCCTTTTGGAATATTTCTGTTTTCTTAACCCTCAGCACTTGAATGGCGATTCTGAAAGAGGCGCCATTAAAGATTGCTGTACCATTATTCAAAATATTGTTTACATTATTAAATGTGTCGGTATCTAATCAATTACTAAACATTTAGGTATTGCGTGAGGTATTATACAAATGTTGTATCCATAAAATTTGAAAAATCGTAGGAATGAAAATATTCTAGGTCGGAAGAAATGTTTAATTTTCGAGTTAAATTAACTCCGAGTGCAAAGCGGTAAGGATATTGCAACAATTGCAGCTAACTTTGGCGCATCCATTCCTTTCACGCGAGTATACTCATAACTATAGAAATTCATCTGAGAGCTACACACGCGAAATTCAAATGGCCGCATACCTGAGAGGACTTTCCGAGAGTTGAGTCTCACGTGAATCTCTCTCAAATGGATTGATGATAATTGAAAGTACTTTCGAGAGCAACTATCGACAAAAACTCTCAGATGGACAAGTACCTTTACAGTGAGAATGCAACAAGTGGAGGTAGCGCGTTCGAAACGCTGAAGAAAATTCGCGTTCCTCCTTGGCAACGAGCCGCGAATTTTTTGCTATTGCGGGAAGGCTTTATCGTTCGCGTTCGTAAACGATGCATCAATTTTTTAACGATACGTGCAATCAGCCGGCGAATTCTATTTTTAGCTCTGACGCTCGACTGGCTATTGTCGACGCGTGAATATCTGCGGACGCGCCTACTTTTTGTTTTTGTTGTTCTCGTCGATCTCTTCGCCGATCGCGCCGATCGGAGAACTGGAGGAGAAACGGGATACCACATTGTTTGCGTTGGAGGTCCGTGCTTAAACACGCATTCGAACTTCGTTTTATAGATTAGGCAAATGCGAGAGTATTCTCGAACGAAAATGTCTGCGAAGTCAGGGGTGTGTGGGTATCCGAAATTAAAAATTATAGTCGGATCGAGTCGGAATCCCGAAAGTTTGCAATGTTTGGGTACCCGAAGCTGCAGTCGGATGTGTAGTCATGTTTGAGGATCTTCAAACTCTATACAATCTAATTTTGCATTTTAACTTTTCGGGTAGCCGAACATTGGAAGCATTCGGGATCCCGATCCAACTATAATTTAACTCTTACGTAAATATTGGAGCGCGGATCTTTGTGCGAAATAGAAATTTTCTACAGAAAGTGAATTTGAAAATCTATTCGTTGATATTCTTGACAAATAAATTGCTACCTTTATGTCGATAGAGAAAATCCGTTTGGCGAGGAGCAATTGTCTTTAAACAACACAGAGGTTCTCTATGGATCCCACTTCAATGAAAGTCGTCCGACGAAGTTCATCATCCACGGTTATAGCGACACTGGAAATGAAGCCTGGGTACGAGGTTTGATAGACGGTACGCAAATATTTATTCTTCGCTTCGCGCGAAAGAGGTGGCAGCGAAGAAGATATACAGTAATGTCCCATTCTAAGACCGGCGGAGGATACGGCTCTATGTCCCTTCGCCTACACGTTCCACTGGGGGGCATACCCCGCGAGGGGCCAAGAAGCTCGAGCTGCCTCGGTCGCCGAGCAGTGTAAACCAGAGTTGTGTAAAAGGTTGCAGTGTGTAACAGGTAATCATTGAAAAATCGACGATTGATTCAATCGATTGATGAAGTTAATCGTCAATCGGTGATTAATAGACTGCGGATCTTTATGCATTTATGAAGCAATTGTCTGGATGAAATATGAAACAATAAAAAATTAAAGAATATTGTAAAGTTGTTCTTAATGCAATAAAGTCATTAAGGAATGAAATCAATCGTTAGTTTACTCTTGCTTTTCACAATCAATGCAGAACATTTTTCTTTTGCATAAAGATCCGCAGTCTAGTGATTAAAAAAAGAAATCATCGAAAAGAACATATAAGCACGTAAACAGAGTTTGTATTATAGACCAAATGATAATACACCTAAACCCAATTTACATTTTTTTCAGTATTCATATAGTTTTGATTCCGTATTTCATTTCGAAATTTCAGCAGTTAACCAATTATCCGATTGACGTTTACAATTGAAAGGTATGTAATCGTTAATCGCAATTAACGACTAAACTAGGAGATTAATTGTTAATTGCGCTTAACGATTGAAGTAGAAATGTATTCGTCAATCGTTGGTTAAATTTTTGCCCAACTCTGGTGTAAACATGCCGCGTAATCCGATACCGGGTCTGGTATATCAGTGTGAACCACTACTAATCCAATCACAAAACTTCTTTATTTTTCATTATTTTTTTATGGGACTTTCACCAACTTATTTGGGGCATTTTTTTGATGTTCGGCGCGGTTGACGAAACCATAAAAAAATAGTGTCCTGTTCCAATCTACGTCACAACACACAGAACCGAGGTTTGACTTAGGATGGGACATTACTGCATCTTGCAAAATCATGTTGTTCAAACACGTTCAAACATGTTCGATCATGTTCGTAATGTCGCCGCATTCTTTTAATTACAGCGTATCTGCTTCACGAAAACGTGAACGTGATCGTCGTCGGTTGGGGTGTTCTAGCTAGCGCCGTCTACCCGATGGCAGCGAACAATACCCGTCGAGTAGGCGAATTCCTAGGCAACTTTCTCGAGTTCTTGAACCGCGAGTCGAATCTAGAGTACAAGGACGTTCACATCAGTGGACACAGTTTGGGTTCGCACGTGGCTGGATGTGCCGGTGCTTACCTGAATGGACGAATCGGCAGGATTACAGGTCTGTTTCAATGAAAATGATTTTATTTCGTTCTGATTAAATGGCAGATCTTCAGCGAGAATTTCAAAGGTTTCCTTTGATATTCTCGTTAGCCTATCGAAACTGTCAATCCTCGGTATTTGAACTTTCTCAATATTTTTCGTAAATCTCAAATTTAATAAAAGACATTGTGTCTGACGTACTTACTGCTTAATTAACGTTAAATAACCGAAGCACATAACTAATTTTAGATTTTTAAAATTAAAGTCTAAAATTAAAGTTAATGATTTTAGATTTTTCGCATAAATTTTTATGCTTTGCATAGATTTACTGTGCCATATCTAGACTGCGAATTTTATGCACTTATGACAAACGTGAGTAGATCGAATGCAAAACAGTGAAAACAATTATAGGATTTATAGACGCTATTGTACTATATTCAATTAATTATTAAGGAATTATTAATATTATTAAGGAAAGAAGCGAATGTACATGTCCTGTAGCGTGCAATTAATCCAGACAATTTTTATTTGGCATAAAAATTGCCAGTCTACTCGTATCAGTACCAACTATATTTTTGGGAACTGGATTTTCTTTTATCCCAGATTCTCAATACTCAATTAGAGAAATTGTGTGTGTAATATTGTGTAAGCATTCGCAGTCTAGTCACAACAAATATAATATGACGAAACATGAATGTAATAACGATATGTAAGAAATAATTAACGCGACGATATCGCGCGATAGGCCTAGATCCGGCGAGTCCTCTGTTCGAGACGATTTCTGGAATTGTTGACCCGAAATTCAGATTAGATCCGACCGATGCGCATTTCGTCGATGTGATTCACACGAGCGGATCCGCGTTTGGATTTTTGGCCCCGCTGGGTCACGCCGACTTCTATCCCAACAACGGAAAGTTTCCGCAACCTGGATGCTCGTTCCTGCCGACCACAAGTAACATTTTCGTTGTAAAACTAACTAAGGCGAAATGCCCTAAGTGTGGACAAGCCAAAAGTGATGCTTAAATCTGGACAATTGAGTTTTTATAGTGAAACCAATAATTTAGAGATTAAATCATTATTTTATAAATATATTCTGAGGTCTTAGCTACAAGTAGATGTGAATATCATTTGATTAAGACATTGATTGAAATTTAAAAATAAATTCAAAGTTTATTTGAAAACAATATACAAAATAGTATATTTTCATGATTCGCATTCATAGTTTGAACTTTTATTAGAAAAAAGATATAATTTAAGCCGTTAGGCAAAAAATAATTATTATTGATATTTTAAAATAAATTGTCAATCAGACGTAGCTTAAATAATAATTATTAGACTGCGGATTTTATGCATTTATGTCAAAAATGGGTAGGTGCTATTGAAAGCAGTGAACACATTAGAAAGATTTAAGGACGCCAGTGTATTACTTTCAGTTTAATTTGATAATTAAGCTTAATAACGAATTTTGATTTGGCTCTTGTGTCTTGCAATCAATGCAAACATTTTTTATTTTGCATAAAGATCCGCAGTTTAATAATTATTAATTCAAATATTAGATGTCCAAGTTTAGAACTGTTTTGAAATATCATTCTTGCAATCAATGCAAACATTTTTTATTTTGCATAAAGATCTGCAGTCTAATAATTATTAATTAAAATATTAGATGTCCTAGTTTTGAACTGTTTTGAAATATCAGTACTCCAGATTGAGACGCGATAACAGTAGCTGTCCAACTATAAGCTTGTACTCGATGTACACACACCTTAAATCAACTCGTTCTTTTTACACTCAAATAGCAAATTATCTAACTACATGTACGTACAATTAGTCTTCTACTGAGCTTACTACACTAGAAATCGCTCTTCAACTCAAATTTCGTGTCCTGACAAGTCGATATATCATTTTTTTTAATATTCTAGACAGGAAAAATCTTTTATTTTTAATATTTTGTAACCGCAATCTTCAATTTAATTAATTATAGGATTGCTAAAATTATAGTCTCAAAGATATGAATGCAAAAATGATTTACGACTTTTTGTTTGATTTCCACACGTTTGATAGAAATAATAGCAATTGACTTTCCTATTGAATTATGCTCACGTCTCAATATATTAGGTCGTAAAGAAAGAAATGCAGGATTTAAACTATGTTTTTAAAGTGTTATAACTCACATAAAAAACAATTTTATCAAAATTTTATCAAAATTGTTTTAATAAAAGCAATAATATGTGAAAATTAATTTGATTGAATATTTAATATTGTTTAATAGTAACATTAACGATGGAAATATCTAAAATAATAAACAAAAAGCATATGTTAGGAAATATTTTTTATTCATTAAATATTTATTTGTAGCTAATTATTTGATATTTCACAAAAACGATTACCATTACTTTGAAAATAACCCTCATTTCAAAGTTGGAGTCGGATAATATATAACATATGCTTTTTGTATATTCTTTTTAGACATTTCCATTGAGTAGGTATCTAATTACTTTTTTTTAGTGCCATTTTGGCGTTAAGTAATTGCTTCTGCGAATTACAATTACTTGTAATTGCATTAAAAGTACTTGAAATTGCAGAAATAAAATTACAATTACATGTAATTATAATTGGTAATTGCAATTACTTTGGCTCAACCAGTAACTGTAATTGCGGATCACAATTACAATTACAGTAATTGTGAAAGGAGTAATTGCACTTACAGTAATTGCGAAAGGAGTAATTGCAATTACTTAATACGATTACAGTAATTGTAATTGAGTCTAACAATTACTTCAGTGTAATTGTTTTTTTAAACCACTAATTTTTATGTTTTGGACCATTTAACCGTTTTTTTATTGTAATTATAGTTCACTTTTGCACATGTAATTGAAGATGTAATTAAATACTCATCTAATTAATTACTGCCCAACTCTGTTAAGCGACACTTCGGTTTAGGTTGAACTCGTAGAAAAAAATAATGCGAAAATCGCTGTTTGATAGAAAGCTGATAAAATCGCTGAGATAAAAGCCAAATAGTTTAATAAAAATTTGAATAAAATTAAATTTCAAAAGCATAATTAAATAGAGCGTAAAACAACCTTTAAAATGACATATAACTCATTAAATCAAGGTAAATATTTATTAGTATAAAATTGCAATTAAAACAAAAGAACAAAAATCCTGTATTTCTTTCTTTACAACCTAATATTATGTCTTGATGAAAATTGTCTGGCGTTGAATGGTTCGCCAGCTTATTGCAGTCACTCAAGGGCGCACCAGTTCATGACAGAAAGCATAGGGAGCACTTCCGGTTTTAAGGCGAGGATCTGCGAGAGCTGGGAGAAGTATAAAGATGGGCGTTGCGATTATAATGCGGTTGGGTTGATGGGTGAAGACGCATCCACATCGTAAGTAATTATTTTTTCGTTAGTATAAATATACACACCGAGCATCTCTATGCAAAATAACATTTTAATCTTCGAACAGATTGCGGGGAAAGTTTTACTTAATAACGAACGACGCACCCCCATTTGCGATAGAGTGAAGAATCACGAGAAAGAAGACGGAGCTTGGAAACGACAGCGTAGCGGAGATCGTGTTTTCGCGATGTAAACCGATCCGAAACTAGTCATTTATAAGTTACTTTTATTTATGCAGCGCGAGCAGTTCCATTCGAAATAACAGCCCCTAAACGAGCTCGAAGGGGAATCGTTGTCTCAGCGTGCATGCCCATCGAAAGTACAAATTATAATAATTAATTCCTCGTCTTTGTACCATTGTAAGTGAGAAGAATAATAAATGTTTTATCGGTTACTTCGGAAGTTCAGATTTCTCTCTTTGAGGTATCCTTTTATAAATAACAGTCATTTTCAACAGTCAACTTTTATATGTATGGACCACGCGACTTCAATTTCTCTGTAAGGCTAGAAGAATTAGTGTAGTAAATGACGTCTAATAAATAAGTTGAAAAAATGCATTTTGGTCGGAACTGTGAAAAACAATCCTAAAAATTGATTTTTACAACTTCTTTGCTGGCCCAATAACGAAAATTTAAAAAATATGTTTTGTCAACTGGTATAAAATAAAAAAGTATAAAAGTAAAAAGTATAAAAGTAAAAAGTATAAAATAAGTAAATAAATAAAATTTCATACGATACGATATTCATAAAAGTTTCAAATCTGTTCGACCAAGATTCGAATATACTTGCAAGTATTATCACACCAAAGTACTTGTCAAAGGTTCGAAACTATCTGGCGTAGGTTCGAGTATACTTGGGAGTACTATTTCTGTTTTTCGAAGTACTCGAATTCAATCAATCAAAGTTCGAACATGTTTGCGAGATACTTGATCCCATCCCTAGTAGAAGGTGTTGATGTGAAAAAATGTAGTTTCTTTCACAAATGTCCACCGATCCACAGGAGTAGATACGCCCCTTTGACGGATAAACATTACTTTTTCTACACCCTGTACATACCTACTGCAGCTTGTTCTCCAGCGGAAATACTAAAAGTTACATTCTACGAAGAACAGTTATATTTTATTGAGACGCTGCACGTATATTTTATGGAATACGTACGGAAATATTTTATTACGATCATGACTAAGAAATAAGGCAATGCATTATCGAATCTCGATTCAATATCGATGAAAAATGTCAGTGTAAGACAGACCAAAAGTTGTTCAAGCAGTGCTCATTCCGAGAATTATTCCATTCGATTTTAATGAGGGTAATTTGAAATTGACAAAATGAATCCGGTGAACATTTTTGTGTTTTTGTTGCCGCAATTAACGGGCGTTTTATGCGTAGACGAAAATGAGATTATACGTGACTATTTTTCGTTCAAGGAAGTGAGAAGGGTTGTCGGATTCTCCTGTGGGACTCTGGAAAGTAAGTACGAATACTATGAACAATAAATTAATACGACACTTGCGTTATTTGAAGGTAATTATTTTCGTCATTTCTCGACTTCTCAAGAGTCTAATTTCAGTCTTTAGATAATAAACTATTTAATTTAAACTAGTTAATAACAAGTTAACACGTTCAATGCGGGTCAGTTCTGGAACTGACTTAAACTGACAAACGGAACCGATTTGCGCTCAAAATTTTTGAGATAAAAATGTATTTATTTCATGAAAGTGATTTCCAGAGAGGTAATATATAGATTTCAAAAAAATTTTTTAAATTCGCGTTAGATCGTCGAAAACGCATTGAAAGTGTTAACAACTAGTTAATAAAAAAAATAATCCCTAATTATCGATCGTAAATGTTGAATATCTAATTTAAAGATGCTTTTTAATTTTTTAGCTTTAAAGTTATTATAGCAAACGCGAATTCTACCTTTGAAAAAGTTTCAAAACGGAACCGAAACCCTGGGAAACAACAAAAGTTTTTTGCAAAATTGCTATATTTATTAATTGATCGAAACGGTAGCGCTGAAAGCATCTTTAAATTAGATATTAATAAAAAAATTTCGTATCTCTATTCTTCTGCTGTGCTGATGTTTTGATTTTATACGATGCAGACGACGTTATGCTCGCAAGAACGTTTAACGACATGTACATTACGTATATTTCGGTGATGAGATCTAGAAATGCGCAGCGCATTGACGTTAGAAAACTTTTAAGGGCCGAGTACCACCAGCTGGGTGTCTTTCTGGATTCTAGATGCAACAGTAAGCGTTACAACAAAATCTTGCTTGACGTAAGTGTCTCGTTCTTGCAGATTGTTAGAAACAGCATATTGTCATCACGTCACGTTTGACATACATGACAGAAAGAATACAATTTTTGTGCAGGCAACGAAATACTCCATGTACGGTGAGATGCACAAATGGTTGATTTTTGGAACGAATTTGACTCACAGCTTGGAAATGTTAAACGACAACACATTCAGCATTTTGACGGACATCGTGATCGTTGTACCAACAACGAAAGATTATGTTTTATACGATGTGTACAACCCGTGCAAAGAGCGGGGAGGATCCATGAACGTGACAAATTTCGGAACTTGGAACAGCAAAAAGGGTTTGGACGTTACCTTAACTCAATCGAAGTTTGATAGAAGATCGAACCTGCACGGAATGACACTCAGAGTCGGCATCGTAGTGAGTTGTTCTTAATCGTGCAACTAATTACAGGTTTTGCACTCCAAATTCACCCTTTTGCAAGTCAAATACACCTTTTTGCAAGTCAAATACACCGTTTTGTCAATCAAATTCTACCTTCTGCAAATAAAGTACACTCCTCAAAAGAATTAAATTAAAGAATTAAAGAATTATTGAGTCTTGTGTTTCCCTTGCAGTAATGACACCGTTTATGACTTCTTCTAAACTCAAGGGAGATGATTTCAAGTATAATTAATTTTAGATATTCTTAATGGATTGAGTTGAACAATTGATTTGCAAAAAGTTGAATTTGATTTGCAAAAGGTTGAATCTGATTTACAAGAGGGTGAAAGTAATTTACAGAAGGATTAATTTGACTGGCATAAGGATGAATTTGACTAGCAAAAGGGTGAATTTGGAGTGCAAAACCTATGTCACTTAAAAAAATAAGTAAAGAATTAATAATTGTAATTGTGCACGTGTACAATTTACATAAATTTTATAGATGAATTCCAAACCCGAAAATCAGTCGCTGCACGAAATGATGCTGGAGTACAGCATGAAAGCCAAATATGGCCGATCGAAGTTTCTATATGTGCTCCTGTGGCATCTATCGTCTCTCTACAATTTTACGTAAATATGGAAAATCTTTCACGAATTTGCAGGAGATCTAAATTTCTAATTACAAAAAAATAAACATTTGATAGTCATATTGATCTTTGATGATTCGGTCTTGTACAATCTTACAAAAACTGATCTGAGCCTCAGAACTCTACAGATAAAACCACTAGATATGGTCCAAGTTGTATCGTGTCTAGTGTCAGTTTAATCAGAAGAATGCCATGAATAAGTTGGCGCAAGTTCCACAAAAAAATAATGAAAAATATATACAAGTTTTGCAATTGAAATAGTAGTGGTTTCACATTGATATACTTGACCCTAGCCTAGGTTTCTCGGGCCTGGGGCCTGGGCCTTCGGGCCTGGGCCTTCGGGCCTGGGCCTTCGGGCCTCGACGTTCGGTACGCGTTTATTCGAGCTGACGAAAGTTAGTCGAAGAGTTATTCGAAGCCTTCGAATAAAGATAAAGATAAAAGATGAAAATTTTATTCGAAGCTACGAATAAATGAGCTTCGAATAAACAATTATCTTTATTCGTTGGATAAATTCTCGTCGAACAAAATTATTTATACGATACTCGTCGAATAGAGATACTTTTTTCATTCGAACCTTCGAATAACGAGTAAAGATAAAGTATGTTTGATTCGAATAATTATTTAAATAATGTTTTATCTAAATAATGCCCAACTACGATCTGAGGGCGCGTTCTTACTCTGTAGTTCGTGTTTTCCAGCATGGACGTCATCCAAATAACTGCGCAGCGTAGATTTGACCATTCTGGCCCTGTTTTCGAAGCTTTCAAAAAGAAGACTATCGATTTGTCGACCAGTCCAGTCGCGATGAAGGTTGACCGATTGAATAATGGCGACATTATTGGACCAGTCTGGCCAATTCGGTATGCTACTGCTATTATTTTGCTTTTCTTGGTAGCCATTTTCAGTTGTAGAACGTACGATTGAAACGAACTGATTCTTTACTTCACTCATGCAATTCAAGTATTAACTTCTTTAATAAATTCTATACAGGGTGTCCTAGGTTTTAAGGTTCAAACTTCGTCAGTATATTCTATGCCATTCTATGGCATTAAATAAGAAAAACATATTAGATAAACATAGGTTACATAGAGCTTTATTAAAATGTTATAACAAAAACACGGAATACAAGTAATATAGGAATAGTAACCGATTTGCTGTTACTGCGAGCATTGGCTCGAATAGATCAGCAATGTTTACATTTAGTACTTATGTAAGCTCTGTGTTCTACTGATGTCACCTAAAATTGAAAGTAATTTCCGCCAGTAATAGCTATTAGTAAGCAAGTCGGTTACTATTCCTATAATACTTGAATTCCGTATTTTTGTTATAACTTTCAAATAAAGCTCTATGTGACCTATAATAACATTTTTTTCTTATTTAGTGCCATAGAATATACTGACAAAGTTTGAACCTTAAAACCTAGGATACCCTGCATATTATACAATACAGTGACTCCCATTAATATCCAGACGCCCTCAAAGAAAACGTTAACTTTTCTTAATATTGGAATTTACGATTTGAACTTTTTTGGGAAGCTAGAGCAATTCGTTTACTGCATGATGCGAAAAGAAATATTTTCCAACATTGCGATTGGTCGGAATTGTATAGAAAATACTAAAAGTTGCATTTTTCAACTTCCTTCAATTACAATTATTCGCAAAAGTCACTTACAATCTTTTATAATATGAAGACAATTTGATTAAAAAATAAATATAACATGAAATTCACCAACTAAACGAAAGCTTTTTAGATTAATCTATTTTTTTTAATGCAAAATATACTCATGAATGGCTTTCATTGCCAATATATTGATGAATTTCGAATTTCTTGTACTTTTGTCTCCCATTGTACCTCCAGAACATCCTCAATTGACACAGTTCTACGAAACGTGTTTTCTAAATTTTCCAGATAAGACCACATAAAAAAGTTGCAAAAATACAATACTTTTCTCTGCATTTTCGACAACTTGCAATTTTTTCAAATCACGTTGTGTGGCAAACCAATTGTCCTAACTTCTCAAATAGTTTCAAAACGTATATTCCAATATTAAAAAAGTTATGGTTTTTTTTGAAGAGTGTCCGAATATTATGTAGTAGGAGTCACTGTACATACACAGCGTTCAATTATTATCGACGGTGTAAATGTTATTTGCCACAGGTCGTGTTTCATGTTTCGTACAATTTCCTCGACGAAGATAAAACCGGCCCAATTTCTGAAACCTTTGTCCGTGAAAGTATGGTACGGAGTCTTATCGATGATACTGATCGTAATGTCGATTTTAATCATTTTTATAAGACTGGAGGGTGTCCGCGAGCCTGCAGATAATTACGGACTCTCTGTTTTGCTAACAATAGGCGCTCTGTCGCAACAAGGTAGAGAATCGTTCGAAACTAATGCCGTTCGTGAGAATTTGTTGACTTTTCACAGCAAAATTTGTTTCGTACAGGTTCTGCATTCGTACCGACTCGTTGCGCAGCTCGTATAGCGTTTTTGCAGATTTTATTATTCAGCACGATCATTTTGAATTATTACTCGGCCAGTGTCGTATCGAATCGGCTGAAGAACAAAGGTGAAAAAATGAACGATTCGCTAATCAGTTTAGCCAAAAGCGGTATGAAACTGGCAGTGGAACCTACGCCTTATGTCCGCTCTTTTCTTCAGGTAGTACATTTCAATGTTATAGTTCACGCCATTTTCTTTTTTTAGATGCACGATTTTATTTTCTTCATTATATTGGGTTGGCAAATAAGTTCGTTCGGTTTTTGTGATTTATTCCAATGTAAAAAACCGAACGAACTTATTTGCCAACCCAATAGATGTCAGTTTCTGCTAACTTGTAGGAAGACTTGTGAACGTTTTCTATAATGTTAGGTTCGAAATCAAGCTTATTGTGAAATCAGATTACGGTTTTATGATATCTAATAATGCTTTATCGATTTCTAAAAGAAAAGTGCATTATCAAACCAGTGCCACGCCTTAGAAGCATGTTTGATTAACGCTATGTGTTTACTATGAGTAACATCATGGCGAGCCATTTTGCTATTGGCGGCAACTATGACGTGTGATTCGTACGCAACTATTTTTTCGACAAGTGTACGGAGTTGGTGGAAACTGAATTGTTGGCGAGTCAATGATACACGGATTGTAGTGTAGGGGATTGGCTCCAAGTACCGGACACGTAATTCTCTAAAATATTATTTATAATGATGACCACACTCCGTTAGTCATAGCGAAGGGAAGGACAGTCATCCAAGAAAGTCACGTGGCCTTGGATAAACAGAATTTGCTATGCAATCACCGACGAAAAGTGTCACGATGTGGCACAGGCTCGAATAATAAATTAATAATCCCTGAACTGAGTTAAGGGAGTAAACTCGTTTTTCCATGATTACAAGGGTGCGGGATCACGTTCTCATTTCTCAATAATTTTTGAGAAAATTGAGTTTAAGAAAAGACATATTTTTCAACTTTGAACAAATATTGTGATGTTACTATAAAAGATATTGAATTGTTCATTACAGCAAAAGATTCTGTACACTTCCCGAATACAGTGATATCCAATATTATTACATTCAATTATTACATCCAATATTAATACATTATGATTGTTTAAACATATTTAAAGCGCCGTATCCCGTAGAACGCATGTTCTAGTGGTAAGCGCCACTGGCGGTAACTCATATCGGGTGAAGATATTTTGCTTTCTGGTTCGAAAAAACGTCGACCACGCAAACTTGAAAGGGTGGTTTCTCAAGATAAAAGTCTGCTCTATTGCGTGGTATAGTTCAATTTACAATTGAACCCTTATTTTTTTATACAAAATTGAAAAATATCCGCAAAAATTGGCGCAAAAGTGGTGTCCCTCCGTCTTTAATGATTGTTTAAACATATTGAAACATATTTAAACAATCATAATGTATTAATATTGGATATCACTGTATTCGGGAAAGTGTACAGAATCTTTTGCTGTAAAGAACAATTCAATATCTTTTATAATATATAACATCACAATATTTGTTCAAAGTTGAAAAATATGTCTTTTTTAAAACCCAATTTTCTCAAAAACTGTACGTTCAGGAGAAAAATTAAGGACAGATTTGGAATCAGCGTGAAAAACTCTATAAGCATCGCATAGTGGGAATCGAAATACTTTTTGGCTGTTGGGCAGTGTTATAAGAGTATTCGTACGGGAAGAACTCCCCCCAGGGTAAAATAGTAGGTTGGTGGGGCAATGACCATGACCAATAAAAGTCAGGGTTGTTTTCGAACTTGGCACCGTCCCTAAAATGTAATTTAGGAGAAAACTCGACAAGCTGACGCCAATGGCGAAGTCATGAATAACGTCACCAAGCCCTACATTTCCAAAACCTGACCAGAAGCTTCTCTCTTTTTCCGTTTTCGCAATAGGGTTTGTATTCACGTGAATAATAAAAATGCATTGAATGTTTTAACACATTAGGTACCGGATGAGGATGTCCGATACTTCTATCAGAATTGTTGGTCGAAGATACCCGAGTACAACAGGTACCTTCCATTAGAGCAAGGACTCGATCGGGTGGCCAAAGGAACTTTGGCTTATCATGCGATGGTCGATTCCGCTTATCCTTACATCGAGCATACGTTCAACGATCGAAGCATCTGCGAACTCACCGAGGTTCATCTGCTAAATACGAACTTGGCGTTCTACGCGAGACACAGGAGTCCTTTCACCAAGTTATTGAAAATAGGGTACGTACTGATAAAATATGTAATGATAAAATTTGCACAAAATCTGCATAAATGCAGTTTCCATTTTTTAAAAGTAACACGTACTGCGTCACCGTAATAAATTCGTCAATGACTTGTTCAGAACACGAATATAGTCTGACGACGAACAAAAGAAACATTGGTAGACTTGTCGAAGTGTTACCTTCTCTTATTCTGAACAACTTTTTCCTTTGGAAGTATTTTCCTTCGGTCGGCTTTAGTTCACGAGATATTCGCACAAATAGTTTCTTAAAGTTGTTTGCCACTTAAAGTGGCATGTAATAACACTTGACCTTGTTTTCGACGAAGACATAACGCAACAACTGACGCACACTGTCGCACAATGCTTGTAGCTATGTATGTACAGCGTCATGTATATTTTCGCGTATTTTCAATGACCAAATTTGTTATTTACGGCAGATCTAACATAACTCACTCTGAAATAAACTTAAAATCGAAAAATTATGAAAACTATCAACTTAACCATCCACGATTCTTTGTTGTCATTGAACTAGTTTTCCGAGTGAGTTCGTGTTAGGTGTTTTGGGGAGGAGGTGCAGAGAAGGGCCCTGCCATAAAGAACAAATTCGGTCATTCAGAGAAAGGTGAAATGCCCTAAGTGCGGACAAGCCAAAAGTGATGCCTAAATCTGGACAATTGAATTTTTATAGTAAAACCAATAATTAAGAGACTAAGTAGGTGTGAATATTACTTGATTAAGACATCAATTGAAATTTAAAAATAAATTGGAAGCTTATCTGAAAATAGTATACAAAATATAATCTATTTTCATGCGAATCATGTGCACATTTATAGTTTGAACTTTTATTAGCAAAAACCAGATATAATTTAAGACCTTAGGCAAAAAATCATTGTCACGCATAATAATATCTATATATATATTTGCGAATATCTCGGGAACTAAAAGAGACCGCCATATAAGTACTTCCACAAGAAACAGTTGTTTAGAATACGAGCTTCATATTGCATATTTCAATTTGATCAAAATCCGAGAGGAAGTAACGTTCCGACAAGTTTACCGAAACATTTTCCTGCGCAGATTGACGAAGATCAGAAACGTCGGGATCCAAAAGCGCGAATTAAAACGATGGTCAGCGAGACAACCATTCTGTCCCAGTAACCTGCTTATCGCCGAACCACTATCGATCCACGAAGCAGCTCCTGTTTTTGTCTTTTTGTGTATCGCCGTCGGATTCGCCATTCTTATCTGCGTCATAGAAAATTTGGTTTACTGCTGCTTGCATTCTCGGTAATTGAAAAACCAGATATGACGCTGATAACAGACCTCTAGAACAGATAGGACTGAAACATCGCAAACTATAATTTTTCCTACTCACGAAATAAAAAGTGATATACCATTTTTCAGATTTCTAAGCGCTATGACGGAAGGAAGACATTTAATCGACAAGAATTTGTATATACCCTCGCTGCGAGATATCAATATGCAAAAACTGAGGAATTTCAATCTATTCAGAGACTCGACGAGTTCACAGTTATCTTAAAACGTGGTTTTAGAAATTGTATGTTAAATTCACACATATAGTGAACTGTAAACACAAACTTTCCTCGTCTTAGAAATTGTTTCGTCAGGTTGAAAGTGAAATGAAATTAATTGAAATTCTACTAAAACATGTACTAAAACATTACACTACTGTGCAAAAGAAAGAAACACACAGTATAATTATAAGATAGATATACAGTCAGCGGCAATATTAAGTGGACACTCTTGCAATCTTAATAAATTTTTGTTTACTTATTCTCTAGCGAACTATCCGGTCTAACATCTTAAAAAAATTCAAGTCCTTTGGACCAATTTTTAAAAAGTTATGCGGTTTTTAAGGGTGTCCATTTAATATTGCCGCTGACTGTAATGACGAACAATGTCTTTACGTAGAAATTGTATTGTACAATGATTGATTTATTGCATTAGATAATCAACAGTAACACATATTCTCAGAGCTATTCAATTAAACAGCGAAATCCTTTTTCAAAACATACTATGTCCTTATTTGATTTTTTACGCTTTTCTATTAAATATGGCCGGGTGCTTCTTTCTTTTGAAGAACAGTGTATAAATGCAATTGTAAGTTATAAATGCATGCACATCCATAGACTGTTAATAAATAATGACACTGATATCGAGCTATTCTGTGTACAAACAACTTATCACGTTACCATCGACATTCGTGTGTCGCATTTGACAGACACCCTCAATGAACAATTCATTCAGCTGTCCTACCATGCCGTGACTCACGCAATTCATCAAATTGCTCAGAATTGACAGCCTGTCTTCCCTATTGGCATACGAAATGACGTTACGGTGCATACGATGCATGAACTAAATAAACCGTATTAAAATCATGCAACTAATGCGTGCGGGGCCCTCGAGGACGTCGCGGAGGGCCAGGGAGGTGTTGCAAAAATCTTTGTCGCCGTATAGAAAATTATAGAACGCATTTATGTAGTGAAAAATTATTGTTCCGGGGGCCATGTACGTTATTTATTTCTCCCTCTTGCAGTTTGCTCTGCTTTCCACTGCACAAGATCACGTGTTCATCCGCGACTATTTTGTGCACAAGAGGGTTCGCAATGTCGTTGGATTTTCGTGTGGCGACACAGCGGGTAGGTAATTTTTTAAAAATTCAGATCGGTATCAGAAAATTTATGTTCATTCCTTCGAAACAAAATCGTCCACCAACTAATTTTTAGAAGGTGCATGATCAGCTCGAAGGGTGGAGCCGTTTCGAGTGTGTTAACCCTTTGCACTCCTTTGTCGAGTGTGACTCGACATTAGAGAAAGAAAAATGAAAATAAAACGGGCATTTATATCAATTCGGTTCTTCCTTGATTTATTTAATCGTCTTATTATTTAGTTAAAAGCAAATATAAGTTCCACAAATATGAATTGCGACAAAGTGCCGGAGATATATTTAATATAATTAGTAAACAAAATTGTTTAAAATCAGTAGCAGTACAGGAACTGTCCTTTGAAGTAAATTTCAAATAAAACGCTTAAAATAGTAGGGAATTGTTGGCAACAAAATTGAATAATAATTCGGAGTGCAAAGGGTTAATTTCATAGCAGCATTTTACAATTTTTTGATTGCGGCTCTTATAAGGTACTAAGGAGTACATGTGTATTTTTGTTTGCAAAATGGGTGGACTCCAAAATGTAGTCCAGCTGAAGTCCAATGAATATTTTTGGATTCTAGATAACATTTGTAAATTTTCCTTTAGCTTCATCCTCTTCTAATAAAAGGTAATAAAATATTATTATAAATTTGATGCATTCAAGGTAATTTAACTTCCAAGGAAGAGTCATTTCGTAGGTGTATTCGAGTATCTAACTACTAATTCAACATTATTCGGATTAGGTGACTTCGACCTTTTGAAAACGCTGAGCACCACGGGTATATTTACGATAATAAGAGAGCCCACCATAAAAATCGACATCCGCAGGTTCTTGAGAAGCGAAACGTGGACGCTAGGTGTCATCGTTGATTTGCGTTGCCTCAATGACACTGCCATTCGAATTTTTGCCGAGGTATGTCAGCTAGAACAATAAAATATGTGACTCGTAACTCAAAAATGTCCACGGAATAATTAGATGACAACCCAGAATTTGTAATGACTGGACTGCAGATATCCATGCACCAAGTTTTATTTGATTTTGAACCTAATGAACCTTTTAACAAAATTGTTACAAATGTTGTCACAGTATATTGCAGAAATATCTGCAGTCTGGTAATAACAGCCAAGAATTTCAAGTTTCATTAACTTTCTGTAATGTAGAGCTCGAAATACAGAATGTACGATTATTCGTACAACTGGTTGGTCCTGGGATCGAATTATAGTCTGAGTGTTCCACTTTTGAACGATACCACTTACAACATGGTGACCGATTTGGTCCTCGCCATATCCAACAAAGATGGCTACGACCTGTACGACGTTTTCAATCATTGCAAATATCGCGGTGGTTTGTTAAACGTCACCAAACTTGGCACTTGGCATCGCGACGAGGGGTTGAACGTCACTTTAACGCAGCCTTTGATTAACAGGAGAGCCAACATGCATGGAATGAGATTGAAAATATCCGGTGTGGTGAGTGTTATCGGGCTCTGTAACCGGATAATCGAGATTCAATTCAACCCGAAAATACACCAACACCTAGCGTCCAATTAAGACAAGCTTATTTTACAAATAATTCTTTCAAGATTTTTTCGAGCACTACTTAAGTGTGTTATCTGTCAAGTAATTATTAGACTGCGGATTTTATGCGTTTACGATAAGAGTGAAGCAACACGAAATACTATTATTTTCAGTGCATTAAAATAATTAGAACTGGGAATAAATGCTACCCAGTGAGCAAAATGCTAGGTTTTGGCCGGGCAGCTGCGTCAGTAACGCTGCCGGCAGAAAGACCCAGCTCGGGAAGGAAGGCAGCTCGGTCCTGGATTCTGCCTGGTCGCACTAACACAGACGAGGTATTCTCGTCGGTGGCACTAATATTAACGCAACCTGCCCTGTATAACCGTGCTGCTCTCTTACGGCGAGGCAGAATCCAGGACCGAGCTGCCTTCTATCTACTCGACAGCTATTGCTGGGCACCGGGCAGACGCTGTCGGGTAGATGGAAGGCAGCTGCGTCAGCACAGGTAGCGCTTAAGGGTTCCTTAAATAACAAACTACGTCTTGCTAACGCACATTTAGGACCCCTACGTAGTCACAATCGCTAGATAAAAGACCCACCAATTGCGCTTGGTGTCTAAAATGGCCTACTTTTCCGTTTTCGAGGCGTAATTTTCATTATTCGGCAGCATGTAGCGGAGTTCGACAAATATTGGGCGGCGCGACAGTGCTGCCACTGTCAAGACACATACATTTTCTTAAATATCGAGAGATTTAGGGTTCTTAAAAAAAAGCACATACACTAAGCGCACATTCAGAGACACATACAATATCAATGCAACCTTTTATTATGTTAAGCTATACGTGTTTAAACACACAGTTTGAAAAGTATGAAGTACACCTCTACACGGAGGGTTTCGGCACAAGTATCAAGTTCCATGGCATTTTCAGCTAGGAGCGCTAATGTCTGTTTCTCAATATTCAGTCACTGTTTTACCGATTCAGTCACTGTATCGGTAAAATATCGTTTTATTGTATTTTACAATATCGCATCCTGTGCTTCGAGCAGCTTCAAGCGTCCTTCGGACAGGACAATGCCCGCCATCTGCTCGGTAGGCTGTGCTCGATTTCTGCTCGGAGCAGGCCTGACTGACTGGGTACTTAACACTTGTTTCTTCCAACCAAAGTATTTTATTTCGCATAGAGACCCGCAATCTAGTAATTATTTAGGTCGCTGTTTATGAGAACAACGTGTTGCCAAAGTCATCTTTAATTTAGATACAATACCGACCGAAAGATATGCGTCTCGAGGATTATATGCAGGACGTCAATACAAGGTCGTTGGACAGCATGCATAAATTCGTGCACGCTATGATCCTGCACACTGGAGATCTATTTAACTTTAGGTAACTGAAATAAAATCGATGGTCTCATATTAACACGTTGATCGCCCAGCGTAATTCGGCTAAGTTTCCTGCGGGGCCCAAATCCGACCGTCGGTACACACAACGTAAACAGAGCGAAAAGCGGGAATTCATGTTGTATATCCTATATACAATATCCTACTTTTAATTAACTCGGACAAGAAGAGCGTCAACCCATATTTGGGTGACGGGGCCCCCACGGAAGCATACCCGTCACCCAGATATGAGTGACGTGGCGATCAACGTGTTAAGGGGGTAGTCTCGTTTCCAGAATTGCGACAGTGCGAGATAACAATTGAAGAAACTCTACATATTCTGCGATTCTATTGTATTATTTTTCAGCGTGCATGCTTCCGAAATAATTTACTGGGACAGGCATAGCGTACACGGTTTGATTTTCGAATTTCTGCAATCGAATTACATCGACTTTGCCAGTAATCCGAGGATTATGGTGTCCGAGCGGTTAGATTATGCTTCCCTCATTGGCGCAGCATGGCCGATTCGGTGAGGAAAATTAGTAAATCGCTTTGTTAAATCATTTATCCATTACTCAACGATTCATGTCCGATCGGACGAATTGTATACATTGCTTCCTAGCAAAAGGATACAACTGACTTTGTCTGAAAAAATTAATTTGGACAAAGTAAACATTAAATACTTCTATTAGACCGTGCTTCATGCTACTGTCCACGTCAACCAACAAAATCAAGCTGGAGATTTTCTTGAAGCCTTTCGCGAGGCAGACGTGGTACACGTTCGCAGGCTTCGGATTGTTCTCGATCTTCGTGTTGAAGATGATCATGAATTGCGAAGGGATCGGGAGGAAGGAAAAATATTCTGGAGCAGTTGTGCTGTCAGTAGGGATAATATCGCAGCAAGGTGATTTAAAATATTGCCAAACCACACTGTATTTCCCGACCGAGCTGTTTAATCAGCTTTTCATTCCTGATAGGTGCGAATTTGACTACGAAGCGCGTGGCGAGCCGCATCGCTTTATTCCAGATCACTATACAGAGCTGGATAATGTACAATTACTATTCCGGTAGTATTGTGTCGGCTCGGTTAAGCGAACCTCTCGACATGATGGAGGATTCGGTCACTGTCCTGGCTGATAGCAATTTAAAAATTGCGGCGGAGGCTGTACCTTACTTAAATTATTTTCTGTATGTGAGTATCGATCATTTGATTGCTATTATTTATATTAGAATCTTGGGAGACAAGGTAATTTGAATAACCGACGAGTCACGGTATTGGAGGTTCATTAATCACTTGACGTACAAAGACGTCTAGGATACGTACCTTATCAGGGGCGGATTAAGCGGTAAGCGGACTAAGCGGTCGCTTAGGGCCCCGTGCTTGTAGCAGAAAATGTTTAGCTTGGAAAATTGTGCAACAGCCCTGGCTATACCGTTAACAGATGTTTTTGCTAAAAAAGAAAAGGCCAGTCATTGTGTTGTATCTTATTATCATACAAAACGTAGGGCCCTCGGTAAAATAATGGAACAAATCTAAAAACAAACTGTTAAATGTATAATGTATGGCCTCTAAGTTGCACTCTATGGAATTTTTAATTACTTTTCGTTTCTGGGAATAACTTAATGAGAGTTTTTCTTGAAACTTTCTTTTGGGGGGTGGGGCGAAATTTTTGACCGCTTAGGACCCCCACTTGTCTTGATCCGCCACTGTTTCTTACGTTATTATTGGGTTGGCAAATAAGTTCATTCGGTTTTGTACAGTGGAATAAATCACAAAAACCGAAAGAACTTATTTGCAAACCCAATATTATACAGAATAAATTAAAATACTGTGAATTGGATTTAATTAGAAGATTCTGTGGAAGTACGCCGAGTATTATACTATTATGTAATTAGACGACGGATTTTATGCATTTATGAATATTTAAAGAATTTGAAACTACTGTTGTATTATATTCGACTTGTTAAAACAAAATAAAAAAAAAAGGTAAATGATTATGAGGTTTCTGTATCTTGCGATTAATGTAGACAATTTTCAGTTTGCATAAACGTCCGCAATTATTATATTACTAGCATAATTCCCGTTGAAAAATCAACGGCTGACATATTTCTGGAGGTATGCCAATAATTTATTTTTAGCACTTAATCCGTAATCCTGTGGGATTTCCGGGACAAAAACATATTGGTGCATCCCTTTAGGCTAACGGCCAACTTGTGTACCAAATTTCAGCTTTCTATGTCTTCTGTGTTTCGAGATTTTTTTACCGTTACAGAGGACAGAGGAACTGGCAATTATATGTATGTATAGATAAATACTCTTTTATAATCTGTAGAAACTGAACTGGGAGTCCGATTACTTCCGGAAAAAACGCTGGGACCCCCTGCCGGAATCGAAAAGATATTTGCCGATAGAAGAGGGTATCAAACAAGTCAGCGAAGGTGTTTTAGCGTATCACACGGACCCCAACACAGCGTACCCATACGTCGAAAGGATGTTTGACTCGAATAAAATCTGCGCGCTGACGGAGATACATTTATTTAAACAATCAGTGATGGGGATGTACGCGAGTCACAATGGGCAGTTCGTCGAGATGGCGAAAATAGGGTGAGCTATTCCGCTTACTTTTTATTCTTTCTTCATTTTTGAAATCGAGAATTTAGATCGAGAATACGAGGTCACGTGTTAATACACTGTCTTTTACCGAAGATTAACAAAAATGTTCAATACCGGACTACGCGATCGTCAAATCAAACACTGGTCCTCGAGGAAACCTCAATGTCAGTCGGACACATTGTCGACGAGAAGTATCACGATCTATGAAACTGCTCCGGCTCTGATATTGTGGGCGTTCGGCAGTTTTGCAGCTGGTGTAATTTGCATCGCAGAAAATATTATTTATAGACGTTCGATGAAGTGAGTACAGTTCGTTTTGAAGTGATCCGACAGAAAAATAATAATGTAGAATAATAAATAGAGTGAACCTCTTATTTATCAACATTGGAATCGGTATAGATATACGCTATATGTACTGTGCAAAAGAAAGAAGCACCCAGTATAATTATAGAGCTATAATGACAAACAATATCTTTATGTAGAAATTGCATTGTACAATGATTGATTTATATTGCATTTAAAGTTGTTCCGGCCAACCGATACGCATCCGATCCGCTTCACCCACTCACAATCGATCTCAGATTCGCGTATCCCAACTCTAACAAAAGTATTAGATAATCCGCAATAACACATTCTCAGAACTATTCAATTAAACAGCGGAATTTTCAAAACTTACTGTGTTCTTATTCTATTAAATATGGCCGGGTGTTTGTTTCTTTTGCACAGCAGTGTACATATACAGTTAAACAACTCGATTACCTCTATAAGACGAAAATTTTGTTCATTCCCTTTCGCTGCACTTCAAAAACCTCTATAGTAAATCGAAGTCAAACTTCCTTTAACTCGAATTATTTTCTACAAGTGTGGAGAAGCTAAACAAGCCAAAACAGCAGTAAATGTTTTACGATGTTTCGTAGACAGATGCGATGATATTGAATAAAATGTATTCTCTGCTTTGGTCACCGTTGAAAATACTATTGATCAACAATCTGTTAATTCATTAACGCAGAGTAAAATCACAGATTTCTTTAATAGGTGTTGGTAATATGTAAGAGCCTATAATAGATTATATTTACTATATGTATATAATGAATAACTCATCTCCAAAAATTGAACTTTTCTTTCTTTGAAACTTACAATATCAGCAAATTATTAACTCTTGTACAATCCCCTGTAAGTCGAATTTTCGTAGGGTAAACGAAGATAGAGACTTTGATAAGTCGAAACCTCTATAACTCGAAAATTTTATTTCTTCCCTCGAGATTCGAATTATCGAGGTTCGACGGTATACAAAATGTACAGGGTGTATAAAAAGTAATGGTCATCCTCCTAGGGGTGAATCTATACCTCTGGATCGGTGAACATTTGTAAGAGAAGCTTGTCGCGAAATTGTTTACAATAAAGAAAATTGTTGGTAAAGTTTATTGTTACATCAATACCTTCTACTCATTGAGAAGAGAAAAAGTTTAAAAGGAGCCACACGTCGCAAACAAATATCTATTGAGATACAAGTTGTTAAAGTTTTTGTAAAATTTGATTGTGTAAAATTTTGCGTATAGACAAAAGCCTACTACTTCAGTCCACACGGTCGTGTCGATGAGACAGACCATGATCGTGTGCGTGCCTCAAGCCAAACAAAATTTAAGGGTATATACATTCATTCGTCGCTAAGCCCGTACCAAGTGATCGTCTCCCTGCCCATTCGGATCATAAATTTGAAGTAGCAAAATATGAAAGAATACCTTATATCCATTTTTATATGATACATAAGCATATTAATTCTGGGTTATAAAATACTAATGTCTAGGTACTTACAAATTTTTCAGAATCTTCTATTCCTCCGTCGGATCAAGTGGACACTGCCATTTTCGCGAATATGTCTTATTAACGATGAAGCACAAAACACCACACTTCTACACAATCACTTGTCACTGCACAACACAGTTTCCGAAATCGTGACAGCGAACGGGAAGAAATTACTCCGACCACGGTCAAAATAGTACTGAGATTGTCACCTCGGTTTTTCATGGATGGTTAAGGGTGGATTTAGGCGGGGAAACGTTGCGTTTGTTAATTGGACGGGGGTGTGTCGGAAGGACATAAGGTTGAGAAGTGGGGAAACTGTCAAAAAAATTCCTTTTGGCATTGTCTTCGGTCGTCAATGACGTGATTTATAAGGGTAGTCCGCTCGTCTTCGATGGGTCCGTTGCACGTGTTGTCCATCTGTCAGGGTTGAAGATTCGCATGCGTTTTTTTCTTGCTATAACGTCCTTTACAGGTATATCGCCTAATCCGCTGGAGGAACGGTGAAGTACGGAAACATTTTCTAGTACAGGATTAATATTCTTATAACAATGGATATAAGGTATTCTTTCATATATTGCAACTTCAAAATGATCGAGCAAGCAAAAAACGCATGCGAATATTCAACCCCGACAGATGGACAACGCGTGCAACGGACTGATCGAAGCGACGAACGGACTACTGGTGGACTGTAGTAGTGGGCCCTATACTATTATCCTATTATTTGCCTATACTATCCATACAAACAAATTTTGCAAAAGCTTTAACACTAAAGCTACCACTGCCGGTCAAAAATGACCGGTTTTATATTCTTCGTCTTACAATAATTGAAAGTACGAAGTTGCTTACATGGAAATCAATTAGATAAATTTCTTTGTCCAAGCACATATTATAATTAAAGTTGCACAAAATCTAAATAAATAGTGCCTTGCCATTTTGTAAGCTAAAACATTTGAATCGCTTTTAGTACTCGGTGGGTTTAGTGTTAACAGCTTATATGTCAATAACTATTTGTTTGCGACATGTGGCTCCTTTCAAACTTTTTCTTTTCTGGATGAGTGGAATTTTCTTTTTTCATAAACAATTTTGCGGCAAGTTTCTCTTACAAATGTCCACCGATCCAGAGGTGTAAATTCACCCCTAGGACGGATGACCATTACTTTTTATACACCCTGTCTATACTGTCCGTGTGTACATTGTCCAAATAAATATTCTGACTTCAAAAGATTGTAATAAAATATTAAATTACTGAAAATGAGATGCATTCGAAAAGAAAAAAATGTTTTTTACAGTGCAGTATCAGGAAATCGAAAAAGGATGAGCGGTGCGAGAGGAAGCATCGTCAGTGGAAACAGCAGGGACAACTTGCTGGAAGAGCAACTATAAACTGGTCATACTGTAAAACACGAATACCACAAGAGCTAGATTAGTTGAAGATTTTAGTTACTTAGCTCAATATTATAATATGCAAACATGTTGGTGTATACCGATCTAATAATAAAAACTGAATTTATTTAATACCGTCATATGTCATGCGTTTTCACTTCACCACTAACAAATCTTTATCGTTCCGTTCGCAGTTCGTTTACGTTATCGGATTTTCACGTTACGAAAGAGTTGCTTTTCTTCCGTGAAAAGCCATCATGTCAAAATTGACATGATCCCTCATATAAAATACACGAGCGTAACCACTTTACGTGTGGTAACCACTTTACGCTGCAGCACGAATGCTTTGCATGCAGTTGTTTGTTTCACAGGCCGCGACATCGAACACGAATTGCAAGTGGGATGTACGTTCGAATGTTCTTCAGTTTGCAATTGATTGTCGCCTCTTGTGCCGATAATACCGATTTAATTCGTGATTACTTCGTTTTTAAGAAAATTAACAGAGTCGCTGGATTTTCGTGCGGAGATCCCGACAGTAAGTTAGCATTATCATTTAAATATTACTGTCTTCATAGTACGTATGCATCGTTGGTCGCCAACAAACTGTGCATACATGAGATTATTATACTAGCAATTTTGCAAATAATCAAAAACTCGACGTTTCGATCCTGATATGGACCTTTCTCAAGAGTAGAATTTTGCGTCTGAAAAATAGTGTCAATATAGTAAGTGTTAAAACTTCCGCTGTTCGAAAATGTTTCGCCATCCATAATATAAAATTTAATGTTTATTGATCGTATTTTTGATAATCAAAATTCTATTCTTGAAAAAGGGTCCATATCAGGATCGAAAGGTAGAATTTTTAATTATTTGCAAAATTGCTAGTAGTTTATCTTTGACCGAACCTGTGCGCCGATATCATCACACCTTGATTATCAAAAATACGATCGACAAACATTAAATTTTATATTATTATATTAACCCTTTGCACTCCTTTGTCGAGTGACTCGACATCAGAGAAAGAAAAATGTAAATGAAACAGGTTTTTATATGTATTTGGTTTTTCCTTCTTTTTTTTGGATAAAAAGAAATATAGGGTAAAATGCCCAAATATGAACCACTTTTTGTTGGTCATTTTTTGATTATTTTAGAATGCTCTTTTTCGACCAAAAAATTACTAGTTGTATAGATTCATTTCCTCTCGGTGAAATGATGTACCCCTTCTCAGATGACGGAAAATGAGTGGGGCGAATAGGAGACACGTTACACGTGTGCGATGGGGACCGTAGAGTGTGCGCCTGCGCACGGTGCTGGAATGGAATAGTGGAAGGGGTAAGAGGAGAGTACATGAGCGCCGTTCGGCGCTCATTCTCGCTTCACTGATAAGATAATGCCATAATAGGCGGCTATACCATATTTGGGCACTTTACCCTAAGTTCCACAAATATAAATACAACATAGTAAATAAAATTGTTTAAAATAAGTAGCAGTTAAGAAACTGTCCTTTGAAGTAAATTTCAAATAAAACACTGAAGAAGAAATAATTCAGAGTGCAAAGGGTTAAGATTCCATCGAAATATTTTACTTCAATTTTCTACGAGCTACTGAAATAATTGCTATCACGACGAAACTACTTCGACGTAGATGATGTGAAAACCGCCAAAATATTAAATGAAGCTGGGATCACGGTCTCGTTAAGGCGGTTTGGGACAAACGTTGAATTATGGCGTTTCCTTTGGACGCAATACGGAAACTTGGGCGTTTTTCTAGATTTACGCTGTGCGGATAAAAGTGATGATGTTTCAAACATATACGACGAAGTAAATGAAACAAACTTAACCAGCTTACACCAATAAATCATCCATTATCTCAAGTATACAAGACATAGCAAAAATAATGGATCATTTATTGGCAATGAAGTAAACAAATATTGCAACGATTACAGTAACTAATCTTTTGAAACAAACATAACTCAGGCTTCGGCTCAGTATTTATTCGAGCATTTGCATCATTGGTTAATTCTGGAGGACCATAGAAAGAATTTAACAGACACCGCACGACTGTTAAATGAAAGTACGTTCAGTATTATCACTGATTTCGTGATTTCTATACCTAATGACGATGGTTATGCACTGTACGATGTTTACAATCATTGCAAACATTGCGGCGGTTCGCTGGTTGTCACGGAATTGGGTACCTGGACGAACAACACTGGCTTGAGCGTCCATTTATTAGAGAACATGTTTACCAGAAGATGGAACTACCACCAGGTGAAGGCGAAGATTGCTGGCGTAGTAAGTATTGTCCAATTGTTGCAAAATAATTCATTATGTTGCTTGTAAGAGATTCGAGTTTCATGACCCGACATCGTACACTTTCTATTCTTCAGGATTTCGGATGCACAGGCTGTTTAAAAATTATACGTCAATCAAAATAATACGAAAATTATTTTTTATTTTATGTCAAGAGTAGAAACCGTGTATTGTTTGTCTTGCTCGAGTTTTTCGTAGAATTCGACAGGAGAATTTAGACACGAAGCGACTGAGATCCAAATCTCTATTGACTATAAGATAAAGGTATCTAAGAACATTAATGTTACACAGGTACTGTTCAGACCGAAGGACCGTGATCTGATAACGTATCTTCAAGAGACAAATGTCACACAGACAGACATTTGGTCAAAATTCGGCTTCGCTCTCGTACTACACACTGCCGAAATGTTCAATTTCACGTAATACGTTATTCACTATTCTGAAGCGTTCGTGTTCCGTCATTGTTCTAATCGAGAAACGGAGTCATCGGACATTTCATTTGCAGCCTTGACGTGATAGAATTGGATTGGCCAAAAAATGCTAAGAACGGACCATTGATGAGTGGCCTGAAAGAACGGAAGTATGATATAGGTTATTACCCGTCGATCCTAACGTTAGAAAGACTTACTTTAGCCGATGTAACGCTGCAAGTTTTTCCCACGAGGTAAACCTCCAATTAACACGTTCTCTACCACCGTCATATAGGACGTTCATAATCTCGTAGTCTACTTATAGATAATCAAATTAATTTTACACACTTCCTATCCAGTCAGCCAGGCCTGCCTCGAGCAGAAATCGAGCCCAGTCTGGCGAGGACGTAACGGACATTATACTGGCCGAACGTCGCTCAAAACTGCTCGAAGCACAAGATGCTCGATTTTGGACAGGCAGCCGTGCGCGCATATGCCTGGCAGAAAGACCCGGCATCTGCCCGGATCGGTCCCGGCAGAAGCTGCCAGGGCACAATTCTGCGCGCTCCCCAGACAACCAGGCTTGCCATGAGCAAGCTCCGAGCTGCTCAAGGCAGGATTGGCTCAATATTGGACGTTCATCTGTGCGCGCAGTTGTAACTTGTTCTGCCGTCCGTTGGAGTAGGACTTTGGGCATGGGCAGAACGAAGCCAGAATGCTGGCGGCTGGATCCCGAATCTGCCTTTGTTTAATCTGCCTCTGTTTCCCCCGTTTTCTCTCCTTTAATGTGCACAAAACATAATTCTGCATTCAAAAATCGGTATTTCGAATTGTCAGTAAAAAGGACGAGTGCTGTATATTTGGTACAATAAATGTTTACCTCGCCGACATTACCGGCGGTACTGCCCTGTATAGCGGCATTCGGCACTAGCCACATCAGTACGATCGTGCTGCCCTCTTAAACAAAGACAGATTCAGGGTCCAGCCGCCAGCATTCTGGCTTCGTGCTGCCCATGTCCAAAGCCCTGCTCCAACGGACAGCAGAACAAGTTACAACTGCACGCACAGACTGACGTCAGAAACTGGATTTTTGGCTATTGGGGTATTAGATGGTCCCAAAAGTTGGTTTTCGATTCATGCACATTTGCATTTATTTAGAAACACATTCCGACAGAAACTTTTGGGACAACCTCCCAGTCGGCCAGGCCTGCCTCGAGCAGACAATGGCGAGCATTTAAGCTGTCAGAATGCGCTCGAAGCTGAATTTGGACGCAGAAGTACCGCTTTATGTTGGCCCGGTGTGCCGGCACAAGCTAAGGCAGCTGAGCCAGCTGAAGGCAGAACGAAGGCAGTTCGGTCCTTCGTTTAAGAGCTGCCTTCATTCTGCCCTCAGCTTGTGCCAGCATAAAGCGATACTTATTCGGACGCAGAAGTATGTTGTTATGCTGGCACAGCCTACTATCCAAAATCGAGCATGTTTGCTTACTGGACTAATATTTTAACTTTTTCAAAGTGGAATAACTGTTACTGTCCACCGGGAACTTTTTCCCATTTCCGAAAAAGTAGAAATTTTCTATTAATGCATACATACATATATGGAGTAAAAGTTTCCGTAGATTTATAACTGTTTTCTTAAAACAGAAAAGTTAAAAGTCAAAAAATAACTGTTATATCAGAACTAATTGAAAATTTTAACAGTTTCCTCCAAGCCCTGATTTGTTCCCTGAATTCGAGTAAATTCCCTTCATGTGGCGACTCTGGGCCCCAGGTCGGCTCTAGAGGGTCCGAATAGATTCCAATCGGTGGCCTAGGACTCTCAAAGCCTCACTGGACCCAAATCTGGGTGAAGCCGACCGAATCGGCACTGAAGGGTACGTGATGGCTCGGGATGGCTCGGGTTGCCTAAGTTGACTCTACGATGTCCGTATATGTATGTTGCATTTGGTTTGCATTTAATGAAACATTTTAACATGGAAGTTAAGCAGTGAACGGTGGTAGCGAATGTGTTAAAAATGTACATGTTTGATGGCCAACTAATTGTCAATATTTTTGTAGGACCTGCTTTATGTTTCGCACTATACCGTCAGTGAAAAACAAATTGACTGTAGTCTTTCGGCCATTCCAAGCAAGTGTTTGGTACATGGTTTTCGCGTTGTCGATCGTTATAATATTAACGTTATGGTTGATCTGGAAATTAGATAAAAACTGCGATTCTGGAGACAGTACTCTTATTCTGGTTGCTGCATTATGTCAGCAAGGTAATGTTTGCAATACTGTTACAATATTATGTTACAAAAGCAAACTTGTCCAAATCCTTCCAGACATTACAAAATATCGCGATGATTAATCACTTTCTAATTCAAAACCACCAGTGTTTCTACTTGGTTGGCAATGTGTCTGCTCATTGTGACTTTTCACTTTTCGATATCAAATTGGATCTTGTCTTATCAGTCTTGAGTCCGTCAACTGTGCTATTCATGAGATACAGTAGTGTTCGGTCAAGAGACGTATTTTTTTACTCGAATCTTTTTCCTCGTTTTACTCGCACTCGATGGTACCCACTCTCAAACACGATAACTTGAGAAGCGAGCGAACGTAGGGGAGATAACAGCTGACAATTTTCAAGACAGCTCTCTCGATAATATTGGCGTCTACTGTACATACAATAGAACCTTAATCATCTGAACTAACGATGTCTACAATAACTACTATGATTCATGTGGAACGCATTCTGCATCAATCGGACACTGCTATTGCCCTAATTAGGTCAGACAACTGAAATTCTACTCTACCTAGGCCTCGATTTTTAATTAATTGATATTCCTTACTTCTTTTGCATATTTTATCGTATCAGAGATAATTTTATGTATTTATAGGGCTACCGTTCCAGAGCGATCAGTTTGCCGGCCGCATTGCCTTCCTGCAAACTATGATATTCGGTCTGCTGCTATATAATTGCTACTCAGCAGCTATGGTATCAAGTAGACTGAATATTCCACTGAACAAAATGAACGATTCGTTGTACCCGCTGGTGAAAAGCAAGCTGAAACTCTCGGCTCGTAAAGATCTCTTCTTCAAACTCCTACTAAGTGTAAACTTTTATAATTGATTAATTGTTATAGTCATTATGTTATTACACCCTCTATGGAATAGCAAATTTTACATATGTAATTTAAAAGTTATTACTAGACTGCGGATTTTTATGCAAAAGAAAAATTGTCTGCATCGATTACAAGAATTAGAAACTGAATCGCATGTTATTCCTTCCCTTAACGATTTTAATAGAGGACAAGTTATATATTGACATGTCCGATTTTTAAAACTTTCAACAATTTTGAATTCATCTACTTAATTTTGCTATAAATGCATAAAGATCCACAGTGTATGTAGTTATTACATATGTCTGTTATTTTCATTTTTTAGTTTCATTTCGTTTTATCAGTAGAATTTAGCATAATATTTTATTGCTCCATGACCAAAATATACTTCGTAGTCAATATTAACAATAATCCTCCGCGATCCACGTGAATAAAAGATACACCCTGATCCACGTGGGGTTAATTCAACTCCACCTGGTTCATGGAGGATTAATATTGTCAAACGAAACTGTTCGTAGTCTAGCTCTCCAGAAGTTCGCTTTTTCAAAAAACATTGGGACGACATACCGGAGGAACAAAAATTTCAAGAATTACACGACGGCGTAAAAACTATTATGCATCCTGGAAACGCGTATCATGCAATTCCCACTGATGCCTACCCAATAATAGAACGCCTGTTTACAAAGCAAATGATCTGTCAGCTCACCGAAGTACACTTGCTCCAACCTTCGGTAATAGGCATGTGGACAACGCCGCACAGTCAGTTCAAGGAAATAACGAAAATAGGGTAATAAACTGTGGTAGAAGTCAGGAGATAAGAGTTAACAGACACCAATTAATTTCAGATTAATTAGGATGGTTACCGCGGGAATTCGAAAGAGGCAAGTACACCGTTGGATCTCGAGGAAACCATTTTGCGAAGAAGACAAACGGTACGTGTCAAGTGTTACCATTCTTGAAACGGCACCTATCATAGTGTTCTTACTTATTGGTATAGCGTTGTCTACTATAATCTGCGTGATCGAAAATATTGTTTTCCGTATGTCGAAAAGAAAATCAATAAAAATAACAACACTAAAACTTTCGAAAGTTCAAAATAAAGCCGTAATAGCAGATAGAAAGAAACCTAAAACCAAAATATTTAAAACCTCGTTAAAAAAGTGATACTTTTTGTGAAGTAATTGTTTTGTTGTCTTATCAACGATTTATGCCAATGGCTGTAGCAACGATAAAAATAGAAAATTGTAACGGTATCCTCATTTCACTGATGTATAAATTAATTTTATTAAATAAAATGTATCAATATCATTGCAAGAGAAATACCACATGGTATCCATGCATTTTCAAGGAAATTGTATGAGAATAAAAAATGAAGGATGAAAGTTTATTACCAAATAGCACGATCACTTTCTGTCGATGGAAAATGGACACTCGAAGTGGTCTAGTGATTAAGTTATTTCTTTTTCTTCGACTTTTTGTCAGTCAATGCTGGAGGTGCTCCAGTGAGATCTGCTAGCTGTTTTTTAAGTTTCAATAGTTTTTCTACTTCAGGCTGCCACACGGACTTGTTTCCCTTACTTTTCAATTCGCGTACCAAAGTGCCCTGAGAAAAACCATCAAGTTTAGAAAATGCTGATATTAAATAGAATTGCTGACATGGAATTCTTTTACCGTACTTGTTTAGCTATAGCCGCTTCTAAAGCTGCCGCATCTATTGAGACTTCTTGATTTTGTTCAGGTACAGGTACCGCTTGGGGCTTATTAGTTTTTGCCGCTTTGTTAGTCTTTACAGGCTCCGGAGATTTAGTTCCTCCGCCTATGAGATCAGCGAGCTTCTTCTTCAAGTCTAAAAGAATCTGTACCTCCGGTTGCCAGATACTCTTGTCATGTTTGGATTTCAGTTCTCTGACTTTGACGCCCTAACGTATAAACAACATAATCCTTAAATAGAGAATAAATTTTTTTATACAATTTTTTTCCAAGCTTTATTCACCTGTGCCGATATTGCAGCTTCCAAAGATTTCACGTCACAACTAGCACCGTTCATTTCGTTAGCTTTAATCGTACTTTCCTGTTTCCCGCTATATTTTTTTCTTAAAGTTTCCACATCTTTATCTTCGATTTTCTTAAACAGCGGGGAAGGCTTGCCAATTTTGTGACCTGGGGGAAGTATGTTAGTAATAATGTCAGGAATATATCCATAACTGCTCTTGTCTAATCCTATTTGTGATCGCAGCTCGCGTGACGTATTGGGCATATATGGAGCCAGCAGTGCCGCTAATAGGCACGCTAAATTACAACATATACCAATCACTGTGCCAGCTCTCGCCCTGTGAACAAAAAAACAAAATATTACGTTTCAAAGAATCACACCAGCGGATATATATTATAGCGCTGGGACACAGACCTGCAACGTAATTTGATGTATCAAGTTTTTTAAATCTTTTTAGCAAGTAAACATTTCTACACGAACAAAACTGTAAAAAACTTATTATATATTTTACAATTAAATAATACTACTCTAAAAAGATTGAAGACTAATGTTGAACGAAAAAAAAACTTTAAAAGTGCATCTATGGAATAACATTCTACGGTACTATTTTATTGAGAAGCGGCTTACTTGTCATCAGCAGTTCCTTTAATTTTCACCCATGGTTCTTGGAACTGCATGTACTGATTTCCATGCTTGGATATTGCCAATACATGCTTTAAACTGTCTCGCAGCTTCCCTAGCTCCAAAGCTTGAATATAAGACGACAACTCACGTTGAGCCAATGCCAACAGCGTCATTTCATCTTCCTGAAGTACCATCGGTGGAACTTTCGAATCGAAATATTTTTCCGCGAACATTAGAGCCCTATTTATCAAAAAAATAATATTGAAATATTATATGTAAAATGAAGATAGTCAATAACTCGACTAATTTTTCACATACCTGTTCACGAAGTTACCGAAATTGTTTAACAATTCACTATTGTTTTTAGTCGCTAAATCCTCCCAATTGAAGTTAGAATCCTGTGTTTCTGGTCTGACATATGCAAGGTAGAATCGCCAAACGTCGGCCGGTATACCTGTATCTCGGGCATCAGTGCCAAATACTCCAATTCCCCTTGATTTCGAGAATTTTGTATCTTCGTAATTTAAATATTCTAAATGAAAGTACAATGTTAGAAATTGGCGTACTTCACAATAACGCGAGAGATCTGTGAGAATCCGGAAATGTCGGGTGGGGACGGGTCAAAAATTGTATTCGGGATCGGAACGAGTACCCGAAAATTTCAAGATTCTCGAATATATCAGGATTCCCAAGAATTTTCGGGTTTTCGACCCGTCCCGACGTTTTCGGGTTCTTACACACCTCTATTGGTAAACTGTTTAATATGGATAATGTTTTGTTGAGCTTACCCGTCGCCATTAAATGCTTCATTAACGTATAACCCTGGTTAGCTGCAAGTAGACAAGCAGGAAACATTACCGTATGGAACGGTACATTGTCCTTCGCCATAAATTGGTATAAATCAACGGTTACACCTTCAGGTTTCCACCACTGTTCATATTCTTTAGTGTACCTCTTTGTGATACTGATATAACCAAACGGGGCGTCGAACCAAACGTAGAAAACTTTATTTTCGAAGCCTTTCGCTGGCACGGGAATTCCCCACTTTAAATCTCTTGTAATACAGCGTGGTTTCAATCCATCACGTAACCAAGGTCTCGAAACTACTCTGGCTACGGTCGACCATCCTTTCTCCACACTTGCAGACCATTCCTTCAGCTTTTCTTCTAACTGCAGAAGATAGTAATTAAAATATAACGATATTGGACCAACTGTACATATAACATCGGGTCATGGCGTAATTAATGCGAATTTCCTTCCATATTTTTGACAAGTGAAATACAAAAATAATCACAACTATTAACCCTTTGTACTCCGAATTATTTTTCAATTTTGTTGCCAACAACTCCATACTGTTTTAAGTGTTTCATTTGAAATTTACTTCAAAGGACAGTTCCTTATTTTAAACAATTTTGTTTACTAATTATATTAAATATAGCTCTCAAACTTTGTTGTAATTTATATTTGTGGAATTTATACATGTTTTTAACTAAAAAATACGACTTAAATAAATAAAGGAAGAACCAAATACATGTAAAAACATGTTTCATTTACATTTTTCTTTCTCCGGTGTTGAGTAACACTCAAAAAAGGAGTGCAAAGGGTTAATATCCTATACTACTATTCACGGAATGATACATAGAATACTAATTTATATTTCATTCTTCAAAAATATACAAGGAAAATCCTATCAGTGATGGGACAGTCTAATAGCAAGTACACTAATACTTGCCTTAGGTAAGTCCAAGAAAAACTGCTCCGACTTTTTCTCAACTGGTCTTTTACTACACACTTTGCACCGGGGCGATATTAAGTCTGTTGCATTCACTAAATGACCACATCCATCGCACTGATCGCCACGTGCATCTTCATACTTGCACCTTGGACATATACCTTCTACAAATCTATCTGCCAGAAATCTATCGCAAGATTCGCAGAGAAGTTGATCTACCGTTTCGCTAAATACATATCCCTCCGATTTTATTCTGGAGAAAAATGCTTGCACAATCCTGAAAGTTAAAGAACGCACCTATATAATATCGACAACTGTTTCGTATTAACATGACTGCAACTTAACGAAATGGTAAAAAGCTTAATCTTTGGTTCAAAAGTTTAGACAAAAACCTTAAAAAATTAATTCCTATAATGCAGGTAGTACGAGATCCATCTTACTCTGTTTGCTCAGGAGTAGTAGTACGACCGAAATAGTCAAATCCTATACTAAACCATCTATATACATCGTTATGAATATCAAAAAATTTGTCGCATATAACTTGCGGTGTTGTTTTCTCTTCTAAAGCTTTGGCCTCTGTAGCAGTGCCATATTCGTCAGTCCCACTGTAATGTTCATTTAACTGTGTTACATTTTACATTTGAAATCCAGACATTACCATTTTAAACATTTAGAAAATCATACATACCTAACAAAAAGTGTATTGTAATTTCTTTGCCTACAATATCTATAACCGAAAGAAATGAATTAAAATATATACTATATTTTAATACAATGCCGAAGTCTAGTTAGATGAAATACCTGGCAAAGATGTCAGCAGAAAGTACACAACCTATAATATTTCCCAAGTGAGGAATATTATTGACATAAGGCAATGCAGATGTTATTAGGATGTTTCTCTCGCCTTTCTTCGGCAATCTAGACATAAGAGATTTTTATTAAAATTTTACTGGTTATATTTTTGAAATGCACGTATTCAATTAAACACACGTTTCAATTAAAGCTTACATAGGGTAAGATGAATCCTTCACCACAGGATAAGAATTTGAAGACCAGTTACTAATGACATTCTGGATTTCTTCTTTACTAATTGCTTCAACATCTTTCTCCTTCTCTTTAGTGGGACTAATCTGTAATAAAAGTATCAATTGTTGTAAAGTTACGTATTGCATATTATTCTATTTATAATCTAATCACAGAAAACTTACATTACTTGGAATTGGTTTAGAGGGTCTCGAAGATTTAGTGGTGATATTACCAGGAAACCATGACGAGGCTTGCATATTGAGAATTGCCTTAATACCTCGTTCAAATTTGTATTCTTTCAAGGAATTCTAAATGTATGAATTAAAGTTTTAGTTGTGATGACAACATACACATAAAATATTAAGGTAACAATTAAAAAGAAATTTCATACTTGAATAATTGGTAATAATTCAATATTTGATAACCAACTTTTAACAGATGGATATTCTTTGCATAGTTCTTGCCCAATCTCTGTAACTAATACAGTAGACCATATAGTTACCCAAATGCATGCATCTGCCAATGATAAATCATTTTTATCCTAAAATATTGTTAATTAAATCTCAGTTCTATCAAAAAAGTTAACGCATTTTCATTCACAACAGACATACATATTTTGCATTACCTGAATTAAGTACTTTTTATCTTTTAATGCACCATCTAATTGTTTTAATAAAGCCCATAAGCCAGATTTATTCGCACTAGGTGCATTGCCATAGCTAACTACAGCTGGCTGAAATGAACAATAGTTATAATATTAGATTTAGTTATGTTTACATATGCTATCAAAAGTATATTATTCGTTTTTTATTGCTTACCTGCAACTGAGAAATATCCCACTCTAACCACTTGTTATTAAAAATTTTAGATTCTTCAGGTAGAAGTACTAAGAGTTGCATTGCTGCATTAGTACTAAATAGCACTGACCCACATGATAATTCAATTGCAGGTAAACGACCCAGAAAACTTGCTAAACAGAATACAATAAAACTTTGTTAATGTTACAAAGAAATTTATCAACTAAATTATTAATTTCACAACGATGATACAACTGTAAGTTATTACAATAAAAATATATCATTAAGTTAAAGTTAAAGCTAACAAATACTGGTCGAATAAAAACAAATATTTTAAAAAATGTTATATATTATATATTAAATATTTTCAGAAATTTAAACGCAATGTTTAAGTATTTTTTGACAGACTAAATGGTAAGAAACTCGAGAATATAAATGCAATGTACTGTAGATGGGTTATAAACAATCGTAAAAATAAATGGAAATGTACGTAATCGTACGAATTTTTTTCATTGAATATATATTATTGCATCAGCCACGTGTTGGAGCACTCCAGGTGAAACAGACACCTGATATTTCATCATGTAATGGGAAATTAAATTCAAACCGAGAGGTTAAGTTACTCACCACTTGGTTCTACCGTTTTCACGGTAACAGATTGTTTAGCTATTTCAGCTGCAATTATTAGTTTTAACGTGTTTGGATTGCCTTCGTTCGTCGAAATAATCATTTTCACTAATAAGTTAATAAATATTCACAATAAATAGATGAAAATATGTTCAGTACACAACCGACACATGTGAGCGAGAAGTTAAATACCAGACAGCAGGCTTACTCAATGTGTTGACCAGTGTTGACAAAGAGTATACATATTCCGTGTGAAAAACACAGACCAATCAGCATGGCTGAGCAATGAGCATGGCATTGGAGCTCGAATACGCTGCGACCGCGCTCTGATTGGTCTGCGTCTTTCGTTGATATAATGAACACAACCCAATGAACACAACATAACTTTGAATTTTCGGTGAGTACGCATGCATTTGATCACGTCTCATTATAACAGATCTCACCGTAGATCATTGTCTCGATTAATGTTTATGTTGATAAACACTTCTAGTGTCACGAAAATGTTTATTTTAGCTATCATGTTACTATCTTACCATTACCGCTAAACACTATAGTGCGATCCGTTGTAACGCGACATGGTCAAGTGCACGCGTACCCGGCGAAAATTCAAAGTCGATTTTCTCGAAAACAAAGGCTCACATAAAAAAATTTTATTCTATATTTTCGATTTATTTTTCATATAATATCACCCTCTCTTCGCTTGTACCACCAGTTACGAAACACTCTGTATAATATTTGCTAGATACCTACTCTCTCGACTTCGACAAGTTCCAAAATTTTTCTAGAACGTCGATAATTCAGATCGCTGCACATCGCGAGTATAGTCGGTAAGTATCAAAATAAGTACGTCAAACACACGTGGAAGTACGTACACATAATTCAAGGGGCTGTTTAAACATTAGGACATGCTTGTCCTTGAAATTAATTGCGTACGTCACGTTCGGTACATTATTAATAAATCCGTAAAATAAACTATAATAAAACGCACGAAATGTGTTCATCATATCAGAATTAGAATTCTTTACCAACACGGTGTCTATCAATGTACCTTGGATACTGGATACGTATTGATTACAGTCCTATAATAGCTAATGCGATATCACTGTAACGGTGAAATTGGATCTATACATGTAACAATCCTCTAGGGGCGTCGTTGTCGGCTCATAATTATTATTAACGAGAATGAACGCGAGCTTCCAGAAACATTAGGTCTATTGTGTTTTCTACTAACCGAACGTGTCACGAGCGCGCAGACTCGCCGAATACGCCAACGGTTTGGTTAGACGTAAGACGCGGCGAGACGAGACGTAACGGCGTTGCTAAATATAATACACGAAGGCACGCGATTCCCTTACGGCCGGGGGCATCAGGACGGTCAACAACATCCACGCGAGCACAAACCTCGTCCTCGGTAGTGATCTTGTTCGTCTGATCGCAAGCAGTTTCTCGCGCGCAGAAGCCGGGACCATACAAAACGAATACTAATCGCCAAGCGTCGAAAAAGTGGGGGACACGGGCCGGTCCGAAAGACAAGCCCGATAGTTCCCGTGGTTCCACGAACTCTCCGTGATTCCCGCGGACGAATCTATATGTGCTTTGTGTGTTCTGCCGATGTTGCCTCCGTCACGTGATAACCGGCTGAATTACAGGTGAGACCGATCGCGAACCGACGCGCGCTACCATGTTCTCTCTCTGCGTACCTGTTCCCGTTACCTGGGACCACACGGAGCGGATGCTAATCTCGAACTGGACATAAACAGTATCCCCAATCTTTTCTTGTCTTTCTACTTTTCCAATTTTCTACACTGGCCAATAAAAAGCGTGGATACACCTTCCGTCTCTGACACGATGCCACGATAAATATACGATGAAATAAATTCTTCGAGATCTATCTTGTTGCATTTGTGTCAGCTGTTGCGTGCTCGAAGACCGCTGGACGCGGAGCTATCAATGAAATACAGGGTGTACGCGTGATAGAAATATCGATCACAGCAATATACTAGGGGAAGTTTCACAAATTGAAATGAGCTTGTTGTCTGAAGATCTGGGAAAAGCAGTTTGCGGATTTTCTCCTGTCCTGCGCGCCGCTATTGGCAGATCACGGAGACTTCATTTTTTTATTTTCGTCTTACTCGGTCAAGCAGAATCAGCCGCCGAGGCATTTGCTACGCGCAAACCAACCCTGCGCGTTTATTCTGCAAATTGTGTGTCGGTGCTATCTAAATTAGCAGGATCAGTAGTTGCGTGACCGATCCCTTTTATTCTTGGCAATCGTACGAACATGAACGGATTCTAGGTAGTTGCGAACGTCTCTGCATTAGGACCGATCTTGCACGCGATTAATCGGATCGGTTTGATTCCCGGACGGCGTCCAACAACGGTTCCGCTCTCGTGACGGTAGCGTGACTGAAAAAAGAGCAGAATGTTTACGGGCTTCAAATTATTTTGCGTCCTATATACACGCGAACCGTTCCAAAGCCGCCAAGAGTCTCTCGGCTCTCTCCTAACATCGTCTAAATATACTTGCTTCGTTATCTTGCCGTGTTAGACAGTTTACTATGGGTCATGTGCGCGTCAAACTTCGCAAGAACGATTGACATGTTGGCGTTACGTGCCGTAAACCGACCTGGTCGAACGATGGCTATGCCGTATGACGTAACCGCGTGCCTATTCTTTCGGTGCGGGACAATGGTACGTGTGCTGTACGACCGTTATTTGTACAGCCCTTCTCAACCATGGTCATTTTAATGGATCAGGGGAGCAAAATCGTAGCGCTGCCATAGGCGTCGTTCATAGAATTCGCCGATCAATAAGCCGAGCGACTGGCGGGCATTCGGCTTGCACTCCGTTCGTAAATACTCCGACCATGCCGGATTGCGTTTCAACGCGTCGGACGTGTTCTGTGACACGACTCTACCCGTCGGGTGCTCCCATAGATCGGATTTCAACGTGAAACTACCTGACGTCAGCTCTCGTTGCGGAATTTCAGCGAGCACGAAAATGCCGAGCTGTATTTGACCGTCTCCGACGTCTTATATAACTGATTTTCTTCGCGGTTCTTTTTACATTTTTGTTTTAATGCGCGTCATTTCGTCGGAACTAATTGTCGAGAACGTCGGGCGTGCCAGTGCGACATTGCAGAAGGAGAAACATCGTAACGCTGCTTTTGGAGTGCCTCAGTGAATTGGAAAATTTGAATCAGAGATTGTTTTGATCGCGTTGTGATTCAGTACGTTGTTACCTATTGGTACTCGAGTGTATACAGAGGATAAAATATCAGGACTTTCTTTCCACGTTCGACAGAGATGAATATCCAGAAGCCCGAGGGTCTTTTGTCGGTGGTGCTACCCACCGAACTTGCGTCTTCGCCCAGCTCACGACAGCTCATTATAAATCACGACCAACAGGTGCGTCCGACACAAATAACGTACCCTTTTGTCTTCCCCACTCCTTGCTACTCTGCTATTCACACGTTATACTGGCCACGTGTACGCTAACCCTTTAAGGAAACGATTCTTAACAGGCTCGCTTCGAGGAGAACGGAAAGTTTGCTATGAGTAATCGTACACTTGTCAGGATTATTTAAATGAGTTATGAATAAACTGCGGATTTATGCGTTCATGACATAATTCGAAACAACAGAAACATTTAAAGATTTGCAGAGTACCAATGTACAGTCAATCACAGTAATATTCGAGTATTTTTGAAAGGACGACCACTTTTTTAATACTCTATCTATCGGTAGCGTATTAATAGGTTTTTCAATAATTGTGCTGCACCAAATGGAAGATTAAAAATCTTCTTTTACACAATAATCCCGAAGGAAATTATTGGATTTTGTTATTGAGGGTGAGTTGTTGGTTTATGATTAAAATTGCTGTTGGTATTGAAGGATTCGTTTAAAAAATCTTCAGCCATGAACTTTCAACAATTATAGAATAATCACCGGTAGATAATGTGTTCAGATTGGACCATACGATTTGGATTTCTTTCAGAAATTAGGATTACTTTACGAGCTAAAAACAAAGGATAGAAGTGCATATATAGAAAATGTATTCTTTTTTTATTCAAAAAGTTATTTTCTGTATCTGTATGAATTATATAATTTATTATACATTATGTATACATTACGTATATTATACATTACGTATATTATACATTATGTATAATATTATGTATACATTCTGAAAATTTCATCACATTCGATCAACGTGGCAATGAACTACGAACGGTTAAACATGGTGAAAATCGCAGTCTTTGTATATTACTGTGAATGACTGTAAGTTGCTTCCGACCTGCTCAAATTCGCGAAGAAAGTAACATATTTCTAAGTGGCTTTAGTGGAACAACTGCTGACAATTTTTATTTTGCATAAAAGTTCACAGTGTAGTTATGATATAATAGCGAGCCGCGTAATCTTTTCGTAATCTGCCCACATTAGTTGTATAATTGGAAAATTATCGGAGTAGTTAAATGGCGAGTGTTCGAACGCTTTTGAAGTGTTGAACTGATGAAATGTCGTACAAGCTTCTATTTCGGATATATTGAAATTTTGAATAAAGAAAATAATGTTCTATCTTTGGAACATTTTACTTGAAATGGCGACAGTAAACTTTTTGACGTATAAAATGTGGATGGCAGAGAACTATCAGTTTTATCAATTCGATATCAAAGTATTAGAGTGTCTAATTTTTCAAAGTATCCATATTGTTATTTTTGTTTGAGTTATAACTTCAATTTAATTCATGATGTGCCATGATTCCTATTTGGGATATACTAAATACATTCCAAGCGCCGACATCCCTGAATGGGATTTTTTCAATCGACCATAACAATAGCTAATTTTTCAAATTTAATTGAACTATTGGTATAAATACACTTAAATACGTAAATATTAACCATTTTGCTAAAAAATGTCGAAATAAAAATTTGGTACCTAATGAGTGAAGTTCATGCTCCATAACAAATAAGTTTTCTTCTTACACTAGTGCCTTATTATTACTTATTGTAACGTAAATTGACTACTTTTTACGGTAAAAGGACGGCCGTTTTATAAAAGCAATTGATTTTGGTAATGATCTGTTCAACAGGACGAAGAAGCATCGGATTGTTCGCTTCTGACGTCTAGTCCACTCAATGACAATGTGTTCGAGTCCGTCGGGATTTTCGTTTCTTCTTTGGAGGGAAATCCCGTGGAGTCTATTTCTCCGCCGATACTCGAGAACATTAATAAAGAGGATGGACTTAACGAGTTCATGAGTATAGTGAATAGTTCAAGCAGAATCCTGAACGATGGTAAGTATTCATCAGCAGATATAACGTTTAAGATTGTATGGATAATGATGCCGGCCAGACTCATTTCTTAATAATCGTTGTCAAGAAAAACGACATTTCACGTGTTTCCCGTATAACATTTTTCGTTCTTTTGTATAGTAAACATTATTTCCTTCTAAATCGTTTCGCTTTAAACATAATATGTATTTTTGTCAGGAATTCTACAACATTAAATAAATTAACCGTGTCTTTGAATAAATTAAAAGGATCATGAATCTCTAGCCATTAGTGTGTAACAGATTCCTCTACACGTTTTTCCCATTTTTCCCCAAGCAAAGCGCCGCATGATACGCTTATTGTTCGTCGGAGTTACGTAATCGTTTAAAGTCGTACGCACGATTCTTTTGCGGGGAATAAAATGGCTTAATTGGCTCCAGTTCCAACTTCATCGATTAATTAATCGTGACGGAGTTCGGCCGTTGAATGCCGATGCGGATTTCGAGACGACTCGTCGATAATGGTTGTCGACGATTGTCTCAAGTCGCATCGTCCGTTGCGATACCGAACGCGAGACCGAGCCATTGTCGATTCGTTATTTGTTGCAGAACCCAGCTCCCGTGATCCGATGGTGGAGTCGACGAGCAGCGGCAGCAGCAGTGACACGAACGGCCCCGTTTGCGCGCAATTGTTGACGCAGCTGAACACAGCCTATCAACATCTCGCCCCCGATGCACAGGCACTGGTAAGCACCCCGATCACGCGAACCCTCAACTGCCGACGTGGATTCTAACTAGTGGTGTGCGACTGAAGTGTGCGGGAACTCCACAATGTCAGGTATCCGATGATTGAGACGGGTCGAGACGAGGCGAATCCTTGGATTCTGGAATTTATCGGCATTCTCGAGAATAAACCCGAAATTTTGAGACTGTCGAATATATCGGGTTTTCCGAGAATACCTATTCCCGAAAATATGGGGATTCCTAAGAATAATCCTGAAAATACATATTGGAATTCTCGAATATGTTGCGATGCCCGAGAATAATCCTGAAAATTGTTGGTAATCTCGATCCATTTCAGAATCCCCCAATTTTCAAGAACTAGTCTCGACCCGTCTCGAACGACGTCGGGTACTCGTCATTTTCAAGTTCTCTAAAGACATAATTAAATAAATAACAATCGACAGCTACCACACAAAAAATTGGTGAGTTTTTCCTCGCGTATGAGGGTAAATAATTCAACGATACTCGTAAATTATTTTGATATCATAAAATAATTTTTTAATAAATAATCAGATAAAATGGAAACTGTGTTATTGATAAACGGATTAACGGATTAACGGATTAAGAGATTTGTCTAGTTTCTAAGACGCCACCTCGGCAGCTAGGGTTAAACACCCCAAATGGGCGCCGAACGTACCTTTCATATTGCAAAATTGATTGTGACGTGCTAATACTGAAAAAATATTTTCTGGATGTGGATTTTCCATTATACTAAAAACTGATTTTCTGTTTCGAACGATCGTGCGTTTTACCCCTGCATATATTTTTAGATGCTTTCGATTGATTCGATCTGCAAGTAGTAGATTGTGGAATTAATAGTGCGTTTGATACAGAATTAATAAAGCTTCTTAGAATATTTTTAGTCTGGTAGAAGCAGCAATTATAATAATTAATTCTGGACCGTTTCAACTTGTCAAAGTCAAAATAATGATCTATGATGAACAGGCAGCGGATTTTATGCATTCATAAAAAAATGGGTACATTGGTGTAATTTAAAACAGTAAAAACATTAGACGTATTTAAAAATACTGTTATAAACCATATTAAGAACGAAAATAAATTTCTATTTCACTGCAGTTTCTTGCAATTCGGGTAGAAAATTTGTATTTTGCATAAAGATCCGCTGTCTAATGATAAATATCCACAGTCTGCACGCAGTATTTTTTCGATTAAAGTATTTTAAAATAAAGAATAACCAGAAGATAATACGTATCTGTGTTTCATAGGGGATGAAATTGTTTCAAATGTGTAAATATGGTCTTTTTATTAAAAAGTGCTTTAATAATTGCCAGCAAAATTGACCATTATTGGTCACCATTTCATCGTCAATCCATTTTTTTTATTAAATGATGCGTATATATGGTTGTCTCTTGCCACTCGCAATGTTGGTACACGTTTTGTTTCGCCCACGGCCAATTACCAGTTTTACCTTCGATCTAAATGCGTCAAGTTCACTTGCATCTACGCGTCTTGTTACTTTTATTTTTGATAGATGTGACCATATAGGCTCCTCCCTATATCTCAAAATGCTGTAATAAGAAGTGGTTGCATTTGCAGACATTGACCTGCTCACTTTCATTTCTTGCAGGTAGAATTTGAAAGAAACCACGCACTGTTGTCTTATTATTTGTTTACATTATTCTTATTATTTGTTTGAATCTCTGTAGTTACAGAAATAAAGTGTTCATAATAATTCAGAATAAGTCTCTGTCACACAAATCATAATGTACGCAAAAATAGAAATGCGATAGAGTAAAACAGTAAGAGTAATAGCAACATTCTCGTTAGACATGCAATTTTTCTAACTGACTTTTGTCTCAATGCATCATACCGATAATACAAACGTCAAGAAATTGGCATAACGATACAGTGTCTGTCGTTTCTGATCGTTTGACACCGTAATTGATAACAGGAATGATCGATTGCCAGATTAAACATTTAAAACAATTTGTTCTACGATTTAGAAATGATTGTTACATACATTAGTGACAACTCGGCTCAATTTTTCATGAAATTGCGAATCATTCGAGAAAATTCAGAAAAACAAGGAGCTCTCAGGTTGAAATAGAATATCGATAACAACAAACAACAGATTCTAAATTATTATTTTTACATAATAAATATGCAAGCGAATACATCCAATTTTGGTCACGAATGTCTCTCTAATTTCCATTTTCTCATTGCAAAGAAGCGTCGTCTACGGGGATGAGTCAAAGAATCGCCGAAACGCACTCCACCAATCATGCTGAATAAGTTATTTTCCCCGGCTGTCTCCCTTCGGTGATTAACTATTTTGAATTTCCATTTGCAAAGTTTACACACCGATTTTCATGAGCTGTATTCAGCATAATATTTCGATATGTTTGGCACAAACGAGGAGTACCTTGCCAAGCATTGGACGCCATTGCATTGTTGCAATACATTTATCCACCAAGAAGAATTTCTCTGCATTTAATGAATCCATCAATCACGAGGCAACGTCGGCATAACATTGCTATCATTTTGATAACCTTACTGTTCAGCGAAAATTCTATTTCAATTACATTATGTCTAATAATATACCCCGGAAACGGACGAAAGTCCTGCTTTATCATCCACGAGCACCCCACCCTTCAATAATAGACCATCAGAGTATAATTCGATGCATCACGATTTTATGAAACTTTTGGCAGACGTACTTTCGCAAGTGTCATAAAAGTAACAAATTATTTAGATATATTGATAATCGACCTTCGTTTAGAAATACAAAAATACACATACTCGTGTCTAGACCCGTGACAAATATGCTTCTGTAAAGACCCAATTCGCGCTTACAGTTAAAATTCTGGAAAACAAATCTTTAGAAGGACACGTTTTTGAGTTTTGTTAGAAGAAACAAAATCGTTCAAGATATTCCTCGGAAGATGACTCGAGTATTAGAGATATCTTACGAAATACGTGTGTTTATAGATTGAATCGTGACATCCCCTACGTATTCACGGTGGTGGAAATCTGTGCCAGCCGTCATCGTGATCTATGTGTACTAATCCATCGCTTGTCGCTTCCCTAACATCATGATGAACTTTCACTGTAATTGTTTAGTTTTACAATCAGGAGAACGGAGGAAAGCCACCGTTGGTCGGGATCCAACTGGTGGTCCCGAAGCCGCCGAAGGATTATCGTTTCATGAAATGGAATTGGCCGTTGATAAGGAAGACCTGCTTCTGGTCCCTGATGTCGGTGCTAGCTGGTTGCATGGCGCTCGTCATCGGTGTCATCGTCACTATGCCCAAAAAGTATGTCTACGTTCATACACCGAGACTCGTAGACCTAAAACGCTTGCGAGTCTTCTTCATTAATATGCTACATTATGCTCTTTTATGCGGGTTCTCATTTCTCGATAATACAAAGATGGGGTTTTTCAGTAGTCAAAAACGCCAGTTAAAAGATCGATCTCGGTCGCAATCGCCCTCAAAAGTCCTATTTCTTCGTTTACGAGGCCTAATTTGCATTATTTGGCAGGATGTACTGCTGAGCGCTCACAAGAAAGTCCCCGGGGAGGTCACAGAGGCAAGAGAAGTCCATCGTTCTGCATAGTAGTATGTAGTAGTGTGTGTGTAACCGCTTCGGCCAATAGAATCGGTCCCGCATTTTTCGGTCTAACCAATCGAGCGCATATTCTTGCCAACGTCAATAGCTGTCACAGCTTTATGAAAACAGCTACATGCGCAGCTGTATGCTTTCGAATAATGCAAATTACGCCTCGTAAACGGATAAATGGGACTGTTGAGGGCGATCGCGGCCTAGATCGATCTTTTATCTAGCGCTTTTGACTACTGAAAACCCTCATCTTTGCATTGTCGAGAAATGAGAAGGCGCACTTCGCACCCTTGCAATCCTGGAAACGAGAGATAACAAACTTATCATACCGGAGACTTTCGATATTTCTATGTGCAGGTGCGACCCGCGAGTGCAATGGTGGCAAGGGAGCATCTTCTACGAGATATTCCCAGCGTCTTTTCAGGATTCCTCGAAAGGTGATGGTATCGGCGACCTTCGAGGGATAGTGATGCGTCTGGACTACTTGAAAGAGCTAGGAATCCGAGGGATCCGTTTGAACTCCGTCTATCCAGCGGCACACTATCCCGAACATTATTTCGACATCGACAACTTGACCGACTTGAACAAGGATCTGGGGACGTTGGAGGATTTCAGTGTGCTCGTGCACGAGATCCACCGACGAAACATGAGTTTGCTATTGGATCTTCCGCTCTATCCGTTCGTAAAGACACTGTACGACGAGAACGTGATGATTGAGAAGCCGAACAAGACTGACAAAGCGGTGCGCGAGAGAAGAGGCGTTACGGATGATGCCGTAGCTTTGGAGGATGTTGTACAAACAACAGCCTCCATGTTGCGACACGGGATCAGGAACCCGTTGTCTTCGACGCCGCCGTCCTTGGAGGAGCCGCAGCATCAAGCTCTGACGTCGAATCACATAAGCGCGGTGATGGAGAACCCAGTCACGGCTGCGATTAGAACATGGTCTCAAAGGGGAGTCGATGGCTTTTATTTGAAGGGCCTGGAACACTACGTCGAAGAGAAATCGTTCGCTAGCATTCTGAACCATTGGAGGTCGATCTTGGGCTATCAGAAAATTTTCATTTGCCACATGAACGCCCTGAACGCTGCCACATCCGTTGCGAAGGAATCTATTCTGAGGAATATGAATCTCGTGGATGTTACGCTAGGATTGTCAAACGGAACGAAAGAGATCAAGAAACAAGTGGAGAAGATCACCAAGGGTTTGCTGTTCGAGAAGCCCGATTATCCTTGGGTGCATTGGTCCATAGGCGGAGTGGACTCTCAGAGGGTGGCTTCCACTATCACCGTGAAAAATGCTACCATTGCTGCGTCTTTGTTAGGGATGATGCTGCCCGGGACGCCGAGTATATTTTATGGGGATGAGGTAAACTGCATCACAGATTTCGCTAGATCCGTAATTCGAATCAACGCGTCGGTCGTGCAGATAGCAAATGTTATATAAATGAGCCAATGACTATCAAATGCTATCTTTTATTCAATAGCAATTCGTGTTCAGGTAGGTATACTGGACTGTGAGTGCGAGGATCACAAGGATCTCGGTCATGTGCACAACGTGGCTCCGATGAATTGGGATTTTATCGACGGTTCCGGCCATAAGTTTGCGTCCGCGGGTGTTACGGCTTGGCTACCGGAAGCCGCAAAACCGCTGCAGACAAACCTGGTGGGGACTATACCGGAAATGGTTAAGCTCAGATCCGAGACGACCCCGATTTATGTTAAAGCGGTGATGAAAGAGAATCAGGTGCTGGCTAACTGTGATATTAGGTAACCCTATATTTTAAATATTTCTTCGAGAATTTCAAAGTGAACTGAACCTTGCATCCCTATATCGGATATGCACTCATACGATCATGTTCTATCTCATTGACACGGTCAGGTGGACTGTAGTAGTTGGCTTTTGTCTATACGTATAACTCCACACAATGTGCAAACACTCTAACAACTTACATCTCAATAACTATTTGTTACGGTTACTTTTCTCGATGAGTAGTAGGAGGTGTTATGTAAAAAGAATTTTAAGTTTCTTTCACAAATGTCCATCGATCCACAGTGGACCAGTGGATAAGAGTACATACAATGATAAAAAATAGTTCTAAGATGCAAAGAAATCTCTATGCAATTTCGTTTCCCTTTTTCAGATACGCAGATGACGAAATGATTGTGATAGAGCGATGGTATCCACGGCGAAACTCGTACGTTTTCGTAGCAAATCTGGGCAACAAAACGCAGACGAAGGATTTGTCTTTCCTTTATTACGGTGGTCATGTTGTTGTTGGTCCCGCGTCCAGGCTGAACCGAGACGTGTACTTCAAGGAGATGATCGTGTCTCCGGGAGAGGCATTCGTCATAAAGCTTGACAAATGAAGATTCCTCCGCGGAATCTGAATTTTCTATAACATTCATTTTACACCCGATTAAGATTTTAGCGTATTTTAATTGACATTTCGAGCGTGGATTCGTGATGTTTCGTTTGATGATACGTTACCTTTTGACGTTGCGAACGTTTGTACAACGAAAGATTTCGTGCGAAAGTTCCTACTAATTTTTAAATGAAACGCGTGGGGACCGCGACGCCCGTATTTTGTTTGATAAGGATCGGAAATGTTGAAATTCAAACGGAAATAGATTGCGAATTCGTATTTTCCCTGATCGTTTTATAGCGTTCGGGCAGAAGTGAAGATTTATTTCGTTCCTAGAGGGATTTTACAAACACGAAGTAGAAAGAATAATTGTTGTGTGCCATGAATGCATAAAGCCTGTACTCTCGGTAAAAAGCGAGAGGTTTTTGTTATCCAAAGGGTGTTACGTAGTCTAGTGAAATGTGCTTGGATAAAACCAAAAAAAAATCAAAAAGAAACCGTTGAGACTAAACTGTGGACGTTTATGCGAATATAGATTTTTATGAATAGGGTACAAACGCAGAAATAGAAGAAACGTTTATTCCGTTCCGACTCCAGACGAAGCGAGAACCTCTAGAAATTTTCTTAAACATTTTACTACGATGAGCTTTCCGCACCCGTGTGCGATATATGTATGGAATAATACAAGAAATCCACAGTACAGTTGTTACGAAATCAAATCGCATATACCATTTGATGTTTTAGTCCGATCAGCGATGTCGAACGAAAAAATAAAGCACAACGAATGTTCGCGCATTTCACATTCCAAAAGAGAATAAATCATCTCATGTTATCCTGTGTTCATTTTCGTGGTCCAGATTTGATGATCCGAAATTGTTTCACTATGTTTTTGTATGTTCTGATAGTTTTGATAATAAACATCGACGACATTTGCGACTGCACCGATTCTATTCCCAGTCACACAGCGCGAATTCGACACGACCCGACGTTTAGAATGTTTTATATATTTACATGGTTAACGCAAAACCTTATCTCTGTTATACGCTCTGGAATACGTTTCCAAATCGCAGTAGATCGACTGAACAAAAGTAAAAATAAAGATATATGTATGGACTATTTTTGTAACAAATTTTATCGTGATAAACAGTATTCGCAACGTGTAATTTCTCACTTCTTTTATAAATGATTTTGGTACTAAGCGAGTGACACTTTACCGATGCGTGAATTAAAAATGGTGCTTACTTATGAAGGGAGGTTTGTTTTTGTATCTTTATTCGATTCAAACATTATTGACCCAACAATAAATAATGTACATTTATCGAATCAAAGTATTCCGGTACTTAGCCCTCAAGCAGCATTAGGTTTTTACAAAAACAAAGTTCGATTTTGATGTGAATATTATTCGTACGCAGGAATAAAATGAAAGTTATATATGTATAATCATATAAATCTCCATTGTGTATTCTACTTAGTATTATTTCAACGCGATTGTTCAAGTACTTTATATTTCTGTAAAATAAAGAAATAGAAATATCAATAGTATTCGTGTAACCACACAATAGTTAAATTAATGTTGCCTAGTTCAACTATTTTAACATTATATAATTGATTTTCAGATGCAATATCCGATGCCAGCAATGTCGTACAATGAATTTCATAATTTAAGTGCTATGTAATTTTAATATGCATCGATCGATACCTTTTATATGTATACAAATCAAAAGTAGAAATAATCACATGTGAATAGCATTAGCAGTTAGATCATCATTTGTATAATAAGGTTTTTATAACTTTAAAGTGATTATCGAATTAGACATTAGTCGATATATATACACACGTATTAATAAATTTTATTATAATGAAATACTATAATATAAACTTATATTTATTGTCATATATCATTTGTACGACATCTTGGTATCCTACTTATTTATATATTATTTGTATTTCTGCATTTGAAATTTCTATAACAATCCGTATTTCCATATTTAAAATTTCTATATTTTTCCCCAGAGTGTCTCTATTTAAAATTCTTAAACTTTAATGTCCATATTTTAGGTTACTACACGTTTTAAATTTCTACATCCTGAAATTTCTATATTTGCAATTTCCATATTTGAAATTTTTATATTTGCAATTCCTAAAACTATATACCGTGGGTGTACAAAGTATTCGTACACCTTTTAAAAACTAATAACTTTTTTATGATTGTATAGCGAATGCCCTTATTTTTTATAATCAATTAGAAGCATTGGTTTACGAAATGATATGCAAAAAAGATTTTCCAAAAATTATAATTTACAAGGTTACAATCAAAAATAGAAAAGGGATTTTTTTTTAACTTTTTTATTTGGGCCCTCAATGAAAATTTAAAATATATGTTTTGTAGATCTATGTTAATTATACACATGCTGAAAATTTCATCGATATCGATTAACATACACACGAGCTATACAAGCGTTTAAAAATGGTGAAAATTGTAGTTTTACACGACTTTTGATCAATTTCTGCTTAAAATCCACAGAATCGTACATCTTTCGATGCGTGTTGTTTTTTCCTACGTCAACCGATTTCGATAAGATTTTCAGCATGTGTATAACTATATAATACATAGATCTACAAAACATATGTATTTTAAATTTTCATTATGAGGGCCCAAATAAAAAGTTTTAAAAAATGCCTTTCTTATTTTTGCATATATCCTTGTAAATTATAATTTTTCGAAAATCTTTTTTGTATATCATTTCGTAAACCAATGCTTCTAATTGATTATAAAAAATCAGGTCGTTTGGTACAATTATAAAAAAGTTATTAGTTTTTAAAAAGTGTACGAATACTTCGTACACTATATATTTGCAATCTTTATATTTTAAATTCCTATATCTGCAATCTCTATATTTTTAAATTTCTATATTTTAGGTTTCATCTATATTTTAAATTTCTATATTTTTAGGTTTCTGTAGTTTAAATATCTATGTTACTTCCATTTCTACATCTGATGCAATAATTGTGACTGCAATCACAATTTCAGTTTTATACAATATAGATTTTGATGTGCTTGAGAATCACTGTCCCTTTCTCGCAAGTACTCGCTACGTGCTATGGTTTCTATATAATGCGTGTGAAAAATATTATGATCGAGGAGTTCCCTCGTGCAACACCGCGGAGCCACAATCGGAGTCCATAGTGACTATCATGCTCTGAGGAAAGTCCCTGGACCTCTGGCAGAAATTGTCGTAGCGCAATCGCTGTTAGCCTTCGCAATCTACTCGATCTGGAAAGGATGCCTTCGGCTGATCTTCGAGTTGTGCGAAGTGTATTGGTCAAAGAAAAGTAATGTGTTGGAATTTGCCCGCCCTCTTCCTCACGGTAGAGGGTAGGAAATGATTTAACTCAACAGGGCCCACAACGAGGAAACTTCTCCTTTTTTCTCTCCTTCATAAATGCAATCCTTTCAATATCAATGTTTTCTTTTTGCTGTGACTTTGAATATCTAATTCATAGGAAATAAATTAATAATCACTTAACTATTTCAATTTAAACAGTTGTCTCATCATGGAAATTGGTTTTTATTAAACGATGGCATAATGCACGATTGCATTTTATTATGTGATCAGAGATGTGATGTACTGACAGAGAATCAGGTACTGAGAAGCTGTTGTTTAAAATTCAAAATTAACACATTGAAATGGTGGCGCCACTCAGTGTAAAGCATTCAAACTATGCGCACAGCTGATAATTGTTAGCGCCAATCGAAAATTCGAAAGCGTAATAGATTTTTGCACTTCGCGTTATGATCATTTGTAACTACATTTAATAATTTTATATAAATATTTCTTTTTCTTAGCAATTTATTAGCAAATACAATCGTGGTTCATTGTAGAGTGACAATCACATTTTAAAATCTATTTAGAACAGGACCGATTATTAATTTAATTCAAAATTACTTGACAATATGTTGTTTTGCACTGACAATATCCAGTTCAACATAACGATAGTTGGTAATTAAATTTATTTATAAAGGAAGATTTTATGTTGGCAACTGGCAGCATAATATTTCATATTGTGCGACTAATTCGCACCAGAAACTCTGTTCGCACACGTTGGATATCCAATTAATAAATTAATTGCGATAAAATATTTACACATCAATGTCGCAACGTTCTAAAGTGGTTCAATTATACAAAACGGTAATAAATTTTAATATAACTGTACATCATTAGTTTACTAATGTCTAGTATAATATATTGTGTTCACATGTAAATTGCAAATTAATATTTTATCCCATTATTTGTGTACAATATATTTATTGATGCATATTCAATATGTTACTGTAGGCTTAAAATAAAACTATTTAATATTTCTAGCTGTTATTTATGGGTAAAGATTATCCAAGAGGTTATGATTTTTTCAAGCGAAATTTAAGAAAAGTTTTTGAAAAAAATAAAGGAGAAACGGATCCAGAAAAAATTGATAAAATGTTGGCGCATGGAAACTATGTAATTAAAGAACTGGAAGCTTTGTATATGTTACGAAAATACAGGACATTGAAAAGAAGATACAGATGACCCACAACATTAAAATGTATATTTTTTATTCTTATTTTTGTTTATATTATTTTAGTTTTGTATATATAGATAAAGAATTTAATTTCTATTTGTTTTCTGAAAAAGATATGTGTGACATAAAGTGTTTGAATGTTACATACATTTTTCATATTTTTTTTTATAAATATATTTTTCTGATACATTTATGTATATATCGATATATACTATATAAAAATGTATTTGTACGGCTGTTATTTCGATAAATAAATACACATTTTGTAATTAAACTAAATATGAAATTTTTACTGCATACCTCATCAACGGTGGTTGTCAAAAGTGACATTAGAACTTGTGTTCATGGAGTTCAAACAATATTTACATTTGCTATAACTTCAAGAAGCAACTGAAAAGGTTTTAATTAAGTTTTTCAGACTGGTATGGATATTAATATATGTCATAATATAGAATAATCTTTGTAAATATGGCAGTTTGTGTTGCTGTGATAGGTAAAGATGTGAGTATACATTTTTTAGTATCTTGAGGTTATGATCAATTCTACTGAGGTTAAATACATTTTTTCACATAGAATTCTCCTAAATATATTCGATGTGCAGACGAATCAATGGCATTGCAGTTTCACTGCAAAGTTCACACATCAATAGATATTATAGAAGAGAAACTGAATGTTGGAAATAAAGCAGTAATTGATATTAGAGATTTGTATTTGGGATTATTGTATGCAACAGAAGAGTATAAAATGTATGCATTATGTCTAGCATTGTGTGAATTTCTTTGTATATATATTTACTGGAATATAGTGACAATGTTCTTATTTTTGAATTGTAGATATGGCTATGCAACAAATACAAAAATCAAGTTTATTATTGTGTTGCAGTCATCAAATACAACTCTACGTGAAAACGATGTGAAAATGGTATCAATAGAAATAATTCAATAGTATAATCTTGCTGTATCAATGTAATAACAAGTCTTCTGTTATAGATCTTTAAAAAATTGCATGCTGCCTACTCTAATTCTGTGTGTAATCCATTCTACATTCCAGACGATGAAATCAATTCCAAGTAAGCTGTTTGAATACTGTAATTTTTCTGTGTTTCAAAGGTACTAATACTTTAATTGGATTTTCAGGTCGTTTGATTTATCAATAATGGAAATAATGGGCATTATATAGTTACTACTGGCTGTATAATATAGAAACCACTAACTATGAATAGACTGTGTACACTTATACAAATTACAGTAACTGAACTTAGTTCAGTTTACTGTAGTTTGTTGAAACCAACTACTTCTTTTATCTAATTTACTGTTTTATGTTATATATTTACATGTGTGACATTCATGCACATACACATATTTATAGTCACATTTTAATAGGTTTAATCAAAAGTTCATTCTAAATGTGTGAATAATAAACAGTGTACATCCTGAAACAAATAGCTGCTTCATTTTCTAAAATAAATAAAAATTCATTGCTGTGAAGCAGGCTTGGGAATTGAAGTCTCTGAAGCTGCTAATCGATTTGATTGGCATTTGTAAATGACAAGGGAATGATCTGAAGGATTGTCGTTCTCTATTCTAAATTTCAGGTTAATATATGTTCACAAAATTTTCACTTCTCCCAATTGTCGTGTAGGTAATAAGATAACTTAACAAACCGATTAAAGGAACAATAGTGCAAAATTTAGTATAAAGAATAATCGACTGAAACTGAGATGTGGAAACATGTTTGACATGATGTCGAAAGTTTCAAGCTGACTCTACTAAGATGAAAGGTAACAAACTAATTGACATTTCATTAAAGTTTTTGGAACATTATGTAATATACAGTGGAGTAATCTATTTTACAGAGTCGCGCAATGAAGGAATTGATGGAAATAGAAAAAGGTGAAATTACGAAGAGTTGAGCGTGGTTTGTAATATTCTAAAGATCAAATGTTCCGCATACACATATTTGCTACTCCGTTTTCAGTGGTACTGCTTTTGATATCTTTATCACTTTGGCTTTGTGTATGTCGTTGGGGATTTCGGTATAACTTGAAAGACCGAGAAGTAATTTTTCCATTATTTATTAATGTATAATGTTCCTAGAACGTCATAAGTACCAATCATAATAATTAAAAGGTTTTCTTAATTCATTGGTCTAGATAAGAAAGGAATTTTTTAAAATCTATGTTAGCTATCTATGTTTATTATGTTAGTTTTAAAATTATTTCTAGTTTAACTTTATTCGACGTACTATTTGCTTGGAATTACTTGTTATCTCTTTATTTTATCAGATTTCCAAACATACTCCATATACTCGCCTTACGAATGACAAAAGCATGAAAAAATCAACTTATTCAATTTTGCAAAATGGGAAAACCTCTTAACCTTGAATTCATAAACATAGTGTAATTTTCTAAATACTCGAATGTAGTTGGATTATACATGTGCGAGAGTAAATACATAATTATTCACAATGTAGTTATAAAATTTGTTACAATAACAATAGAATATTTACAATAACATTTTCCAATACAGTGTCCAAGTTTTGTGCACTTGTTGCATCGTCACATTATAAAAGCTGCTGCTTTATATTTTTTTAGCTGATCAATATTCATCAGTATATTAAAAGGTAAAGTGACTATGTTAAAAACTGATGTCACTTTAATCACTCTATTATTAACAAATTTTATGAGTGCATTCCGGATAATGATTTATTATGAATCACCCTCAATATATTATATACAATATGTATACATATATAAATACATCAATATTCCACTAATATATTTACGTGTCTAGATTCTTACCTGTCTGATTCTATATTTTATCATCATTACTTTATTGAATATGGTCTTTTTGGGACATATACAGTTCTACTGTAAATATTTACAACCGGCGAAAAATTAATTTTCGTCAATTGTAACAAGTAAACACGGTAAATAACTCCAGGTACGTTTTCTACTATTTCTTACCTATTTCATTTTTGAAAAGTAATTAAATACAGAAGTCCATAAAAAAAACATTTATTATTTATCACTTTCCTACAATAAACTTCGTTATCTTTTGTTCAAATAAATAGTTCTAAATCTGTTTGATGTTTCAAATGATTTATTTTATTTTTTACTTTACGCGCTTTCCGGTGTTGCCCATATGTAATGGCGGAACTTACTGATATATTTTATCAATGAACTTATTGATATATTTTATCAATATGTGGTACATTAGTATACTTGTATTTATACATACCTTGCTTTTATATCGCTATCAATCGCTATCGATCATTTTGGATTATCTTGCGACGTGACTTGTGGGCACCAGATATTCCGTTATCTTGAAACACTGCGTCCTAAATATTTACATATGCACATTCTGTACCTATATATATGTACGTGGGGTCTATTGGTATATATAGTCTAAGCCGAGAACATTGGACAATTGGACCATATACAATACAATATACATATATGATCTAATTGTATCTAATACTCCTATATCTCGTCTGTGGTAGTTCTATAAATATTAACTCTAACTCACAAAATTATTTACACCTTTCAAATACAAGGTACAGTAAATTATTTATAATTACCAATATTTCCATTAATTTTAGTGACAAGTTTAAAAAGCTGTAGGTATTTCATAACATGTTTTGAGTGTTTACCTAACCTATTAATTAAAACAAATACTATACCAGAAATGCCTCATATATTATGGATACAATTAAATAAATTGCAAATAACGATTGTGTCTTTTAGGCCCCTCTTATTTATACAGTTGAAATGTATTATTTATATTATTAAACCTTTGCACTTTGAAATATCTTACGATTAAAAATTAAATTTAGAATAATTTATTTGTTTTGAATAAAACATGTTAGACTTGTTTGCATATCTTTAAATCTATTGTTCGATTACAATAGTCGTATTACATTTATGTGTATCAATGTATCTATATTAACAGCTTTCAAATTATTAAATCTATAAACTTAAGTGTTGGGTGCTAATGCTTAGTGCATACCTCTATTGTTCTAAATTTCTATGAAGCATGCATCAATGACTGATATTGTAATGTATATGTATATGTTGATTTCAGATGGGAATGAGACGACATGCTCAATTTATTGCTAGAACTGTTATGGTCCAAAATGGCAATGTCGACTCAGCTTATAAAGTATTAAGTCGTATATTGGGACAAGAAAAAATTTTAGAACAATATAGACGTACTAGGTTCTTTGAGAGACCTTCACAAACAAGACGTAGAGTAAATTATGAAAAATGTATGGCCATCTATAATGAAGATATGAACAGGAAAATTAAATTTATTTTAAGAACAAACAGAGAAGATCCATATCCTGGATGTTCTTAAATTATATCTTATTAAGTTGCTGAACATTGTTTCATGTAAAATTGTTATTTAGATTTTGATCTACTTTCAAGTACTGTGGGGAACTGTTTATACGATTATGTATAATTGTACACATATGTACGAAAACATTAATTAAAGAAAATCTGATTAAAACTTAAGGGCTGAAGCAAAATTTAACTTGAACTTTATAAATTTATGATGTAAAAAGAAGTTTTGATTGGGAAAATAAAACAATTCTGCAAGAAATTGAGGTTTCCATGGAATTGTATTCGCTCTGTTGTATTTATTATTTATGAATCGTTTTATAATAAAAGTGATAGATTGAGAAAACATATATTATATTTTTAAAATATCTCTTTTTTAAATACGGTTATCTCTTTATTTATATATCTTATTATTTTATACGTAAATAGCAGCTACCTATTTTGTTAACGTTAATTTTTTAACATATCGTTAGAGAGTAATTTATTTACAATTATCTTTGAAACATACGTTCGCACATTTCTCTGATTTGCGTATTTCATCTTTTCTTCTTTTCTTCTCCTTACGTTTTTTCGCTTTCAATTTCTGCAATACTTTTCTTTTATTCTCTTTCTTCTCACGAATCATTTTATCTATAGATGTCGATCGAAAATATATTTAGCATGTAATGTTCGTATTTAAACTAGATTAATCCAGCAAAACTATTAATAATTATATGCCAATTATCTTATACGCACCTCGTATGTGTAAATCACATTTACAGCAAGCACACTGTTGATCCCCTTGGGAAGTGCTTGGAAATTTTTCATGTTTCTTTAAAATCGACTTCTCGTCAGCTTTCCTAAGTTCAAAGAAGACTTGCGTATTAACAGTATTTTATACAAATGTTAAATAATTTTAGCCAAAGAACCAATTGGTCCACCTTGATCTATTAGCGTCTACTCTTTTTTATGTAAAGTAATATTTCTATATAAATAATAATTATATTTATATATAAATATTAAAAATGATGCTGGAGCTATTTGGGACCTTGTATATTTTTAAATTCTATCGTACCAATATTCTTCCTTTTTACGCACTTCCAATCCCGATTTTCCAGATTCTTCTCTTTCTTCTTGTCTTGGAAGCTTTTCTGAAGGAAACTGAATCGCTTTTTCTTCTCTTTATCTTTCGACTTTTGTACGCCCAACGAGGATACATATTTGTTAGAAATATCCGAAGAAGTTTGATAAAATCGATTGCAAATCGAACATTTTATTGCGCTTCCGATATCTCCATCCGAGCAGGAACAAACAGCTTCATCGTTCCATTCAACATGATCGGTTAAAGTATCTTTGTCTTCTTTATTTGCGGCCCAATTATATCTGTATAAAAATCATTATTTATATCATTAATTAAATATTAAATTAAATAATCATTTGCGGATCGGTGGCGAACTGTCACTGTTGCATTACAATTTTTTACAATAATTCAGCAATAATAGTCATACACTTTTATGAATTATATTAGATTATAATATATAATGTTATATATCATGTTTTTAACAGTTCTGTGGTTTTGAAATACCCTATATTTTTGTGTTCTAACGAATTTGTGATAAAAAATAACTTTGTAACATTTAAAATCATATGTTATAATTTAAAGTGATAATATTTGAGGAGAATTACACAAATAAGTTTGAAATTAGTACAGTTTTATATTAAACTTAATCTGCATATGATAATTACTTGAATCGCGTACCACGTGCCTTTATTAAACGACTCCGCCTGTGGAGCCAATAAGCTGCGACCAGGCATAAAACAATAAAGAGTAAAACAAACAAGATCGAGATACAAAGAGATTGATGTTGCCTTAGGTAACACCTCGTGTCACGTGGTTTATTCTCTTTCTTTTTCAATTTATGGGTCTTGTGACTGAAACAAATTTTGAATGGTGTACATTTCGATTTGTATAATTTCACGAGACAATACATTTATAATTCCAAATTACATTTTATATTGGTATACAGATAGACTATAAATGGTATGAGACTCCGTTTTTCTCATACAGTCAGCGGCAATATTAAGTGGACACCCTTAAAAATTGCATAACTTTTTAAATATTGGTCCAAAGGACTTGAATTTTTTTAAGATGTTAGACAGGCTAGTTTGCTAGAGAATAAGTAAACAAAAATTTATTAAGATTGCAATTGGTAGGAATCACATACAACATTTAAAAAATTATGTTCTGTCAACTTCTTTTATCTGAGCCTGTAACGATAATTTAAAAAATGCGTTTTATAGATTTCGGTAACTTATATACATATTGAAAATTTCATCGAAATCGGTCAACATTACAATCAGCTACAAACGTTTAAAGATGATCACGTAAGGGCGAAATGCCCTGACAAGGTTGAAAATCTGCGACTTTCGCCCTTAAGCTCTCATCTTTAAATGTATGTAGCTCATTGCAATGTTGACCGATTTGGATGAAATTTTCAGTATGCATATAAGTTACCGAAATCTATAAAACGCATTTTTTAAATTATCGTTACAGGCTCGGATAAAAAAGTTGAAAAAACATAATTTTTTAAATTTTGTATGATTCCTACCAATTGCAATCTTAATAAATTTTTGTTTACTTATTCTCTAGCGAACTAGCCGGTCTAACATCTTTAAAAAATTCAAGTCCTTTCGACCAATTTTTAAAAAGTTATGCGATTTTTAGGAATGTCCACTTAATATTGTCGCTAATATTTGTTCAGATACAGTGGGTGTACAAATACTTGTGAGCAAATGTATGAGTTACTGTGCATATAATATAAATACGGAAAGAGTTTTCTTTTTGTATTTGTGCGCGTAATATTTCGAAAACAATTTCTATATGAGGTACTGTAGCTCGCTTAATTTGTTTTCAAAAGCACAATCAAATAATCTTTAAAAAAGAGCATAATTTCATTTAAAACATCATACTTGGTCATATTAAACAAAATGTTTACTTCCGCAGTTCAAGTGCACTGAAGTGAAATTGAAAATTCTTACGCGACAGCGTGTCCTGTTGCACCATGGGCTCGTTTCTTTTGTGTTTTACGATGCTCAGGATGATCTTTGTGAGCATTTTTCTTCTTCTTCTTCTTTTCTTTATTGGACAAATGTTTATTATTTTTCGACCTACGCCTGCGCACAGCTTTGCGTTCTGGAAATTCTAACACGTTTGCGAAATGATAATCTTCAGCGTCCATTAAGTTAACCGGCCTCTGATTTTCTTTCATATACATTACGAGATCAGAGTGCTCCAACAACTTTCGTGTCAACTGCATTGTTGATCGTCTCCCAGATTCTTTTCTATCTACAGAAAAATTGAATTTGTTTACCCTATTTACTACTACATTTTGAATTTTCAAATGATACGAGTATTATAGATGCGTTTGTTGAATTATTGAAAGGATACATTATGTAATTCATATACTTTTTTTGTAAGTGGAGGGGTTTCGGAGATTTGAAGGTCAACTTCGTTTTTTTTAGATGGAATGCTATATTTTTTATGCCAAAATATCGAAGAGAGTTAAATTTTGAGTAAAAAAGTACTGAGCTTTATTAGCCGTAACCCTATTAGTTAACGAATAATTTCACTTTGTTTCTTGAAAAGGGTCTGTGCATGATATCAAGTAGGAGATTCAATAGCAACAAAGATAAAGAAAAGCTCAGTACTTCTTTACTGAAAATTGAACGCTCTTCGATATTTTGGCATAAAAAATATAGCATTCCATTTAAAAAAACGAAGTTGACCTTCAAATCTCCGAAACCCCTCTACTTACAAAAAAAGTATATGAATTACGTAATGTATCCCTTCAGACCATACAACTTTTCTAGAGAAAGTTTTTTCATACAGTGCATACTTTGGAAGTTATTGAGGGTGAACAAGTTGCGTAGACCACCCTATAAATAGGGTGAACATTATACAGAGTTACAGATGAATATCTCCAAAAATATTGATCATACGCAAAAATGTTTCAGATGAAAGTTGTTCAGTACCGAGGGGGACATCATGTGGTGGGATTTTTATTTTTCCCGATGGACACCCCAAGGTGAAGAGAAGGTCACCTTCATTTTTTTTTTAATGGAAAGACCTACTTTCAATATCATCAATCGATTGACTATCGAATTCTGAGTAAAAATGTATTCACCTCCATATGTCCTAAATCTAATAGTTAACGAGATATTATCGAAACAATTTTCTTTCTTCTTTGGATAATATTTCGTTAACTATTAGGTTTAGGACATATGAAGGTCAACACTTTTACACTGAGAATTTGGTACTCTATCGATCTATGGTATAAAAAAGAGGACATTCCATTTAAAAAAAGAAAATTGACCTTCACTTCATCTTGAAGTGTCTACCGGAATATATAAAAGTCCCATCACATGATGTCCCCTCGGTACTGAACAACTTTCATCTGGAACATTTTTGCGTATAATCAATATTTTTGGAGATATTCGTCTGTAATGCTTTATAATGTTCACCCTGTATATATACATTATAAAATACAAATAGTTTGATGTAAGAATCTTCTTTGCAATAAACTTTACTTGGGTAATCATTAGTCCACCTTTCAAGATCGATAAGATACACTTTCGACGTTGTTAACAAACAATTTAAATATTTGTTTAGTACTTCATAATTTGTTTTGTCAAGTTCCATTCTCTCTGGAATGAATTCGTATGCAGATTTTAACAGCGGGGAACATTCTGAGAGATATAATTGCGGTGATAGATGTACAACTTCGGTCTCTTTGAAGACACTGCCCTTTAAGAAGATGTTGTTATTACTAAAATGATCGAGGTAAAGTTTATTTTATGCCATAATTGAAAAAATGTTGCGCGGAATATTATATGATAATTTTGAAGAAAACATCAGTGTTTAATAATCACAGCGCAATCACATGCTGATCAATAAGAAAAATAGAAAACGAAAAAACACAGTTTGGCAAGTATTCGTTGAATATTTCCAACTTTACAGAAAAGATTTTTTCGCTTGCCAGTACCTACATTAGCAATATTACAATATTGATCTTATAAAATTCAGCGAAAATTCGTAGACAACTTTAAGTAGCTCACCTTGTTTTCTGCAAAAACAATAATCAAAATATAAAGCGTACATACAAATGTCATTCTGTAATGAACATGTTGAAAGTTTACTAGAAATCGCTAAGCGAGTCACATTTCGCTACTAAATGTTCTATAACTGACAGTTGTTTCGATTAAATCGATTATCGAGCAATGATCTGTGATTCCAGGTATGTAATTCATTATTGAATAGGATGCGCACACATACGCGCGCGCGCGTAAATTCGTAGATACACGATTTAACCTACATTGAAGTTAGAATTAAGCAGACATTTCGCTTTATCTGCTCAGGAGTAAAAAATAAAAACGGTGTTGCAGTCAACCAATAGTAAATATTCAATTGTGACAGCATGAACTAGAATCATATAAAGTTTAGTGTCTAGAACTCATCTGCATTGACAAAATGTATAAACTAGCACCCGTGGATATATTCACGTAAAATCGAGTGAGTTCGTATAAATAATATCACCCTTGCTGTAGTTGCCTGTGAAATGTGATCACGTTGAGATGAATTTTTGTAGGACAGTCTCTTCCGCTTATGTTAGTTGAGTATTGTTAATGGAATAAAATAACCTAGGACTAATTTTAATATTTTTAACAATTATCTGTACCATGTACGTATATTACGCTATTAATCATATTTTAAATTTTGGTATTTATCTTCAACTTTCCTTTCCTGTAAACACTCTCACTGTCTTGAACAATTATGTTTGTAGCACAGGATTTATAGGAATCTTCTTTCGTTGCCGAAAAATATGAAACAAGTTTCATAATTTCTGAAAGCCTCAATGCGCTTAAAAAGTATTTTCAAATATGCCCTCTTCCTAGTTCCACTCTATTTTCCTACCTGTATGCTGCAGGTATGTTAGTTTTTATGCTACTTTCGTAGAAGATAATCTTATCTGGGACAACAGTATAAATATTTACAGTTTTCGTTAAAGATTATTACGTTCTTTTTTAATTCGTAAAGATTATTACCGAGATCGATGTACCGGAACTCCAACTATTAGCATCGAACTTGAAACCAGAAGAATGTATACAATTTATCTCCTCGGACTCTCAGTGTAAGTGAAAACTATATTTAACAAATATCTAAAATAAGGAAAATTAAGAAATACAAATGCAATCTATGCGTTTGTGTCGCATATTTTTTCAACACGAAAGTGCGAGTAAAATCATTTTAATAATTAGTTAATACAACGGTAGTAACACTTTTGCGAGCAGAAAATCGTCGGAATTTTTGCACGTATGTAGAATGCTTTAAAAAACTTACAACTTAAATAATGCTCAGTCTTTTTTATTTAATTATATTTTATTATTATATTTAATTTATTTTATTTAATTATATTATATTATATTATATTAACGTTTTATTATTTCCTGAACATTCATTTTTTAACCGCGTCATTTGCTAGTTTATAAACGACTCTGAGGCAATCTTTTGGACAAACTTTTGGGACAATTTGATATACAGTAAATCTTTTATAAACGCAAAAAGTCTGTACACGATAAACGCAAAAAAATATCCCCTCCACTTTAGTAATCTAATCTCGGCTCGGATATATCGAGTACACGCGCTGTCCTTCTCTACGTTTGGCTCGGCCTCTGAAGCTCAAAAAGTAACTACCCGTCTACGATAAACGCAAACGAATCCCCCCGAGGGTTTTGCGTTTATAGATTTACTGTATTACGTCTTTTACGTCTCGTTTCCTTTCTGCCTTTCCCGAGTTACACTTTCCAAGCTATAATTCTTGATATCAATTTTTAGCTCCACTGTCAGACGAAGAAGTGCAGAAACTAGCACGAGAACAGAGCTGTTTCCGCAATCTCGTGAAATGGATCTGTCAATTAAGAACAGTTACAAAAAATACATGGCCAATTGTAAACGAACGTCTTGAACGAATTGGAAGAAAAGACTTAGTTGCCTGTCTTACTGAATTTAAGATGAAAACGTCGAAGTCACCGAAAATGATTCGTGAAGTTCAGTTAGCCGAGGACTCGGAGTAAGACATCCTTACACTAATTTCACACTATTGTTAATGATGTTTTTGTACATTGTACTCATTTGTATAGGAAAAATTTTATATATACTAACGTGCAACAAAAAAAGTTGCTACATTTTTTATCAATAAAAAGACCAATATTTAGTAGCGTGTTATGCATTGCATTTTTGTTACTCCAGTCTCATATATAATTCGAGTATTATCGTAACCATAAGGGGGTAGATTCGTTTCCAGAATTGCAGTGGTGCGGGACGCGCGTTCTCATTCCTCGATAATGCAAAGATATGGTTTTTCAGTGGTCAAAAGCGCTAGCTAAAAGATTGATCTAGGCCGCGATCGCCCCCAAAAGTCCCAGTTATACGTTTACGAGGCGTAATTTGCATTATTCGGAAGCATAAAGCTGCGAATGTCATTTTTTCATAAAGCTGCGACAGCTACATGCTGCCAAATAATGCAAATTACGTCTAGTAAACGTAAAAATAGGACTTTTGAAGGCGATTGCGGCCTAGATTGATCTTTCATCTAGAGCTTTTATCTACTGAAAAGCCCCATCTTTGCGATCATCCACCCATCATTATCGAGAAATGAGAAGGCGCATCCCGCACCCGTGCAATCCCAGAAATGAGTACACCTTAATATTTAAAAAAATTGATTTATCCTGAAGATAAAGTATGATTGTTTAAGCTCGAACCGCCTTGTACATTTGTTTTTAATATTTTTTTTAGAGGTGACGAAGGCGTTGCAACAGCTGCAGTACCACCCACCACACCAAAGGGAACGGATGCTAACGCTACAACTCAGAACGCGAATCAAACGATAAATAAATTCCGTGGTAATAAACCGTTTTACCAATTTTATAATTTTCCATGAATTGCCTATACCTCGATTAACTTTGTTTCAATAAGCCATAGGACAAAAAACCTTCAAGGTATCGTTACGGACTGCAGGACTTGTTGTAGCATCTACTATACTTCTCACTTGTTGTTGCACTTTATTTATAAGGCGCAGTTTAGCAAATCTGTGGAATAAAATATTCAGAAGAAAAAAAAAGAAGAAAGGGTGAATAACATTTTCAAATATTTATTATAATTGGGAGAGAGTTAGACAAAATGGGCATAGCTTGTTGGACAAGTTGGCTTAACGTCTCGATCAGATTCGTATTATTTACAACTACACTGCGAGTTCTTATGTAAAATAAATTTGGACTGCAAGAAACAGGAGTTCAATACAACATTACTTCATCCATTAATGTTTTCAACGAGTTCGAAATAATGTGATCGCGCACGTATGTAAGTATTGGGTTGGAACGAAAGTTCGTAGCGTTTGTAAATTACAGGGTGACAAGAAATAACGGAGTTAAACATTTCTTATTATAATTCTGTCAAATCGACGAATTTTGGAAAACCAAATGATAACAACCATAACATAGACCTTTATCGTCGATTTTGGAGGCCAGGGCCCCATAAAAATTTAGGGTCATTGAAAAAATCTCTGTACCAGGAGTGAGACTGAATGACGCCAGAAGAGCTGCGGCCCATTGCCGAAAATTTCAAGACACGTTTGAGCCTCTGTATCGGCGCAAAGGGTGGCCATTTCGAAACTTCTTAAATATATGAATACTAAAGGTCCATGTTATGGTTGTTATTATTTGGTTTTTCAAAATTCGTCAATTTGACAGAATTATAATAAGAAATGATTAACTCCGTTATTTCTTGTCACCCTGTAAAATTGAAAGCTAAAATTCAGATATTTATTCGTAGATTTATTCAATAACATATTTTCCATTCTGTTCTATTACTTTTGCGATTTTCGAGGTAACATCTTGTGTTATTGAATAAACTCCTTAATTTTGTCTTCGATTCTTAATTTGAAAATGCTACGAACTTTCTTTCCAAACCAATAGTTCTATTGTTTTGGAGTCTATTGTTATAAGCGTACAAAATTCGCAGTTTAGTTAGAACATCTCATGAAAAAATTTTATATTATCTTTTCGGGGCGTTTCGTTGTATCAAATGTTGTCACAGAAGATGTATTTTTCGATTAGAAAATTGATAGATGAAGGAGAGGTGGTCTCCAGAAGCTATTTTGTAAGAAAACCAAGGGCGAAGAAAAAAAGAGCGTCATCTTACGAATTGATAAACACAGGCACACAGGGCACCATGTACATTGCACCCGCAGAACCAGAACCATCCGAACCAACGGGTTGTTATAAGTGTTATAAAAAGAAAAGAAAGAAAAGTACCAGAAGGCCACACAGATGAAGCGTGTAAATTAAAATCGTAAATTTTTTAATGTTCCACGACCTTTGGTTAAGATTATATCTTATCTGCCTACATATAGTAATTCAATTGTAATATGCAAAACTTCCGAATAAACAATTTTATTTCGACAATGTACTAACGGAAAAATAGAAAAAGTAATTTTGAAGCAATATTCCAGAAAAATTCAATCAATTGTTATGACATATAAAAAAGTATTGATAATATTGGGAAAAAGTTCTTTTCTATCATTTAGTTTGTTATTAAGAACTGTTCAGTACATTATTAGAAACAGTTTCTTCATGTATTTACAAACATTAGAAACTTTCGTAGAAATTTTTTATCAGATTCTAAGCGAATGTTCATTTTCAAAAGCTACTATGTTACTTATTAAATAGTACGTAATTGCCAATTCTTTTGTTTAAGACTGCGAACAATGTTTTATTAACCTACCATCGTGAAAATGTTATTAGCAACGCGCGAATCGTCTACATGTCTATGTTTTATTATAATTCTGTCACAGTACAGAGTTTTCAGTACAATTGATATTAATGTAAACGAGTTAGAATATTTGGCTGCGCGTCTGAATCCTTTCGAATGTCGACGACTAATAGCTGCTCTTCATTACACGACACATGAGTTACCAAATAATCTAGCAGAAGCTGGTACATCATCAAATTTATACGTTTGTTCGTGATTTTCCTGTAGTTCTTGTATGTCTGTCCGATTGAAATGAAATCTTGTTTAATTGCTCTTTATGTTCCGACGACAAGTATAATTTAGTACAGCATTTATACAGTATGTATGGACGTAATGCAAATATTCTCCGTAATTTTCTAAGAACGCAATGTGGACGACGACGTGCCTTGCATTCGACACCTGATCCATTGGAACAGTTCCCCCACCGAGGGTAAAGGAAAAACACACGAAGCTTTAACCCATAGATTACGTCAAATAAATCGTAATGATTTAGCTGATTGGTTGGGTAAATCTACCTTCACACAGCTGGGAAAAGATCTCAGTAGAGCAGTGGGAAAATCCTTTGATGAGCTCGCTAAAGAAGAAAGCGACTCCTCGTGAGTAAACATTTTTACTGAATTGTCATATAGTATTGAGAGACTGGCCTTTATTTGTCGTCGTATTTGCCATTTTTTGAAAGTGTTTTACGAAGTTACAATTTTCTCCCCAAGGAATGTTTCCCCAGTTTCGGGGAAACAGCGATGATATACGTATACATTCTCTCAATAGGGATATTCCACGCGAAATCACACACTTTTGAAGTACTGTTTCGGATTTTTTTGAATATGCTGTAGTCTTTATAGTGTTCTATGAACAAATCTTAAAGAATTTTTTAGTATCTTAAAAATTGTTGATTTTACAGACGTGTAAAAAAAGTGTCACCCTTTTTTCATTAAATCATAGGACTAGAACTAACAAACCGATGAAAATGAATCTTTAGGAGCTTACAATGGAAACATAAGAGTATCTTTCTATTATATAAAATAGTTTTGTGGTTTCCGAGGCCCTAAAACGCCGAGCGGGTTGCCTTCTGCAGGGAACCGAAAATTGAGCGCCATGACAGTGTGTATTTTTTAAAGAAAGAGGGTGGGAGGGAGAGAGAGAGAGAGACCGGCGAAACCGCGTGGCGCAGCGAGGGTTGGCGAGCGAAGCGAGCAGGGGGCAGAGCCCCCTAGTCTACTACTAATATTGTCATTTCAAAAAATATTGTTTTTCACCATTTATTTTGCTATTGTAATTTTAATTTCGTCAATTCTTAAATGTTCGTTTTTTTAAAAACATGTCCATAAAGGGGATACTTGGGGCTATATTCTCATTTTTTCAAATTTTTTAAAAGGTTCCCTGCTGTGAAAACATCGTATTTGTTTAAAACAATTGCAAAATGAGTGGTGAGAAAAACATTTCTTTCAAATGACAACATTTTTACTAGATACTCTTTATGTTTTCACTACAAGCTCCTAATAAGTCATTTTCATCGGATTGTTAGTTCTAGTCTCATGATTTAATGTAAAAAGGGCGACACTTTTTTTACACGTCTGTAAAATCAACAATTTTTAAGATATTGAAAAATCCTTTGAGATTTGTTCATAGGTCACTAAGGACTACAACATATTCAAATGTGAACAAAATCCGAAACAGTACTCCAAAAAGTGTCCGATTTCGCGTGGAATGACCCAAAACAGAATTTGAATCGTCTAGTTTGAGAAAATGCCCCGTATGCTCGAAGTTATATCAAATTATCTTTGAATTATAGTTAACAACTTCTTTACGATTCTAGGTCTCCAATACTTTTAGCATCCAAGAGTTACGACGATGCAGACCCCTGGTTACAAGTTGACATCGTTCTCCTGGCAATTTTACTTGGTCTCTTGGGAACTTTAATAACATTAATATGCGCCACAATATTCCACAAAATGCGGAATTATTTTCGCAATAAATACAAGTTCGAAAATCATGTAACTTATTTTATTACAATTTCAAAAACGTATTCAAGACGAAAATATTGTAAAATGGTTAAAGCTTGTATAAATTTCGCAATCGTTTCTGTTTCACAGATTATAGATATTCCTTGACTTATAGAGTCATGAGTACATCTAATACTATAATATTTTATTTATATAGCATAAAAGAAACGAAGATTCAACAATCATTTTATCATGTTACTTTACATAATATCACTTAGTAATAATTTATATTTAATTTGCAGAAATTTAAATAAGGAAACGGATAACGAAACGCAAAACAGATCAAAAGGGGAAGAGCAGATCATTTACAGTAATGAGAGTAGCGATGAAAATATGGACTATACACAGGCAGATAGTGAAACAGAGATGAATTCTCGCTGAAGTCCTTAAACTATTACTGCTTTTAAATTCTGAAATATGAAATGAACATACCATGTAATTTAAAGTATCACACGATAATTAGTAAATGCAGAATATACTAGTCTTTACATTTCAACCTTTACTTATGTTGTATATTGTATAGCGTGACGTATGTATCGTAACTAATGAAATTATATCTATATAAAAATTTAATGAAAATTCAGATGTCGTTGGCATTGACCGTTTCAGAATTTGTCAGCAATAGCTGTGTTCTGTTTGGATCGTGTTTTTCGTTAATAACTCGGGGAACATTTTTGCAAAGGAAAAAGTTAATTCGGTAATTATTTAGAAAGTGCTCCGAGTACTACAGCCGCCACGGGGAGCAAGACGCGCGGCCGGGAGAAGTGAGGCTTCCTTGAAAATGCCTCTGATTGAGCAAAAATTTGCCCATGCCGGACTTAAATAATTGATTGCACTTTATCAGATTTTCGTCTATATACAGTAAAGATATATTTCGAAATATACGAATATTATTAATACATAGCACATATAGCGGTGGCTTTGCAAAACTTGATTCACTTGTTGCGAGTGAAAGTATCTCGCTCTCGAAATCATTTGTTCGAGTTTGTATATATGTAGTCTTCCTCTCTCTCTCTCTCTGTATACAATTTCTATACTTAAAATAAACTTTCAAGTACGAATTTTAAGAATATATAACATATATTTAGATTTGTACATCTATATTACATTTGTCCTTACACTGCCGCCCTAATCGTAATATATAAACTCTGTATACTTCATATTAAATCTCGTACGTGTATAACTTATATAGTTTTGCCAGCCCTAACCGTGGACAAATAAATTTTCGCACTTGTATGTACATTACGGAACAGATTCAATAATTCTATTGTTGATCTTCGCTGCAATGCCGTTCTCTTGTTAATTGATTAAATAACAGATTAAGAATTGTGTGTCTGTCATCGTGTCGTAATAAAAGTAATAACATAATAAGGAAACGTGTGAAACATATATATATATATATATATATATGTATATATTGAAAAATCTGAAATTTCCAAACATTTGCTAAACTTCGTTCTCGAAACTTTAATGTTAAATAAACCGTACCGTCGCTGTTTCAGAATGAAAAATAAATTTTAATTTTGGTATACAACAATTTCAATACCTTCGCAAGTTCCTGCCCAACGATTAAATCAAGAAGTACCAACAATCAGTGCGTCCAAGTTTCTTACTTCCGAATACATCCGAAAGAACAGTAAACTCTTGGAAATGTACCTGCTAGGTAGCTTCGGCTTTGTGAGCCGATTCGATGATTTCCTTCAGACACCGACCGAACTCTTCAATTATCAATCTTTGAGATGTATCATCGTCGAACATGTTACGCTCCGCTTCGTCGGCTTGAGCCATTAGACACTGGCACGTTATCTCGACTACCTTGTCGGTCAGGAAGTTGAAGGGTTGTCTGCGAAGAAGAATGTATCAAATATATAAAATGAATAAAATAAATAATAAATAGTTTGCTATTATAATTGAAGAAGCATACCTTGCGCCCGTGTTAGATATAGCTGGCGGTCTGAAGGTCATTTCGGACAGCTGTAGTTTCGCCTTGTTCAATGTCAGCTGCGTTGTCCTAACTTCAGCCGCTTCTGCAAGATCCTTCAGAGATTTCTTCTCTAAATTTGGCTCCTCCACGTTGCGACACCCTATGCATTTACAATTGCCGGAACACGGAATCTTGGCCTGAAATAGTCGTTTAGAAAATTCATAAAAATGTCCTGCGTCTACAAATAAACGGTACACACCTCGTAGCATTCGCAGTAATTTTTTAAACATCCGCTTCGTTTGCAATTGCAGCCCTTATTGTGCCTACGGATGTCGTCGCCTGTCTCGCGACCTTTCCCGATCTTTGGGCGAAATGCGTTCGGGTTGCGTTCCAAACAGGACTTGATGGCTCGCTGCCTCTCCTCCTCATTCCCAAGATTGTTGGAGCAGTTGTTACAGTTGCACATGTGGCAGAACTCTCCGTTCGCGAAGCAGTCGCAGTATCTATAGTACAACACATTCATAATCCGTCAGGATTGATTCTTAATTGACTAGGTTAATGTCTTTCAATTCGTATAACAAAACAGCGGAGAGTCGACGTTCAATTTTCGAAAGACGAGTCAGAACAATAACAGGTACATATGTATACAGTTGACAAAATTGAACAACGACAGATCGATTACATATACTCACAGTTTAAGACACTGCGACTTGGTACAATTGCACGGTTTCCTTGGCCTGATGCCATTAGGTTCTACGCTAGTGTAGGACTTCTGGGAGCCCTTGTTTTCTGCAATGGGTCCCACGGATGAATTTCCTGTGGAGGCTTGCAAGCTCTGCGTATTGCCCAGCAGACTGGGCGTAGCTTGCTGGGACTTTATCTTCGCGTCGTCCGATGTCTGTGGTAAGAATTAGGAATTACTTCTTGAACCGGTAGAATTTTCTTTCTATCTGAAATATACCGAACCTGTTGTTGGACGTACTGAGTTGGTAGAACTACGATATTTCCCACGTTGGAGTTGGTCGAGAGAACGGCCTGTCCGGATGCTAATTGGCTCAACGCAGATGCTGGAATAGCTACGGTGTTCTTTGACTGGTTGCCGCCCACCGTAGCAGTTGCAGGAATTAGCAACCTCTGACTGCTACTGGTTAACGTGGCCTTCGGTGCAACAGTCCGTAACGACTGGTTACTAGTGTTCAATGGAACCACCTGTAACAACATATCGAAACGAATAAATGGTACAGTCCACTAGTAAACATGCTTTATTTATCAATTGCACAGACCTTGACAATCTGCTGCTGGCCTCCAATCTTCTGACTGACGCCAACGGTCTGCAAAGTGGTCTGCGGCTTTGCTTTACCCACAGTGACAACATTCGTGGTCCCCGACGAAGGAGTACTAACTAGTCTGACGTATTGTACCTTGAAGAAGATTAAGTCGTGCGTTATTCCTAGCGAATCGCAACCAGAGGTGAATTACTTACTTGTCTTCCAGGCATTTGTATCTGATGCACTTGGTTAGATCCGGTCACGATGTTCTGATTAGCCGGTATTCTAATAACTTGTCCGCTTCCGAGCACAGTTCCGGGTTTCAGAGAGCTCTGTTAAATAATACAAGCATTATACATAGTACGAAGAAAGCGAAGCAGAAACGAGAGGGAACAAGATAACTCAGCTAACCTGCCGTATAATCACTTTCTGAGGACTCTGCTGCACAGACGGTTTGTTGGCGGAGGGAAATGCAGACTGCTGATTCGAAATAGCTGAAGCTTTCATTTGCGAACCCAACATTGGAGCCGGTAGTATCTTCGTGGGAGATTTGATCGTACTGCTTGGGACTATGGTCACTTTCGAGGGCTGCGCGCTCGACGACTGCATGAACTTGTTTACAATTATTCCCTTTGAGAAGAGTACAAGCGATAACGCATTAGTTCTAATTAACACTTTACCTACAGGAAGCATATTAATAGGATTTTCAGTAATTGCGCTGTACCAAAGAAAACCATAGAAATTTTCTTTCACATTACAATCTTAAACAATCTCTACAATCATTACAATCTCTTTTAAACTTGAAATTTCGCTTAATTTAAAGTTAAAATTTCCCTCGATTTACACTTGAATCTCCCCTCAATTTAAACTTGAAATTTCCCTCAATTTAAACTTGAAATTTCCTTCAATTTAAACTTGAAATTTTATTGCAATCTTAAAGGAAACTATTATATAACGTTATTGAGGGTGACTTGTTAATTCACAATGAAAATAGCTGTTGCTATTGAAGGTTCCATTAAAAAGTGTTTAGCCATGTACCATAGATTTTTCAAAATTATGCAATAATCACCAGTCGGTAATGTGTTAATCATTATCCTTCGATAGATTTGAAGATACTCACTTGTTTCTGCGATGACGAAGGCAAGATGTGTTGGACTTTGTTAGTGGAGAGCAGTCCCATTTGCTGTGCTTGCGCCAATGTTATAGTTTTCGTCGGACTGGTGAGATCCTGATTGGAAATGCTATTGTTCAGAAACTTTATCGCCTGCTGGTTCTCGCTCTGCGAACTAGTTATGAGGACCTGCCCTGATTGCGTTTGATTTCCAGCCAGTATCATTTTCGTGTATACCTAAAATACATACGAATTATCGTTTTGATATTCAATCAATTCTTTATACGAATGCTAATCTTACATTACGGTTCTGCGGAGTGCTTTGCGCAGTCCGTTTGACAGCAGACTGGACTGTTTTGGCATTAACGTTTTCTAGCGTGATGCTCCCGGAATGCCTGGTGGCCATCACCGGTTTACCAGACTGTGCAGATCGTAATTGAACTATGTTACCATCGGCTGACTTTGCTATGAGCGTCTGTGCCAGCGACTGCAGTTGACCAGCTGACGCGGACGATGGGTGAGAGATTTTTAGGATCTGGCTTGTGCCTTGACCACCGGCAGGAGAGACTATCATAATCGACTGGCTCTGTGTCGTAGAGCCCACATTCGATTTTACCTATTACGGAATGAAAAAGCATAACGTTATAGCGAACAAGAATACTCGTTCGAATAGAAAGTCATTCCATACCTGTACAGTAGATGCAGGAAGCCTGTGCAACGTCGGCTTCGTTTGAAACACAATATTTTGATTAATCTGATTCGCCGTTGTATAAATAATATGTTCTTCATGAGCTTGGTCGGACACCTCAGTCATTTCCACATCAGGTAAAATTGTTTCAGTCTCGATATTCCGTTCTATTATTATGTGATCCTCGTCTGTCGTCATCACTTCCTCTGCGTTCATGCATTCCAATTCAGTTTGAATATTAGCGAACGCTTCAAAGTCGTTGCCAGAATATTGTTCGCTGCTATGCGACAGACTTAACGCGCTCAAGTCACAGTCGCCGAGGGTACGCGAATCCAGAGCCAGTGGCTCGACCAAAGCTCTGGCGCTCTGCCCTTTATTTACAGACATGGCTCGTCCTGGACAAAATATTACAATCTCATTAGAACAAAACCAGTCTTTTTAACATTGATTTCTTGAGATACATATGATCGTTGCAAAAGTGGTTTGAAAGAAACACTGTTTCTCGACTCGTTCGGGTAGAAATGAATTACATAACTCGGTGGAAATTCAACAGAAGCTTGCTGCTCCGTTCTGGCATAAAATGTTAAATGATAAAGTATAAGTGAACGTAAGATAGTTCGATGTTCCAACAGTTCAAGATAAACATTCGCATGATAAACACGTACTCCATACATACGCAGGTTAGAAATTTAAGTGTCGCGAATGATCTCCGCGCAAAGCTGGAAACATCGAGAATTCCTGCACAAGAAGATAACGTCCCGCGTCGGCGGCGAGATGCGAAAGAATTTACGAAATGACGGGCGAACGAAATAAATCTGTGAGAATTTAAAAATTCAAACATTCAAATCTCTCGGAAGCGAGAGAACGCGTTCCTCCGGTGCGAGGGGCGACGAGCTTGGCCGGAGGATGCGTCCGACGACACGAAGATTAAATCAAGTTCGAACATTTGAAAATTGGAACGAGAAAATTTGAATAATGACAAAAAATTCGAAGAATAGTCCACTTAGGAACATTAGCGCCAATTATCGCTCGAACGCGCCATTTTCCGTGAACCGAACTTTTGTCTACGTTTTTCGGCTATAAATGAAACTGCATTGTTCAGACATCGAACGATTACGAGAAAGGGATCGCTGAACGTGTTAACCAGTGTTAACGAATAATAGAAACGAAGGTTCACGACGAGTTCCGTTTGATAATCGTGTAAAATCGAACTGAACATGTAACCGATGGGTTCGTATTGGGTACGTATAGTGCTGGGTGGGGGCGTGCCACGAAGCTTATTTCAATCGCGATAGATTCTTTTGATAAACCTCTGAACACGTATTTCGCTGTTTTAAATCGAATTGAAACCGTCTGACGATCAATATCGTCAGATATCGAACGCTTACCTGGGTGTTCCCTTGATAGCTCGAATTTGTTCAAAATCACGCGCCCACCATTGCTATCCCACAATGCACTGCGCACTATTTACGCGCCGCTGTATACGAACAAACCCAAAGGTCGTTCCCTATTAAAATCTCCAGCGATTAGAAGAACGAGATGTTCTTCAACTCGTAGGAATTGAACTACTCTCGGTATACAATCCGTCGAAGGTCAACTCTATCAACCGAACGTCGCGCTAAGGTTCAACAATATTTTCGCGCACTTTCGCTCCTCTGCGGCTCAAACACGTAGGAAATTTATCCCTCGGAATTATAGGGAATGCGGTCTACTACCGCTTGGAACTGAGGGATTGGATCTAGATCACCACTGCGTGTATAATATACTGTTCAATACTGTTGTATAATACGTGCACTCGGTAAGGTGCATAAGGTGGCTAAGTAGAAGGAATCCTCAAAGGCGGCAAATCGCACTAGACTCCACTCCTCGTCGAACTAGAGGGGCGACTTGCTATTGCCGCTCGCATGCGGCTATTGCCAGGCGACACTAGTGCCACGGTAATGCGCGAAAGCGCATGTAGCCCTTACAACGTCGGCCCCGCGACGCCCTTTATGTTGCGTTGTTGTAAAACAATTGTTTTCGAAATTTTATATACAATAGTTTGTAAATGTTTAAATACTGTTCAACTTTTGTTCGAAACATTTTTTCGTCAGATTATCGGAAACCCTTGAAAAATTGACACAATGGAGTGCTTCCACCGAAAAGCTGGAGAAAATTATTTTTCCATGTAAATTATGTTGAAATTTATGAAAATTATGTTAATTTGATACTAAATATGTAGATCGCAAAACTTTTTAGTAAGTAAATATTAATTTTCTGCAAAACAAATTGGGAACGTAACTGAAACCTTAGGAATGTATAATAATGTATAATAACGGTAAATGTAATAAACTGGTGATTATGTATAATTGCCAGTTATTATACATAATCACCACTAAATTTGGTAAATGCGATCAATTATTGAATATTTATCAAATTAACCGGCAAGTTTATATAATTCCCAACTCATCGTAATGGCGAAAGTCCATAAATACCAAAATTCGTATAGAATAAGTTATAGAGAGAGTGTGTGCGATAGGCATAAAATTGTAGATAGAACAATTAGATTAGAACAATTTTTATCAATTTTAAAAAATTCTTTTATTATATATTAAAAGTCAAGATCTTTAGTGGATCGATCCACATTATAATAAAAATTATAAATTTTTGTAACGCCGCCAGTTGTTGGTCCTGGAGGAAGCCCATTCATAATTTCTTGCTGTTGCTGTTGTCTTCGTCGTTGTCGTTGTCGTCGAGGTTGTGGTTGTGGCGATGGTTCTAGTTGTGGCGGTGGTTGTAGTTGTTCTTGTTGTTGCTGCTGCAACAACTGCTGCAGCTGCCGCAACTCATGCCGGGCATTACTGAGGCGGTGGCGACGACGCATGTTTCGAAGCCGTCGTCTTTCTCGCTGGAAATGCAATAATAGCATGAAATTAGTTGCAGGTACGAAATGGAAATGTTGAGACGTTATTTTTGTACGGTTTTTTACATAATTTGATACTACTAAACGAACTAAAAACGAAATTTGACACTACTTTATAAACGAAACTAATGTTTTACACTGTTTTCTCGATGATTGTCCAAAACACGGGTCGGCCAGCCAGGGATACTGTTCTTTGACTTTTGTCGAACGTAGAAAAGTACGGCGAAACTCGAGGGCCTCGGTCGCCGAGAAGTGTAAACATAACTAATCCAACAAAAAATTTCTTAATTTTTCTATGGGATTTTCACCAACACATTCGTGGCATTTTTCGAATGAAAATGATATCAAATATGATATTTACTGGTGTAATGAACGACACAAAAGTTTTGGACGTAAAAAAGGACGGCGTATGGCAAGAAAAGAGTCGCGGAGAGCCGACACAGTTCAAAGGCTTTATTAGAAAAATGTCACGAATAGAGTCCCATAGAAAATAATGAAAAATAAAGAAGTTTTGTTAGTGGATTACAATTTCTTAGCGACCGAAGCCTCACGAGCTTCAGGGTCCCTCACGGGCTATAGCCCACGGTAGTGGGGATAATTCTGCGACAGCAAAGGTGAGACACTTGTAGCATTTATCGATAAAACACTGTATTCACTATTATAAAGAAAAGGTAAAACACTGATGTCTCCACACGAAGTTTAACCAATTATTATTTTTTAACTTACCACATCTGGTGTTGGCGGCGGCGGCGGGGGCAGCGGTAGCGCATCAGCTAATGGCGGCGGTGGTGGCGGCGATAGTGCACCAGCTACCGGCGGCGGTGGCAACGGTGGTTGCGACGATGGTTGCGGTGGTTGCGACGGCGGTGGCAGCGGTGGTGTTGCCATAGGCATATACGCAAATCTCCGCTCCCATACGACAAACGGAACTGCAAACGAAACCAATGGTATCCAATAATTATTAGGATATACATACTTATATTTTTCCCCACAAAATTTAGAAAAAAACAAAACATACCATTGACTCCTTCATAATTGAAATTCATGACGAAACCGTTCGATTTTGTCGTCGAAGACCAACTGCCTAAGAGTCTTGATCCTCGGCACGCTTATATAGACGTGTGCGGGTACCTGAATTTTCAGTCTTCCCCCAATTAGCGCATCTGGTAACCATCACTGCCAAGGACTTTTTAGTGACCTGGCCAACGTTCTGGCCATCCTCATGGCCAATCCTTTGGCCCGGCCACCAACAACGGTATGTACTTGGAAAAGGGAGAGCTACCGCGTTCAGAAAGTCCCTTTTCCATGTACAAAGTCCGCTACAATGCAATTTGAGCCGGGTTTAAAATTCGCGACAAAGTATCTGGGCCCGTGTGAGGTAGATCGCGTGCTGAGAGGCGATCGCTGGTTAAAAAAAATCGGTGATCCTGAAGGGCCCAATGAGACGTCCACCACGGCGGAATATATAAAACCACCGATTGTTAGTATAAATAACAGCGAGACTGAAGACGAATTATGAGGTCACATATTGTTGTAGAACGGCCAAATGTGGGAACTTCGGCGGGCTCGGACGAGTCAGAGTAGGGCAATAATCAACTAATATTTAAAAATGACTAATAGTTTTTTTGAATGATAGTCATAGTAAAATAGTCATCAGTCAAAACTTTTTGATTAGTTAGTGATGATTAATTAATAATGTTAATGTATGTTAATCGCACAATAGTGACTGATGACTAAAGATTGATAACTGATCATCAACTACTAATTCACTAATAAGCAATAACTAACGATTACTTAGAGCTGTGACTAATTATTTGCCATTTAGTTATCACTAACTAATCAAAAAGTTTTGACTAATGACCATTTTGCTATGACTATTTTTAAATATTAGTTGATTATTGCCCTACTCTGGGACGATTATATGTATACCCGAGAGTCTTATCGGGCGGCCCGTGTCTCGACTTTGTCGGGCGGGTTCTAAAAGGATCAAAAAATGCACGTTTCACGTGAAACATGAAACAATAAACAATCGTAATGTATTAATATTGGATATCACTGTATTCGTGAAAGTCTGCAGAATCTTTTGCTGTAAAGTACAATTCAATATCTTTTATAATAACATCACAATATTTGTTCAAAGTTGGAAAATATGTCTTTTTTTAAAACTCAATTTTCTCAAAAACTGTACGTCTAGGAGAAACATTAAGGACAGATTTGGAATCGGCGCGAAAAACTCTATTAGAATCGTTTCCGCGGCGACTGTACATATGTTCTTAGGCCGAACAGAATACAGAATGACAGGACCGAATATCATAACCGGAACTGAAATACATAACCGAAAAATAACAGTTATTGTATATATTTTGTCGTATAAAAGCGAGTACATCATTCAGGACAGCATTACATAGTGCGAATTACGCTTATGTTCAATCTCGAGTATAAAAAGATCGCGTCCGAGTTTGGCCAATCTAATCGGAATGTCTCCGGCTACCCCCGACACGATCAAGCTACCCGAATATTCAGATGTCTCACCCGAGTACCCACTCGCCCGAGCTAAAAGGTCAAGTTACTAAAAAGTCCTTGGCAGTAACGGTTACCAGATGCGTTAATTGGGGGATGAAACAGTCTCCGTGTCCTAAGGGACAATGCATTCTACACCGCTCTGCTGCTCCTCGTCGGGCTCGTGCTGAAGGAAAAGTCAGCCACATCTGTTCCACAAGCCAGCATCGCGTCGCCCAGGCCTGGGCCCTAAAGCGTTCTTTTTATTGCAACTAAATACAGCTACCATAACCGGTCAAAATGACCGGTTCCAGATTTTTGATTTTACGATTATTGATATAACAAAAATAATTTCATAAAAAATGATTGTATAAATATCTTTAGATAGGAACTGCACAAAGTCTAAATAAAATCAATCTTATCATTTTTATAAGGGAACATACCAGTAAATACCAGTTACTTTTAAGGCTCGATAGGTTTAGTGTTAAATATCCTCGCATCTTTCCTATTTTTATTATAACCGCGCTGGTTTTCCTCTTGAATTTTTCGGATTTAATCCTTTGCCTTCGCATGCAACTCTCACGATTTTCCTCGAACATTGAGATTAATTCGTTATTTATAATTTCTTGAATATTCGGGTCAATTTTCATTCTGATTCGTGAATTCTGACTTCGAATGGAACCGTTCGACTGCCCCGTGTCTCTTATTCTTGAACGGATCACCACCTTCATCTCGGCATCGTCCAAGTTGCATGTGTTTTCCAAAAGCCGTGCTTGCTTCTGTCACATTTCATACGTCCTTCGCATTCCCTCGAATGTATTGAGAAGCTACATAAAACAGCGGGCACTCATTGTCAGTCATTTCGCCACTCCCACACGCATTCACACCATTCACACGCCACTATGTCGCGTGTACCACTAGGGTGGCTCTTATTTTCGACTTCCCCAAAGTTGTTCCAAATAATAAAAAAATCTGTGCAAAGTTTGAGCTCGATCGAATAACGGGTAAACGTGCCCTAGATGAATTAAACATTAAAATAATTAATTTAATGCTCGTAAAAACGTTTTTCACGAATATCTGGTAAATTATTTACCGCATCGAAAAATATGTGAGACAAAACCTGTAGATCTGGACAGGCTACGTCTTTTATGTCCTATTACTCTTTTTTGTAAAACAGTTTTCTAAAAATTGAGAAAAACGACGGACCAAAATCCAAAAATTTTTTCTGAAATTTTAAAATTCAAGTGTAGCTTCATTATCATTTATCAATAAACATTAGCGAAAAATGTTTTTATCTAAGGGGGTAGACACCTTTTTCCAGGATTGCAAGGGTGCGGGATACGCCTTTTCATTTCTCGATAATACAAACACGGGGTTTTCAGTAATCGAAAACGCTAGATAAAAGATCGATCTAGGGCGCTATCTCCCTCAAAAGTCCTATTTTTTAGTTTACAAGGCGTTTGCATTAATCGGAAGCATACAACTGCGCATGTACAGTGACTCGAATTAATATTCGGACGCTCTAAAACAGACGATAACTTTTTTAATATTGTACTATATGATTTTAACTTTTTTGAGAAGCTAGAGTAAAAAATAAAGTAGTTTCATTATTACACTAGTGTACCGATATGCTTCGGCCGCGGGATCCGTGTTTACATGCTGTCCTCCACGTTCGGCATCTTTATTTGTACTTACACGATCTTACGTCCCTATACGATCTCAATAAATCGCGACTTTACTGTAATTAACTCTTTCGTTACTACGGACGAGATATCTCGCGTATCTTGTATAGGGTATCTTATATTTCGAGAATCTGGTGCATCTTATATTACGGACTTCATTTGACAAACTCCATTTTATTGGTAGTACAAAACATACAATTTTGCAAATAGTATAAAATAATGGATCATTCCACGCGAAAACGGACACATTGGAGTTTCGCGTTTTGTTCAAATTTATATATGTTGTAGTCTTTTTAGTGACCTATGAATGAATCTTTATTCGTATATATGACCAGTTTGAAAACAGAATTTTTCACGAGGAAAATGCCGGACCTTTTAAATGACTTTATTACTAAGTACCACATGTTGGCTGCAGGCCGGGCCTGCTAAAGAAAGGACAATACATAGCTCGATGCTACAAAGAGACAGACGGATTATAAGAACATGAAAACTCGCAGATGTTGTCCGCACCATAAAGTCATTTTCGACGGACTTGTTGGGTTGACAAAAAATAATTTGGTACTTTAACCTTCGTAAGGTAATCAGAGACCCCAACTTCAGATTTTCTAAAAGAATTTTTGTATGAATAAAATTAAATCTGTTTATTTACTTCTTGGAATTCATTTGTCGGGGTCTAATAAGAGATCCCACCTTACTATTTATGTGTCATTAGACCTTACCTTGCGAGGGTTAAGGCTAAAAAAAGGTCGAAAATCATGACAAATTGCAATTTTTACCACTTTTGATCGTTTATAATTCGTAAACCAAGTAACTCATAAAAAGTAATTCATAAAAAAGTTATTCTGATTTGAAGTGTTTGGAAACAGTTATTATGCTGTATACGCAGGGTGTTCGACTACAGGTGGGAAAATTTAAGGGGTAGTGGTTCTCCATGATAATATAAGACGAAAATGAAGAATAAAAAAATTGCGTTTTCGACTTCGTTATTTAGTTATTAACAATTAAAAATCCGCTTAAAATGCGGCAACGCGACCAACAAAAGTGTATGTTGCGTACGTCATAGAGGCGCGCGATAATCACATATCAAGTGACAGACGTGACAGTGACAGATGCATGCATATGCATATATACAGCTTGTCAAATCTAGCTGTGCGGCTGAATGTCCCCCGCAAGGGGAAATAACCCCGCTGCGCAGTGGTAAATAGGCGGAACTTCACAACGATACGTCACCTGTCAAACGATTCACGTTGCGACAGTTCAGTTAAAAAATATAGTGACAGAAGTGTATTCGCACAAACATATAAACAGTTGTTTTGTATGTTTACTGCTGTAAGAAATAATGAACAAAACATATAAACAGTTGTTTTGTATGTTTACTGCTGTAAGAAATAATGGACAGTACTTGACCGTTCAAATGTTGCATCCTTCTCTCGTCGAGTGCGGTCTTTGTTTTCTTCTGCGCATCCCTATGAATTTGGTCAACCGCACAGCTACATTTAACAAGCTGTACCTTGGTTGGTTCTCATTTGGGGCTCCAGCGAGATGAAAATGTTTAACAAATTGATGAACAGGATTAACAAATTATCGTTCAACAGACAATAGAACTTTGTCCCCATCCGTCATCTGGTAGATGAAGTACTCTTGGAACACGGCATGTTATGCTTCGTACAGACTAAAACATTTCGACGAACTGCGCCGCGAACCGCGCCACAAAATCGCGCATTTCGACAAACATTTCGACGACCGTTCCGATCGCCATTCGTCGAAACGTTCGTCGAAATGGGCGGTTCGCGGTGCAGTTCGTTGAAATGTTCTAATCTGTACGAGGCCTAGAGTAGTGCATATCATGTACTATATATTTAGTGTGTAGCAGCGTAGCATGAATGGCATGAAGAGTTTGTTCCTAATCTGATTCATTGACATCGCCACTTCAACCAATAGCGGAATTATGTTTGTTTAACAAACCAATCAGATCCATATATTCTTTCCAGCAGTGCAGACTAACTGACTAACAATAAGTATATATATATACATATTTCTTGCGTATGAATGTATGTAAAATATTTACTATACATACTTACATACTCGGTCTCTATATACCTAAATAAAGTAAATACCTCAGTACTTGGTGCAACTTGGTGTACCTACTCACATATGCAGAAAGGTCTTTGTGCATTATAACCTCACTATGTATTTGGCATGTTGCGTCTCGTTCATTCTCGTTTACTAGCCGGCGATCTATTTATGTCAAGCCTTCTAAATAGATGACGAATCATAAGGAGTCCGAATCGAATAAAATGGCAAATAGCACTAGTATGAAGAATAGAACGGCGCTCACGATAGGACAGAAAATAGAAATTTCGGAAAAGTTGGAATGTGGGGTATCTGTCAGCAATTTAGCTATCGAGTATCAAATACATCCTACCACTGTGCGCCGCATTCGACGAAATATAATGTCAATGCATCATCTCGCGGAACAAGGAATACAAATATGGAAACGAAAGAAGTTACGGAAACCTGCTTTCGAAGATATAGAAAACCGTTTGTATGTGTGGTGGTTGGAACAGAAAACATTAGGAGATCCAGTCACAGACTTATTATTACATAATAAAGCATTAGAATTGAACGAGGAGTTCGGTGGACCCTCGACGTTCAAAGCAAGTGTGGGTTGGATAGCGAAATTCAAAAACCGTCACAACATACGATTGTTGCATAAAGAAGAAGATGAAAGTGTTGACATAGCAGAAGAAGAACAAGCAGAACCTGAAGATGTAGAAGAAGTACTCGAAGAGAAAGTACAAGTTGAATACTATGAAGAAGACACTCGCAAAATAGAAATACAACACGCATTAGAAACTTTGTCCAAGTATGCAGAGCAAGCACCACGTTTCATTAAACTGACAGTGGAAAATTTAAAAGACTTTTTCCTCAGAGAAGAAACTTAAGAGAACATCAAAGGATATGCGAGAAAATGGGTTAGTCACCAATTTCAAAAAAGATAAGTTATATTTCTTAAGTATGTATAATGTTCTGTTTTGCTTTTGGTAGTAATCGTATCTGTTTACAGCATGAAAGATACTAAGCAAAGAAATCAACACTATGGGTACATAATGAAAGCAATGGATTAGAGTTTCAAGAAACTTCAAAGATTGGTACGAAGTTAAATGACCATTATAATTTAAAATGTGTTTAGTTTTAGTGATAAAATAATCTGGTTCTGTTATTGTTTATTATCTAGTGCTTCTCTAAAACCAAAACACCCAAGAAAGATGATCATTAAGTTTGGAACATCATGTTTTACTTGTAAATCAGTAAGATATGTACTACATGTAAATATTAGAAAAATTATCTTGGTAAATATTGTACAGAATTTGTATACATACATATAATAATAAGTACAGCATAGGCATTCAGCTATATTTATGAGTAAACAATGGATCTTTATGCAAAATTAAAATTTTCTACATGAATTACAACAAATTGAAGTGAAATAGAAATTAATTTCCTTTCTTAATATTTTTGATAGGTTGAAAATAATTTTACAGTATTTTTAAATTCTTCTAATGTGTTTACTGTTTTAAATGACACCTACTCATTTTTGCCATAAATGCATAAAATCCGCTGTCTATTTATGAGTAATAAATTTTCCATGAACATATTTGATTTATTTAAACTTTTCTTTCAAATGAGTACCTACATAAGTATAAGTATGTACAAAGCAAATCGTATTAATAAATCTTTCAGTGGTGGCGCTCAGGCACTATTTGACTTATGCACAAAGCGCTGGAACAAATTAATCGCGTAAGTCGAGGACTTATTGTATTGTTAATTTTATAGTAGAAATTCCTTGTAAAAGTATCGAAACCATGCCCACTAAGTTCCATAACAGAAAAGTATGTCAAATAAAACAAGTACTTAATTTAGATATTTTACATATAAAAACTTTAAACTAATGTTTTTGTAATAATGAATTGTACATACAACACATGATTCGTAAATTACAGGTGGGAGAGTCTGTGAATTTTTTAAATCCACCTTTTATCTTGACATTTATTTAAAAAAATACAAAACTAATAAGCATATGTTCATCATTTCTCAATAGTAAAATTTTTTCCAAGTCCAAATATAAAATGCAATTAATTTACCACTACACATCATTTTAATTTTCTCGGTCTTATAAATGTTGACGTAAAAATGTAAATATTGTAATGAAATTTCTATTATGCCAGTATTAGCAATTTCTCAAAATTGTTTTCAAAACTTGTAATTTAAACATCAATAATATAATTAGGATGCACTACAAGTAAAGGATCATCTTCATCTTCTGCATCTTCACCTCTTCTTCGAAGTTCAGTTGTGTGCAGAGGTATTATAATTTGATCCTAAAAGAAAAGATTTTAATATTAGATTAATAAAGTACAATCTAAATCACTTTTAGTAAATGATTTAATACGTACGTGATACGTTAACCTATCGATAATTTTTTCAATAAAGTTTTTCCTTTCTAATAATTCTTCTTCTGAATCTATCTGGTCTTGTATTTGATCGAGATACCAAGCTACTAATTCTGTTTTTCTTAACCCGCCTTTGTTGTCATCTATAAACAAAAATTGATACTGCTTAATACTTAAGATTAAAGAAAACGTCGATAGTAGATAATTTAATGTCTAAAATAATGTACCTGTAGGGAATGATTCAGCTCGAGTTTCTTCATTTCTCATATATAATATTAACATATTGGATAAACTCTTGTATTCTTCGAAAGACATCGTTAACTTTTTCTTTTGTACCTCTTGTGTTTCTGTAGATAATACATGTGTGTGTATAAATAAAACTTTAACAGTATACAACGTAATAAGTTCTAGCTATCTTTGATACGTGCACCAGAAAACAAAAGAAATTATTAAACTTGAGAAAAATATAAATAATATAAAATGAATTACGTGGTGTCTCAGTTATGTTATCATCGGTACTATCCATTGCATTGAGGGCAGCCATAAGTGGTGGAGCGTCATCCATATTGATATCAGGATTTCCATCTTCAGCTTCTTCTAGGTCTACATCTGGTTGTTCAACGGTAACAATACTTTTGCTTAACAAACGTTTCGCTTCTCTGACGTGCCTTACGGTAACTTCGTCTGAGCATTCTAATTTAGCCATAGCTTCCGATAATCTAATAAGACTTTCTAACTGTCGAACAGTAACTCTCCACTTTCCAGAACCACTACCAGTCTTTTGTCTAAGTGTTGTATAACTATCAATTAAGAAGTCTGCAGCTTCCTGTAAAATTTAAACTAATTAAAATACATTTTGTAACAAATAATTAGCTTATATATTTGAAAAAATATATATATAAATACCTGGTTTAATAGAGGTTTAAAGTGTTTAGCAAAATTAATGTATCTTACAATCTCTGATTGTGAGTATATTGTCTCGAAATCTTGGCAATTATCACAGTGCAAATCGATTATTCTTTTTGCAATCGCGTTATCTACAATTTCATTACATTCGTCGACTATTATAAAGAATAAATCAAATCTAGACATGATAGGGGCCGTTAATTGAACATTTTGCTGCAAAGATTTTTTTCTATCGTATCGTCCACCAACGGGATTTGCCGCTGCTAATATTGACGTTCGAGCATTTAGAGTTGCTCTTACACCAGCCTAAAAGTATATGTTTGTAATAACAAGATTTAAGATAAAACTGTAGTACAATTTAGCATATAATATAAAACCTTGGCTATTGAAATTGTTTGCTGCTCCATAGCTTCATGTATAGCGACCTGATCCTTAGGATCCATTTTATCGAATTCATCTATACAACAAATACCTTGATCGGCAAGCATTAAAGCGCCTGCTTCTATAACAAAATCAGGAGATTCTTCATCTCTTACTACAGCAGCGGTTAAACCAGCCGCCGTAGATGCTTTTCCCGAAGTGTAAATTGCTCTTGGTGTAATTTCGGCAACACTCTTTAAGAATTGAGATTTTGCTGTACTAGGATCACCAACAATGCAACAATTTATATCTCCTCGCAATGAAGTGCCTTCTAATGTTGTCTTGGCAACTCCACCAAAAAGCATTAAAGTAATTCCTTTTTTGACTTCATCGTTACCATGTACCGAAGAAAATAAACTGTTAACAAGATTCTGATAAAGATTTTTATCGCGACTCATTTCGTATATACGATTCCATTCTGCTTCGGTCATTCGTTTCTTCATCATTTCTTGCGATATTTCTTCCATGTTTGTTTCTGTTCCACCAAACTAAATAATAATACTATGTATTAAGGTGTGTTTGTAAATGCGTATTATCATACACAGTCAAACCTCAATAACTCGAAAACTTTTATAAGACGAACATTTTTGTTCATTCCCTTCTGCTGCACTTTAAAAACCTCTATAAATCGAAATAAAACTTCCTTTAACTCGAATTATTTTCCACAAGTATGGAAGCTAAAGAAGCCTAGACAGCAGTAAATTAAGTTTCATAGAAAGGTGCAATGATATTGAAGAAAATGTATTCCCTGCTTTGGTTACCATTAAAAATACCATTGATCAACAATCTGTTCATTCATTAATGCAGAGTAAAATCACAGATTTCTTTAATATGTAATAGTAATATGTAAGATCCTAGCAGATTATATTTACTGTATGCATATACATAATAATTAACTCATCTCCAAAAAAATTGAACTTCTCTTTCTTTGAAACTAATACAATCAGCAAATTATTAACTCTTGTACAAACCCCCTGTAAGTCGAATTTTCGTAGGGTAAACCTCTCTTACTCAAAGACTTCGAAACCTCTATAACTCGAAGATTTTAGAAGTGCTTCTCTTGAGATTCAAGTTCGAGGTTCGACAGTATTTATGAAAATTTTGTTCATACCCTGAAGCTTGTCGGTGTAACACTACAGGCCAGAAATGCAGTTTTATATGTCAATTCTCTAGTTCCCAGTGCTTTCAAGCCTGTTACGCCTTCTCCCTGCTCAGCAGGTTTTCGACGCCTTGAGCTAGCATCTGGTCTTATACCTGGGAGGGAAAGAACTCCAACATCTGGCACAACTATCATAGTACCTGTAAAGTCATATCTAAAACAAGAAATACAAAAGAGAAATGATTTAAACTTTTAAAAAATGTTGAATACTGTATACAATTATTTTTAATAAAATACCTATCTCCTGCTTGTATAGTTTCCACTGTTTCAGATCTTAAAATTACTTCAAGCGAACGTGGAATACAACCCTTAGGTAATTCGACTTGAGTTTCCTGTACTCTAATCTTTTGAAAATCTACAAATATTGAATTGTCTACATCTAGCATAAAACGTCGCTTGTTAGAGCAAACTGGATTGTGACAAATTGTTGGATTGGTGAACTGTAAAACTTCATGTTATAGTAATGTAACAATAGAAGTATTGAAATAAAACATAATATTATACCTTGAACTGTTGTTCTACATTTTTTATGACAGTATTGCAGTCCACACAGAGAAATGTACCAAGTACTAATTCGGGGTGAACAGGATGCGTTCGTATTACTTGCCCAGAAATGCGTATCAATGTGCCTAATTTCGATGCGTTTAACTCTCTTAATTTTTGCCTCGTTGGTACTTCTACGAAACTTACATAACATTCCTTTTCTTTTCGTAATTCCATTACATCTTTGACAAAGTTGTATACCGCTTGACACAGGTATGGATAAACCCTGAAAACATGTAATTACTTTGGTAATAATAATATAATATAATAAATATAATAAAAAGAATCTTAATAAATGTAGAATTATAACACATTTTTCACCTATAATACTCTTCAACTATAGTTGTTGAAAGTACTTGATTGTATTCGTCCACATCGTCAAAAGTCACTTCTAACGTACAATGTTCTGGGCTTACAAGTTCTTTTGCTGGTGCAAGATATTTAACAACTCCATCTTCTTTGAATCTAAAAAACACATTATAAATAGATTACAAATAAGTCGTACAATAGCTATTTGTGAAATATAATACAACCACTTTTATTCTATATCGAGTCATGTTTTTTATCTTACTCTTCAAGAAAATCTTGAAATAACTTTTGACACTTAATTCCAACTTCATCTGGTACGCGTATACGAGCAGCATTTGCATCTCCAGCATCCATATTTTAATTATTGATAGAACTTAATTAGTTTATATAGAATTAAACTTCATTCAATATTAGCGTTCATCCAAACGGACGCGATGATATTGGCGGGAATTTACTTTTGGCGCATTTTCATGTTACGGCCAGTGATGTGATTGAACCTGCTGTAGCAGGCCGTGGATCGCGCATGCGCGGCAATTTCAGCCTCAGTAACGTAACTATTTTCGATGAAATCGGGTAGCTTGAGCACCCCGCAGACTTTTATAATTGAAACTTATTCTTTATTTTGAGGATGGGATAGGGAAAGAGCACTGCAATAACTACGCAAAAGAATATATAATCGTCTGTCGTCCATCAGTCGTCCCGCCAATAACACTGGTACATTCCCGCCAGAATAACTGCCTCACAGTATTAAAGTATCTCATACACGTGCGAGAGTAGCTTTTCAGCCATAAAAATTATAAAATATAATTCCTGGAATAGTTTAATCCCAAGTCCATTAGCATTATTTTTATAGACGAATTTTAGGAAAGTGAAATAAAATACAATCTTATTTCCAGTGGTAGTAGCCTTTGCAGATCTCAAAAAAAAAAAAATAAAAATTGTACTAAATTCTGTCGAATTTTATATTCCACCCTTTTTGGAAATTTTCAGAAGCCACAATAAGTGAATAAATAAAGATCCATAGTAAATAATTAGATTCAAAGCTCTATCTTGTGACGTATTTCTATTTCTGTTTATATAGATATAGTGTATATACGTATATATATATATTTAGAGAATTCTCCCTTTAGAATTAGAATCATTACATTTTTATTTTTAGGTACTGCATGGTTTCCTCTATTTCGATTTTGGCGTATGATGTCATGGCTGTTCTGAAATTAAAAATTTTAAACTGTCAATCCTGTGTAGTGAAATTGAAGTCATCTTCTTGTTAGTTACAAAAGCTTATATCTATTTGGTAGTTGATCTCGTACGTTATGGACTTTATACATCAAACTTTTATTAAAACAAATATACATATAATGTTTTATAATCTAACAAATGATATTCAATGCATTATTAAGAATTTCATTGTTGCGAGCGAATCAACGCGATTTGAGTTGTAATAATTTATATCTAATAAGCGTTTACAATCAGAATTTATAATTATTTTGTAAAATAATTCGAAAATCTCTTTATATACAAAATTTTCATTTATAATTATTAAAAAAAGAGGCCTTGATAAGAAAGACCATCAGCCTCTGGAGATTCCATCCTGTTCCTTAAATGTTCTAACGTGTTGGCCAAATGTTTTTGAATTTGTTCTGTTTCTTCGCTGACTTCTAAATTGGGAAGTTCTTCTCTAATTTTTGCAATTACTTGATTCAAAATTTGGACGGTTACCTAGAAGTAGTTAACGTTTAATAAGTTATACTTAGCAATCGTTATATCCATTAAAAATTAAACAATTCTTACTACTGTGTTTCCTTTCTCATAGAAGTAAATGTAATGGTTTAGTAGTTCAACATAAAGCTGCACTTGAACCGATGTATCCATACATTGGCTTGCTATTCTAATACCTTTCTTCAAACAATCTAGCACTTTATTTCCATCTTGCATCTGGAAATGATTGTAGTTGAATTATGCCTATCATTGTTTGGAATTGAGAAATATTAATACTTACTTCTTTTCCTCCTGTTGCCAATGATTTTCCAGACCAGAAAATATGAGAACAGGTGGCAACGCCTCTGCATTGATCTGGTTTTCTTAACAGCTTACTCGCGTATAAAGCGCATTGGTTGCGCACTGGTTCCGCGTTCTCTTCACCAAAACAACTCATTTGCTCGAAAGTAGCAATGATTAATGTAATCGCTGCCAATTGAGCTTTAGAATCACTTATTTCATCTTCGTATATAGAAAAGGCTTGACTCATAAATTCATAAGCAACCATTTCGAAATTATCAAAACGAATTTCTCCTATCGCTATTGCACCTTGAAGGAACAGCCTTAACGGCAATTCAGCCAATTCCGCTTTCATTAACGCAGTAATAGTTGTATGGCAAAACTGAAAAATTTTTTGACATTTCTTTTGCCACATTTCATCCTGAAAAAGCGAATGAACCGTTAAAAAGTAAAATGCAGAACAAGTATTTTACACAGGTTTTGCACTCCAAATTCACCCTTCTGAAAATCAATTTCAACCTTGTAAAAATAAAGTATTTTTAAGTTTTTGTAAAAAAATCAAATCAAATGTAAATTAATTGTTGAGAGGTTCAAAATTTTATGTATTGCAATGATTATTTAAAAGTAATTACCAATTCATTAACTTTGTAATGTATCAAAACTGTGTGTAGATATGTATATTCATTGTAGCCATGTTCTGATTAATAAATTTAAAAAATGAAAGTATACATATGTATTTGTTGAAGAGTATTGAGTATCGAGTTTTATGTTTACCTCGCAGTAATGACACCATTCATTCTTAATGGGTGAAATTGACTCGCAAAAAGGTGAATTTGGACTGCAAAGACTATATATTAATGATATACGAACTTGATCCTTTAGTGCTTTATAAGTGAAAGCTAACTGATAAGCCTGGAATACAATTGGTGGTAGAGTATATTTTATTCTTTTATTTCCACCAACACTGAAATGCTTTCTAGCAGCACTCAGTATCATGTATTGTTGATCAGCAGTCTCAGACTTGAAATGATGTATCAATCTACCAAGTAGACCTTGTTCTTCTGCGAAGTCTTCAGGATCCTCCTCTATATTAGGCTGATCTGGCTGATCTTGCACCAGTGGGGCCACCATAGAAAGCACCGCATCTACTTGTTCTTGGGTTGGTATCAAAGTTTCGTTTTCCAAAATATTTGTTATTATATAAATGCCTAATAATTTTCTACCCTCATAGTCAAAGTACTCTAATAACGGAGCAAAATGTTCAAGCTTCAAAACTGTTAGTATATTTTTGTAATTGTCTATTGGAATCTTCATTAATCTTACTAGCTCCCTTGAGACTGCGCTATTATACTCCAGTCTGAAAGTAATTTATATTTCTGAGAACTTCATAAATAACGAATGTAACAACTGGAACTTGTTATACATTCTTATACATACTTATCTACATTTTGTTTCTGGAATATTTGAACGGTTGTTAACAACACTTTATCCACATAATCTACTCTGTCAGGATAACACTTATGTGCCAAATTGATGAGAGCTACTTGAAGAGAAACTACATCCTCTGGAGGCATATCCTGTCTAGTCTACAAACCAATTAATTTATTAGCAGAAGCTAACAAAAGAATAATTAATGACTAGAAAACAGATTGGTCAGACTTAAACTAGATAAGTAAGGATGATTGAAATCTTGATAATTTTAATCACATTTATGTCAACTATGTGTAGTATCGGATCATCATGTAATATATGAAAAAGGAAATGGTTTAAATGTTCTTTAGTACCAACCTGTATAATAGTGGCAATTTGATCGCTAAAAACATCAAAGAGCTTCACATCTTGTGGTATACCTGGTGCTTGATTGGGACTTCCTGGTCCTCCCACACCATCTGATCTTTGACTAAAGACTGCAAGACGGTCTATCAAAGAAATGATTATATTTTTGACGTTTACACCATTCTGCAGTTCAGCGCAAGACTTTAAAAATGCATTTAATGTTTGCAAGTGGAACTCGTCAGGGAAAACCTATATAATAATACAAGCGAATTATTTATGACAATATGATTATATTGTAAGTGTGTACGTTTGCCAAATTATTTACTTGGATTATGCACTCCATAAGATATTCTTGAGCAATTGCGTCTCTACAACTCACTACTTGCTCCAATATTCCCGGTAGAACAAGCTGAAAATCTCCATGTGTTATTAATACTCAGTAATTTGAAAATATTCAAATAATAAAAAGAAATTAAGGATCTACCTTTTTGTACTTGTCTAACGTTACCGATTCTAATTGACTAAGCCGTACGAGATTAGTTCCTACTAAAATTCTAAGTTCCTCCCTTTCTCTCTCTCTTCTTTCCCTATCTCTACTGTGACCTTGGTGTTGCATGCGCACCCATAACTTATTCATTTCTGCAAAGTTCATTAAGACAAAATCGATACTGTCACGAACCTAAAGGAACAGAATCAATTTAATTTATATGTTCAACAGTTTGTTCTTTCTGATACGTACACTTCCATCGTCATCTCCTTCAGCAACATCTGGTAAAATATTACGAGTACATTGTAATAAGTAATTTCTTAAAAATAGGCCCCTTAAAGGATGTTGAACACCTCTACACATTTCTACCAAATCTCTTAACAAATCTCTTTTTAAACCTGGTGTTGTTTTGATATATACTAATCCGACTGTGATAAGCAAATACCTAGAATATTGCATACATTATCAACAAAGCCAAATTAATGACAGATGTGTCACAAATAATTTATCACATTTTTATTATCATAATTGATCTATCAGACTTACAGTCTAGGTACAATGTTGCCAACGTACTGTACCAATTCATATAAATTTGTGACTTTCCTCCCTTTTTGAAATTCATCTAGTAAGTAAAGTTCTAAGTGTCTCAGTTCATCTGTAATAGTCATATCTACGATCAAATGTAAAGGAAATTAATGCGTTTATTTAAGAATTCTTAAGAATACTTGTGACATTAAGAAGTTACAAAGGATACATAGTTCGTAATAGCTCTTTGGACTCAGAAGCGAAGTCCTAAGTTCCCCCAACATTGTAGACGCATGTTTCAATGCATCCATCAATTTGGATTTGTCCAGGCAATGTTTCATCTGGAAGGCTTGCACTTTAACCACGCCAATTGCATCTTCCAGTAATTTCTCTTGCTCTTCCACTCCAGTTATAGCAGGTGTCATTGGCTGTGAGAAAAACAAAGATACCTACCAGGAATACCAGGTAGTACCATGCTAGGTAAGCTATACAACGCAAGCATGCACTCTATTCATTAGAGATGGGATCAAATTCAATACGTACTCACTTATCAATTCATTACACAAGTTTCACTCGATGAGTTTCGAATGACACTCAAAACTGATAAGGTGTCGATTACAAACAGTTCGAACCTATTTTGCTGGAGTTCAAGCCTACTTGGAAATAGTGCTCTGTTTCTTAATCACTCGTTATGTGTTTGAAACTATTAATCCTTCGCACTCCTTTGTTGAGTGTGACTCGACATCAGAGAAGGAAAAATATAAATAAAACGGGTTCTTATATGTATTTTTTAGTTAAAAACAAATATAAGTTCCACAAATATAAATTACAACAAAATTTGAGAGCTATATTTAACATAATTAGTAAACAGCATTGTCTAAAATAAGTAGCAGTCAAGGAACTATCCTTTGAAGTAATTTCAAATAAAACGCTTAAAATAGTAGAAAGTTGTTGGCAATAAAATTGAAAAATAATTCGGAGTGCAAAGGGTTAAATCTGTTTTAACTAACTTGTAATATACTTTATTCTATATTTACTTTATCGTAGCAATAAAGCCACCTATGAATGATCAATTACCAAAAAGATGCATACATCGTAAGAAAAAAAATAACATACATACCAAGTCGCTATAAGTTTACAATAATTATAGTACGAAAAGTAAGCTATTACATTTAAAAACAGAAAATTTTAACTATGTTTGACACAAACATTTGTCGAAGCTAGAGGTTAGAATTACAACTAAAAGTTACATTTTAAAGGAAACATGCCCACGGTTGCCTTTTTTCTAGTTTTCTTGGTAAAGAATGTGACAAGAATATCAATCGGACTTTAAACGTACACCATTCTATAACGTATACAACAAATTTTTACGACATTTAACCTTCATGACATTTAGATAACTTTCACAACGACAGTTATGCACGTATTTTTTTATGAAATCTAATTGCGAATTAATAAACTGACTCACTAAGCAAGGATTTTACATGCTTCTTGAAATGAAATCTATACTTACCATTTTCTTTTCCTAAATATTTAACACCTGTTTCCCGCACTTGAAACACCACCTATGAAAGTGATACACACTGACAACGTGACACCCTATATATATACATGGATGTTTAGACACACACATAGAAGATCGACACGCTGTTACATATAGCAGATAAACTTTTCGTATGTACGTATTTGTCTAATTTATTGAAATACCGTTCTTACACAATTTGCAAACATTTTGTTACAAAATATTATGTTTAAGTTATAATAGAACTATTAATGCATACATTCTTGGGAGGTTTTTATATCATAAAATATTTTATTTTGAATAAAAAAGTTTCAACATGGAGGAGTTTTATTTACAAACATAATATCTATGTTACTATACATATATAAAATTACAGTTTAAGGTAATCATCGTATATAAGATTATCCAAAGAGTGTGTACTTGTAGCGACCTGCTCCTAGTGAATAAACAAGTTGTTTTATGAATCAGAACTTTTAACGTGGACTGATCATAAACTGTAAAATATCAATTAACCTTTAACGATTTCATATATATATCCAATTCATCCTCAGACTCAACTTCATTTGTAGTTTCTGTTGGACCTATTGTTTTGGGCGATTCTGAATCAAAATACTTCTCTTCTTCGTCTTGTGTTCGCAGATCTATATTGTCATATGCCTCATTCTCGTCCACAGCACTGAAGTAAAAGAAAATACAATTAAAATATATTTAGAAGTTGAGACACGAAAACTAAGAAAAATTTTTTACCTGTAATCAAAATCAGAATCTTTTCCTTCCAGAAAGTTTAAATACATATTACTCACAAACTCTTCCTTTAGTATCTGTTTCTCTGTTTTTGAGATACTATATAAACTTTTATTCAATGACTTTGCACCAGTTTGATGTTCTATCGAGTCGTTTATATCAGGTATTCTACCCCATTCTAAAACTTTTATTTCATTGTCACTCGAAGGCTTTGAAACAGGAGTATCATCTTCTTCTTCATCCGATTCAGTTTCTTCTGTAGCATTCTGTTCTTCCTCCTCTTGTAATTTTTGTTTCTTCTTTAATGCATCTCTGTCAATGTTCTCCATTAAGAGATTTACAAAAGTAATATTCTTGGTATCTATATTATCTCGCCTTCTCTTTTGCTTTTCAGTCATGTATCGACCAACTAACTGTTCGTATAATAACGGATTTCGTTTCATCATCTCAGTTTCGCTAAAGTATTCTCCTTGGTTTATTAAACTTTTCAAAGCTTGAAACCGCCTGTTTCTTACATCAGTATGTCTTGTCGAGTTATCGAAATATCTTTGTAGTCTATTAATATGGTAAGCGACCTCATAATTTTCATCTTTGCTTTTTTCAAAATACTTTAAATGTTCTTTTTTCATGAAATGTCCGAATTTACATAAAAATAAACAGTAACTTTTTGCCAATAAATTACGGACGATAGTTAATTTTTCTTCGAACGTTAAATCGGGATCATTCTTCTGTTGGCTCTTAAAGATTGCCGTACTGTTAGATACATAATTTAATAGTTCTTCTTTCAATTTTGTACTTTCGTCTTCCTCATTAGGGAAGTTCTCTTCCAACTTTTTATCTTTTTCATTCAACGATATCTCTGGAACGTAATCTTGCGTGTCTTCCTTCTGAGTCATTTCTAACCAAAATAATAAAACAATTCACATACAAAGTAACAATCTGTTAACAGTATAGTCAATAGTTGTTACCGATATTTTTTAATGAATCTTCCTTATCATTACATTGATAATTGAATTTATGTTAGAAAGATTACTTGAGTGTTATTGCTTTCATTTAAATATGTTTCTTTGCGCGATACGTAATATCCCGATTACATATTTAACATCAGATGCGTCATCGTGTCATCACACTATCACAGTGGCTGTCACCAGAAACCTAACCAAGAAATTTGTTTCGAAGGGGAGTTCTAACACGCGGCTCCTTCCCCGCTTAGGCATTTCCCCCACTCTTAGACTTCATCGTTGCCGTAGAATTGTAGAACTTCGTCCCTGTTCCCGTGCTGCCGCTGCCGCCCCATAAACTCTATGGCTGTACGTAGTAGTGGGAAGAAATTTGACTAAAGGTGGGGACCAGTGGGGACCTTCCAGTTCTCGAAGGGGAACTAAATAGAACTCCCTGCAGTAGGAAATATATTTGATGGGTGAGTTTATCTTCTGCAATAGTGTCGTGACTATATAAAATGTTTTAAACGGAATTATTTTACATCTAAGAATAATACTTAAAGTGATAAACAAAGTGTTCAACGTGATAATTATTATTTCGGTAATATAATCGAAACAAATCTGTGTAAACAAAACATTATGAACGTCATTTTGAAATTCTTTTTGCATTATGAACGCATTGTTTAGTTCTATATCTAGCCTACATTTTTTGTAGTTTTAAAGATATGGATAATAATTGGTTATCCGATGGAATGGGAGAGTCATGGAAATGGAATTGGACAGAATTATGTGGATATCATGGAGGTATTAAACCATTAAATCCAGAGACACATGATCTTGACGTGTGCTTTCAACAACTATGCCTCCAGGTGATTTAACATTAGTGGATAATATGTATATATTGCATGCGTGTCACAGATTTTGTTAACTTATATTTATCGAATATTTTTCTTATAACTTTCAGATTCCAGTGTTAGTCTGTATCGCAATATTATCCGCGTATCACTGTGGAAAGAAAAATTCAAATTCTCTTTGTCGTCATGGTTCTAATTCTATTATAAAGTTGAGAATTTTAATTATATCATGTCTTTTAATTCTACCAATAATCAAAGCATACGTTATTCTTAGTAATACTACACTTTCTCCACACAACCATGTATTACCTGATAAAAATTTAATGTTACAAGACTCAGTTGTGTCATCGTATAAAAGTTCAGATACACTTTTGAATACATCAAGTATAATAGATCACATAAAAGAAGGACTAAACTATACTATTGATTACACAAAATCAATACTTTTTCCAAAGAGTAATATCCAAAATGCAACCGAACCTTCTGTCACCTTTAGTACGCAAGATTACAATCCAGTGTTAGATACACTTCAGAATAGCGAAACATCTGCCAAACCTATTGATTATCTAGTGGCAGGTACTGAAGGATTAGCATGGGTTGTTCATCTTTGTTTTGTATTAAGTTTGAGAAGAGGCAGAGATTATAATCCACGTGGACCTGTATCAATTCGAGCATTGATACTGTTGCTAATTGTTATCTCTATACTATTATTGAGAAGTCATGTTAAATATAATCCACAAGATGATGTTTTACCAAATTTGTCATTGGGATTTAGTATTAGTGTTGTCACTCTACTAATACTTTATGCTATAACACTTCTACCAGGTGATAATAGTTTACAAGATGTGAGATCATCCCAATTTAGCGAAGTAAGTCATTATAAGTTGTTTGCTTTCAATAGAGCGGTTCATAGTATTATCAGTGAATAATGTTCTACTTGCTTATCAGTTAAGAGATTTCAAACATATGTTGTAGAATACATGTGATGATACCAAACTGACTATGATATCTAAAACTATGAGAGAGTTATTAAGTAAACAGGGATATTATAGATTAGTGAAAAATATGTTTATAGGTAGGAGAACAGACTCCACTGTTGACTACTTCTAATTCATCTTATATAAGATTCCCAGGGGAACAAGACCCAACTTACCTTGGGACTGCTATGGAGAATGTATCAACAACCTCTAAAATTTTATTTCACTGGGTAAACCCTTTAATGGAAAAGGGTGTTCGTGGTTTGCTAAATCATTCAGATGATCTATTCGATTTACCAGAACATGTCAGTACCAGCGTCATCAGTCAGAAACTTGATAGACATTTGCAAAATATGGTAAATTTCATATTTCTTTATCTACTGTGTTTTATTATCATTTATATGAATATTATATAACGTTTATCAATATATTACAGTCCTACGATAACAGGGTAGAAAATATCGAATTAATGATGGAGACAGATGTACAATTTGTTAGAAAGAGAATAACACTGTTACGTTTACTACATAAATGTTTTGGATGGGAATTTTATTCGGTTGGAATACTAAAATTTATTAACGACTGCAGTACATTTGTGGGCCCAATATTATTAAATAAATTAATTGGTTTTATTGAAGACAAAAATGAGTCTATTTCATATGGATATCTATATGCATCGTTAATGTTTCTTAGTGCTTTAATAGGTAAGCATTAACGTAGACTTAGTATATCATTTGCAGGTAATGCTCATAAGCAAGTTTTAATTTTACATAAATTATAACAATATTATTATTTTAGGAGCTTTCTGCAATGCTCATTTTACATTTTGGATGTCTGTTGTTGGTTTAAAAATTCGATCTGCGATTATTACTTTGCTGTACAGGAAAACTTTGCATTCGTCTAATGCACAGTTAAGGCAACAGTTTAATTTTGGTGAAATTGTGAATTTTATGAGTACGGATAGTGATCGATTAGTTAACAGTTGCCCAAGTTTTCATGCATTTTGGAGTATTCCATTACAGGTAATTTCTTAGTGTAGTTCTGTGTGCTTATTTTTATTTCTACAAATTTAGGACTTGTCTGCTAATTAGTATATTAATTTCTGTAGTAGTCAGTAAAAACGTTTCTGTTCATATTTTCCAGTTGGTTGTGGCATTATATCTTCTGCATGAACAACTAGGGATGTCATTCTTAGCTGGGGTTACTTTTGCAATAGTGCTTATACCAATAAATAAAATAATAACAAACAAAATTGGGAGGCTTAGTACAAAACTAATGGAGTACAAGGATCAAAGAGTTAAATACATAGGGGAAACAATACGTGGAATAACTGCAATTAAGTTAAATGTGTGGGAAGAGCATTTCATGCGGAACATTAGTAGTCAGTATATTTTAATATATTCCATTGTTCTTAGTTGTTTATCTTCGTATGTAACCTTTCTTTATATTTTTTGCTCAGAATTACGTGAAAGCGAAGTGAAATACTTGAGCGAGAGAAAATATTTAGATGCACTGTTTGTTTATTTTTGGGCTACAACACCTGTATTGATTTCTATATTAACATTCACAACGTACGTTCTTCTTGGAAACAAACTTGATGCAAAAACAGTTTTTACTAGTATGGCACTGATGAACATGCTCATAGGTCCACTAAATGCATTTCCTTGGGTTTTGAACGGACTTACAGAAGCTTGGGTATCACTTAAAAGAATACAAAGAATGCTAGATGTAAGTGAAAACTGTGCTGAAATTGCAATAAAGCTAGAAATTGCACCTATGTCACTTTGCTTTTATTGAATTCAGTTATCGGATGCTGATATATCATCGTACTATTCAGAATGTCCACAAGGAGTAGATTTGATGCTTCAGAATGCAATGTTCAATGCAACTACCAAGCAGAACACAGAAGAAAATGGTTCAAATTCACATATAAGTGTTGCAACACCATCTTCTACTTCAGATTCTAGAAAAACAGTAACATTTAAAGATGATGGTGCTTTCAATCTATACGACATTAATCTTACTGTTCCGAAGGTAATACGATATACTTAACAGCCTATAGTATTATTATATATATACATGCTAAACTGAATTTTGTTCTAGGGTCATTTAATCGGAATCATGGGAAGAGTAGGCAGTGGTAAATCGCTACTCTTAGATGGCATTTTAAGTGAAATTACTAAAGTTCGTGGTACAGTAGCAGTAAGTGAAGTCGACAAGGGTTTCGCATATGTAAAACAAAGTCCTTGGCTGCAACGTGGTACTATTCGGGACAACATTCTTTTTGGAAATCCTTATGATTACAATAAATACAAGTAAGTACTGAAATGTGTAAATATGTGTACTGCAATACTTAGAGAATCTTTTTTATCCAGGACCATTTTAAAAGCATGTGCTCTGACAACTGATCTGAATTCTCTGCCTAATAAAGACTTAACAGTTGTTGGCGATGCAGGAAATACTTTGAGTGGAGGACAAAAGACACGAATTTCTTTGGCGAGAGCTATTTATGCAGAGAAAGATATCTATTTGTTGGATGATGTTTTAGCTACTTTAGATCCAAAAGTTGCTAGCTACGTATTCGAACATGTTATCTTAGGTTTATTGACACACAAAACGAGATTACTATGTACTCATCAAACTCAGTATTTAATTCATGCAGATTTGGTAGTCGATATGTCTAAAGGCAGGATTGTTAACCAGGGTCAACCTAGCGAGGTTTTGCCCGACATAGATGATTATTTATTATCTTCAGACTCTTATGAGCCAAATTTAAATATTGAGTCTGTTAATGATTTACCAATAGATGTCAATCAGTTTGATAAAAATAGTACAGACCCTTTACCCGATGAAGAATTTACAGAAAAAGGAACTGTGCGACTTGGAGTATATATGTGTTATACTAACGCCGTGGGTCGTTATTTGATAATTTTGATACTGATTTCAATATTTTTAATGCAAAGTTCTAAAAATTTGACGGACTTGTGGCTATCTTATTGGGTGACTCAAGATAACACAACAGCGACTAATACTACAGAGAGGCCAAATCTTCTACAGTTGAATTATCTCTTTGACGATCAGAACATAAGCACACACTATTATTTAACAGTTTATGCTATATTAGCTGTATTGAATTCGCTATTTACTTTGATGCGAGCATTTCTGTTTGCATATGGAGGGATTCAAGCAGCTATTGCAATACACAAGCAGCTTTTAAAAATTGTTGTGCGGGTATGGAAATTTCAATAAAGTTAACTGTTATTTAATATTATATACTAATGGAGAATGTACTTTCAGGCTAAAGCTGTATTTTTCGATATTCAACCACTTGGTAGGATTATCAACAGATTTTCGTCCGATACATATACGATCGATGATACTCTACCTTTTATTGCTAATATTTTATTCGCACAATTTTTTGGTTTATTGGCAACAATAGTTGTTACCACCTATGGGTTACCATGGATACTATTAGTGTTAGCTCCGCTTGTTCCAGTGTATCATTGGATTCAAAATCATTATAGGTACAGTGATTCTTTCAACTTGTAGTTTAAGCTTAAAGGGATATTAGTACGATTTTTTCTCGAATTTCTAGATTAACGTCAAGAGAATTAAAGCGCTTGTCGAGTGCAGCTCTTTCACCTTTATACGCCCATTTCAATGAAACTTTATGCGGACTTTCCACTATAAGAGCTTTTCGCAACGTTCCACGTTTCAATCAAGAAAACGAACTATTACTGGAAGTCAGTCAGAAAACGAATTTCGCGTCGATCGCAGCAAGTCAATGGCTCGCATTAAGACTGCAACTCATCGCAGTCGCTCTCTTAGCTGGAGTGAGCAACATTGCGGTTCTACAGCATCAGTATGACATAGCGGACCCTGGCTTGATAGGTCTTGTTATTACTTACACATTGTCCATAACTGGATTGCTGTCTGGTGTAGTTAATGCATTTACTGAGACGGAGAGAGAGATGATCGCAGTGGAACGTGTGAAACAATATCTCGAGAATGTTCCTGTAGAACCTGTGGATGGCGATAGTCCACCGTATGCTTGGCCGAGTCAAGGTGTAGTTGAATTCCACGAAGTTGTATTGAAATATAGGTAACCGATGTCATTAATTCGAGACTGTCGTTAGGATAATTGATGTACATGCATGTAACTGTAGGTATATTTTGCAGAGAGCATTTGGCGCCGTCGTTGAACGGTGTATCGTTCAGCACACGACCGGCAGAGAAAATAGGAGTCGTCGGCCGAACAGGTGCTGGGAAAAGCTCATTGTTTGCTTCATTGTTTAGGTTAACGGAAATCACTTCCGGAACTATTTTGATAGATAATGTTGATATACAAACATTGCAGCTAAATGCGTTAAGGTAAAGTGTTCTGACATTGCATGGTCCCCCAAGTTTCAACTCAATCTAATGCTTGGGACATACTGTACTATATCCTACAAATCTTTTTATCAATTAGATATTAGTAGACAGCGGATTTCATGCATTTATGACAAAAATGAGTAGGTGTAATTTAAAACATTGAAAGCATTAGACGAATTACAACGGTTTGCTGTAATTCAGGTGGAAAATTTTTATTTTGCATAAAGATCCGCTGTCTAGATATTAGTGTAGAGTGATAGTCAAATCGCATATAGTGGAGGGCAATAAATTTGAGCCCTCAGGTTTTCACATTTACAAATCGAAATGTTATGTATCTGTAACTGTTTCAGATTACGCTTGGCAATTATACCACAGAATCCATTCCTTTTCTCGGGTACAGTAAGGGAGAATTTAGACCCTTTAAATCAGTATCCAGATCTCCATATATACAAAACATTGGAGAAATGTAAAGTTCATTCACTAGTGTATCGTTTGGGAGGTCTTGGCGCTACTTTCGACGAAGGTGGTAGCAATCTGAGTGCAGGACAGAGGCAATTGTTTTGCTTGGTTAGAGCAATTTTGAACAATGCTAAGGTATCGTCATTGACTTTTTCAATTGAATTATCTCGGTATGAAATAGGAAGTAGTCATTTAAATATTTCTTTTATTTATAACATTACCTTGAAACAAATCTTTTGCTTACTTTTTTTCTATTATCTATAATAATTGAGATATTTATGCTGCTCAAGTTGAGTGGGACAAAATCATCTCGATTGGGATCTTCAAATATGAGATCATACGAAAAGCATAGTGTATAGAGTAGAATAAAACTTTTTCTATAAATATATTTGAGATATTTAGATGTTCTCATTTATGTTAATCAGATTGTTTGTATCGACGAAGCTACGGCAAACGTTGATCAGGAGACGGACAAATTTCTTCAAGCGACAATAAAGTCTTCCTTCCTGAGTGCTACGGTGATCACTGTGGCGCATAGAATAAGAACAATTATGCACTGTGATAGGTACGCTATTTGCATAAACAATCGACGAAGTGGCCTTCATTCTAAATGCTCATTTTCGTTGTAGGGTTCTCGTGATGGGAGATGGAGAAGTATTGGAGTTCGACGAACCAAATCTGTTGATTCAGAATGTCGACTCTCACTTCTATCATTTAGCGAATCAAGAGTTTTCCAATAGAGATTAAATGCTTCTTTGTGCAAGTTCCAATGAGAATATTTATTTTTGCCTTTGAGACGAACTTTGCCATGTATTCAACTGAATGCGTTAGATTACTGATTATCGACTGCAAGGATATAACGTGTTTATAGTTGAGTGGATTGTATTATAATCTATAATGTACAGTTATTTTTGTACAAATTTTCCAGGACTGTAATTAAATAATCTGTAAAGAAGTGACTAGTGCAGTGACTGTGCAATCATTTGCGTAATTGTGATAAGATAAAAACTGTTTCTTTATTTGTTCTTTGTACTCAAATCGTATTACGAATTAAACTACCTCGATGTAAGTTTTTATACTGTCGGCAATACATGCGAAAACTCGTTCAGATCGAGGTATCCTTTCTTGCGACAATCCAATTCCTTGAATACCGATCCCCAAACTGAGGGTGGGATATTTAGATCGACAGACGTGCTTGCCGAACAGAAATCGTCTACCACTAAATATCCTTTATCTAGACAAACAATTCTCATGCAATCACAATTATTCTTCATTTTACGGATAAATAAATCATACAATTCTTATCCAGTAGAGTAAATAGCACTTCCGTATTGACATGCGTATCGTTTGCAGAACTCCGTTCAAGTACCCAGTGCTCGAATTCGTCGTAGGAAATTCTATCCGTGGATCGAAAAATGTGTTCTACTTCAATCTAAAAGCAGAAAAGTAAGAAAAAATAACGCAATCAAGTCGTTTGGCTAAATATGAAACGTGCTCGAAAACTATTCGACCTGTAGATGTAGCTGTCTGATTTAGACAGTGTTTCTAACAAATACCATACTCCTCCTGGTATTTAATAAATCAATTGGTATGATTAGTTAGCCATTCGTGTGATTCGCAGAGTTAACGATAATGAGCAGACAGCGGATTTTATGCATTCATGACAAAAATGAGTAGGTGTAATTTAAAACAATAATAACGTCAGAAGAATTTGAGAATACTGTTATATTATTTTAAACCTATTAAACATATTAAGAAAACATAGGTAGAAAATTTTTATTTTGCATAAAGATCCGCCTAATCCGTCTAATGATGAGTTTATGAATGATATATAATATATAATATACAGTAAGTCCTCGGCTTACGCGGTTAATTCGCTCCAGCGCTTTCCGCGTAAATCGAATGATGCCTGAGCGCCACCGCTGAAAGATTAATTGTGCTTTGTACATACTATATGTATATGTACTTATTTGAAAGGAAAATTCAAATAAACAAACTATGTTCATGGAAAATTCATCACTCATAAATTGCTGAATGCCTACGCTGTACACATGCAAACACTTATCTTCGTTACACTCCCATTCTGATAATCAAAAATCGAATTTCACAGTTCCGAATTGGTTTTCTGATTCGCTTCTAAGAATCCGCGTAAAACGAGTCCGCGTAAGTCGGGGCTTACTGTACAAATTAATGAAATAATACGAAATGCTACAAGACAGCTATTGGCTGTTCCGGGAGTTGACTTTAAAGACTGCTTCCGGAAATGTAAGAATCACAAGAAGAAGGTTGCATCTTCTAGTGGGTAATACTTTGAAGGAGACATCATCGTGATCGATGAATTCTCTCCTGTTGCAGCAAGGGGGTAGACATGTTTCCAGGATTGCAAGGGTGCGGGATGCGCCTTCTCATTTCTCGGTAATGCAAAGATGGGGTCTTTTAGTAGTCAAAAGCGCTAGATAAAAATTCAATCTAGGCTGCGATCGCCCTCAAAAGTTCTATTTTTACGTTTACGGGCCGTAATAACGTAGCTATTTTCATAAAGCTGCAACAGTTACGTGCTGTCGAATAATGTAAACTACGCTTCGTAGCTATTTGACTACTGAAAAATCCCGCCTTTGCATTATCGAGAAATGAGAAGGCGGACCCCGCACCCTTGCAATCATGGAAACGAGAGTCCACCTCCTTAAAGTCGAATACTTTCTGGAGACACCTCGATGAATAGAACTTAAAAAATTTCACTTTATCCGGGCTACAACCAAAAGCAGCGGTCATGGCGATCTTGTATTGCCGTTTAGTCAGCGATCCAGTGGTCTCCGTGTCAGCATAATCAAAAGCCTGCAGTGTTCATGAACCATACATTTCCGCGATTCGTTTTCTGTCTACGTCCTGTTTTACCTTTCTGGCGCGTTTCTTGTAGACGTTCGACGTCATATCGTCCTTCAGGGCGTGAATTGAGCTGGAATGAAACTTCCTTGAGCGACTTCCATATTAAGCGATCCGATGAAAGCGAGGTGTTGCTCATCGCGAGCCGCGTGTATCGGGCTTTCAGCCGAGGAACTCGACCGACACGCATTATATCGTAATTAAAGCAGGCATCCCCTTTCAAACAGCCCGGTATTTTGTAATATTCATCGCGGAGCCAATTAACGCCGCCGCGGGACACGCACATAACCGTAGAAAAGACACACGTGTGCGTGCGCGTGTGCACGGGATGACATAACGTCTGCTGTATCCGGCATTCAGCCGTCGCGTTTCTCGCCGACTCTCTGTCATCGTTCTCCGCCGCTGAAAACTAATGAGCTGAAACCCTGGCTGATTTTGCGTTCCGTTTTTTAATTACCCGCCATTTAAGCCCCTGCCCCGGTTCAAGCCTTTCTTTTTTCTCCCCGTGCACCGGAGGAGAAGCGATATTATTTTTCGCGCGTATCTTCCCGGCGAAAGAACCGTAACCGACGACGTTTCACATCGCTAATGATGTTCGTCTCGCGCGATCCGTTATTCCGACGATTCAGCGAAACTTTCGAGCACGTACCGCTTATTCGGATTCGGCTCAAGATCAGATCGAGCGAATTCGCACCTGTGTAGTCGTCGAGACAGTTTCGTATCGATCCCTCTCACCTTCGCGATTCCATTGGTTGTTTAGGATGTTCGGGTAACTACGGAGAATCGTGTAACGCCAAAAGTTCACGTCCAAGGCAAACTAGACGACGGACACTGTGTCAGACACGCGATTTTCTTCTGTCGATGACACGTCGATCGAAATGCTCTCGCAAATCCCTCTTTCTCTTATTTGCTCCGCGGCGCCAGTCTCCTCGGTGCTGCGACGCTTCTTTCAGGCATCTCTATCCTCTGTCGTACCCCTGAATAAATTAAGTAATTTTCGTAATCCCCCTTCTCGTCGCGATTCTTAGGACGACCAGATGGGAGTCTAGCGAAGGCTCCCGCTTCTCTTCTTTGTGGAAGCGGTGAGAAGCCGCCTTTGAAACATGTGCGCTTCCGGCGCAAAGCACAGGCAATCTCGGCTGAAAAGCGTGACTTACGGGCGACGTTACATCATCGGCCGATACTCCGCGATCGCCATAAAACCGAGTAGTATGAAAGCGTTAGGCTCCCATCGCGAAGAATAAGTTTGGATGTTTCTGTCGTGGAGCCGGAAGTTTGCGACATCGGTCGTCTGTTCCCTGATGCGTGCCGGACAATGGTAAAAAAATGGCCCGACGACCGCTCGTCGTATCCTTGCTACCTTCGTTACGAAACGGGACGACATATTATTCGATTCCCGTTTTATACGATTCGCGTGTATGAAAAATACACGCCCTTATTCGGCCTAAAGTCCGAGTTTCTTAAAACTTCCTGTGTTCTCAACAGCTTTAAAGAGAGACACTTAAACGTTCCTTCAACGATACCAATAGTTTAACACTAAACCTACCATCATCGGTCAAAACGACCGGTTCCAGATCTTTCATTTTACTGTTATGCCGTGAAGAAGGAAAGGATGGGGTTCCCTCGAGAAATAATCCTTTTTCTTCCTGATAACTTGAAGTTTATTGGGTAGGCCACACCAACAGATTGTTCTCAAGAAATCGCGCTTTACAGAAATTATACGTCCTTACAACATAACTGACGGTTCGAAAGTGAATCGCGCTCAAGGACCTTTGGTCTACTCTAAAATGCGTCACCGGATATGTAACTCCGCCGTTCCTAGTCCAGCCAAACATTTGAATCAGCTTTGGACAAAAGGGCGAAGATAAGGTTGGTTTGGAATCTTATCGGGAAGGGTGATGCGGTATAACACTACGGCATACATTACATAATAAAAATAATTTCATAAGAAATGATTGTATAGATATCTTTAGTGCTGCACAAAGTCTAAATAAAATCAATCTTGTTATTTTTATAAGGGAACCTGTACCGGTTACTTTTAAGACTCGATAGGTTTAGTGTCAAGAAAGTCGCTTTTGAAATAAGAACGCGAACATGCTTGCTGAATTCTGGGGAAGCGTAGACTGCGAACTGTTGGACGAGAGTGTTGTATAATTAATAAACAAGTTTACTAATGTAAAAACTGTTTCATACTGTAAGATGATTTTCATTAGCCACAGTCGAGTGCGAGGGATCAACATAATTTTGCGAAATCGGTGTTGGTCCAGCTTTTCATTGGAGCGGTAGTAAACGATTCGAGAACGGCGCGGGTGCGAGCGCGGGCAGGATAAACGTCTCGACGATCGAATCTGAAGAGGCAGGCCGAGCTGAACGACGACGATCGCTCGATAAAACTATTTCGAAATACGCTCGAGTGTAATCGTGCGCCGTCAACGAGCGGAATTCCTCGAGCGTCAGGGGCCGCGGCTCGCGTAGAAATATTTTCTTAAAAAAGCCGTATTAAACGCGGCGCGCCGTGGAATATTTCAAACTTCATCTTGGATGTAGCTCGTCTCGTGACATAGGCGGTACGCAGGCAGCCCTTCGCTCTTGCGCGTCTCGGTGGGCACTCGAGGCTTGAAGCACAGTCACTACCGTAGGGGGCTTGCCGGCTACCCCAAAAGTGCACCTATCAAGGGTTGGTTCAACGAGCATACAGCTCTAGAGACCCTTGCTATCGCGGAGACTGCGCGCCGCTCTTTCAAAACTAGCTCCGGTTTATTATTGAACTCGGACGCGATTTTATTGGACCCGACTGCGAATTAAATCGAATATATATCACCGGAAAATATACATATATCTTGGCGCATCAACGCGAGACTCTCTCTCTCGTTCGGCGCAGTCTCGTCGCCTTTCGTTCGAACGCGTCGCTAAAGCGTTCCGCGTCTACGCGTTTCATTCGGATTCAATTAAAACTACTGAAATTAGCGAACCGGTGCTGTAAATTCGAGACTCGTGTGTACAGGGTATCTGTCAGGCCACTCGGTGCGATTGCTGCTCTGTCCCTGCGTTACCACGAACCCCACCGCCTCTCTGTCTGTGCCGGTGAAGGGTGTCTAGGCCTTCGTTCACCCTTGAAGTTACGCAGAAAATATGCCAATGTTGTTTGAATGAGGGGTTCCGGGTGGATAAAGGAGACGGGCGGCGGCGCATGATTGCTAGCACCGAACACCGCGGAAAAACGTTAACTAGCGATCACAACGCCTCCGGAGAAATACGTGATCGTGATAGCACGCGGGCGGAATTGTTCCGGCGCGGACCGTCAAGCGTGCGGCTGATTACACGCCCGCGGACCATATATTTGCATTAGGCAACGGAGTCGCCATAACTCATTACGTCCACAATTCTCTTTCGTCAGCCGGACGAACGCGTCGGCCGCATAAATCACAATTTGCCCTAGTGCGCGCAGGTGGACAAGACCAGCCGTCCCGACCGCGGTGCGGTGTCCTGAAAACAGGGGGTCGCGAGTCACACGGAATCGGGATGATAGAGCGAGTCGTATTTAATTGACTCTGACGTTCGCGCGCTCTAACCGATCTCGGCTAATTACCGGGTCGTGATAACTATCGATGTCTCCTCGAATCTCCTCTCCGACCGGGGCGCGACGTCGCACCGTGCCGGGAAGAATAAACTTGATCCCGTTTAGATCGATCGGAAGATCGACAGACACTTCGCCGACAAGTGGCTCATCTTGTTAGCCGGGCGTCGATTACTCCCCCCTGGCCGTCCTTCCCGTGATCGTATTTTCGAACGAGGAACAGAGAAGGGCGGAGAACCTGCGCGCGGTCGCCGAGTAGACGAGACGTTGACACCGCCTGTTGACACAACGACGGCCCGTGTTTGTGGAACAATGTCCCCGCGGTATTACTAGAAATAAAACAGAAACGGGATAGACGTGTCACCAGACGAGTGTAACGCCTCTCATATTTCCATTAAGTAAGGCAAGACACAGCCGGATAACGGATATAACGCGAACGAGCCACGGCTTTTACCATGATTAGTGCACGATGCAATGGGAAGGCTCGTATGGTGTACGAATGGCTGCGTGGCGAACATTCCTTCCATTACACGCATATATAGTATAAATGCGTTTGCGATATTACACGACTACACGGCCAGGGTTTCCGAACTCTAGTTCGTTCACATTCGGTACATCCCTCGAGGGAGAGACCGTTGCGCCTCGCTCAAATGTCTTCTCCTTCCTCGGCCTCTTCTCTTCGCTCCTTCTTCCGTTCTCGTTCGTCGTCGTGCGTCGTCGAGAAAAAGAAAAAGAAAGGAACACATGCGTCGGATAAATGAAATCCTTCGACGTTGAGTCCATTAAGTTGAGGTTCGGTAGCGAATGCTGTTAATAACGTCCGTGCGTTTCAATGGGTCTGTAGCGGGGGTGGAAAGCCAGCCCGAGCCCAGGCCCGAGCCCGTGCCCCCGTGCTCGAACCCGTTTTTCACGCGTAAAACCCTTATCGCCTGTCGCGTAAGCACTATTATGCCGTCGAGAGAAAAAAAGGGAAAAGAAAAAGGAAACGCAACTTCTGAATTTCCGTCGAGGATCGTCGACGCGAGGTTTCGGTTGGAACATTCTATGTATACGCGAGCGCGGCTCTCTGTTGCGACGCGGTTCGGCCGCATTATACGGTCTGTCGCGACGAGAAATAGCGGAGATACGAAGGTGGTGGGTCTTCTACATTTACTTTCTGTTCTGTAGAATCATTACTACGTCCTGGGCTAAGCGAAGCGTACCGGCGCCTGTTGACTGCAACCGTTGACGCGTTAAAGGGGCGAGGAGATAAGTTTTTTTCGCGAATTATGAAGGCGCTCATTCATTATGCGGCCCGTAATTGACGAGTTGTACGCTGGAGGATGCTGCCTGTATCAACAACGCTCTCTTTTCCGTCGAGATACTATCCGTCGGTGGCAATATCTTCCCCCTTTTTTTGCTTCTTTAAGTTTATCGCTGTGAATTGCTGCTACCCGCTCGAGCAGAACACGCGAAAAGTTTGCGGTCCACTAATGTCTCGACGTTGAGCTGAACTTAGATCTGATTTTCTAATTGGTTGGTATAGAATGTTCTAATCAATATCGGATTTAGGTGACATCAATTACAACAATATTATTATTTGTGTATAATTAAAACACCGATAGAAGAGAATCTCAAGCTATTATTTAACGAAGTTGTATCGAATTCGCTACTTATTTTAATGAAAGCATTCACGTTTGTGCCCAGAGGTACAGACACAGCTATTGCAATACTTAAGGAGCTTTAAAAATTGCTGTTGGCCGAGCTTGCGGAAGATTAGCAAGTAGTTAGCATTTCGATGTTGGACCGGAATCAGATTTAATTTCGCAATTGATTAGCATAGAATTTCTGGGGAAGCTACGCTTTGTTCGTCGGGCATTATAATAATTTAGCCTGCTGCTATTGAGCGGGACTCCCGATTGGCTTCGCCTGGCCTGCACAATTGGCTTCCACCTGATGCGAAATAGATGCAACTCCGAGTGGATGGAGTCCGTTCATACCACGCCAAATGCGGTGCGGGATAGTAATTGGATTTCTCTCTCTTTCTCCATAGAATAGTTACATATATGGTCGGTTATAAAATGAACGTAAACACATTGCCCGTGATAGAGAAAGAAACTTAACGTAGTTTCTCGTCGTCCGGTTGCAAAGAAGTTTCTGAAACGCGGGAAGCGCAATTGGATTTGAGAAAGTTAATTACCAGATTGATAAGTGCTTGAAAATTCAATTTTCCTACTCGTAGAAATAAATGAAACGCGGGTAAGAAACAAGCTTCCGTAGACAATTTCTAATGAAATGGACCTGTAAAATTAATTTTAACGAATTTTTCAGCGTTTGAAAATTCATTCTGTTCTATCAGACACGTTTCAATTGTATTGCTTTACTTGTAATGTGTAACATGTTTGATTGTTCGGTTACATTTCAACATCAAATTAAAATTAAATCCTTTCCGAGAAGTATCAACATTTCGCTGAATATTGTGGGTCGCAACCACAGTAAAAGCGGCAAAAAAATGTTATAAAAGAAATTAAACCGACTTCGAAAAAAACGCACTAAAAAGTATAAAATAATTTCCATTTAATTTCTGTGAATATACACATGAACTTAAATACGATACAATCTTTTCGGAGGCGGCGCAGAATTGAAAATTTTCCAAATGACAGATGTTGCTGATTATGATTTCATTGGAATATGGTGGACTTGGAAATCAGTAGGTGGGAAGAGAAGATACATTAATATGTGAAAGCATGTAGAAGAATTGAAGAATTTTTGTAATTTCCAGTGTCGGAAATTTTCAATTTTGCGCCGCCTCCGAAAAGATCGTATTGTATTTAAGTTCGTGTGTATTCACAGAAATTAAATGGAAATTATTTTATACTTTTTAGTGCGTTTTTTTTCGAAGTCGGTTTAATTTTTTTTATAAAATTTTTTTTATTTCACAAATTTTCATTTCATAAATCGTAATTTATGAATATCTGAAAGCCGCAATCGATAACGGTAACGACGTCGCGTCGTTATTGTTCCTAATATCTAACATTCAGCTGAGTTCACAACGGTATCACCACCCTACATTTTCGCAAATAAAATCGTAATTAATAAAAAAATGTAAAATTTTTTTGCACGGGACCATCCCGGGAACATAGTCTACAAGATGCAAAAGGTTTCGTTCCGATCCATCCATCTCGGCGTAATCGGTGCACATACATAGAAAAAAAAGCGGGAAAAGGCACATACAGATCGAATTGAGTAATCTCCTCCTTTTTCGAAATCGGTTAAAAAAAGGCACATATAGATCGAATTGAGTAACCTCCTCCTTTTTCGAAGTCGGTTAAAAATCAATACTAGGTCAGGCTGCAATTTAACAGGATATAATTATTTAGTACAAACAGAGGTACAAAGCCGATGGTTATCAGACCCGATCGGGTCTCCTGGGACTTTGATCCTTGATGTGTGACGAAGATTTGCCAGATCATCTTCCTACACCATCATCCTTGCGAGAGACCTCGGCTAATGCTTCAAGGGGTTAGGGCTTAGGGACTGACTGACCTGTCAGCAGCAGTTGCAGGGTTTCGGAATTTTTTAGAAGTGCCTAGAATAACTTTCATGATTCGCAGAAGCCACTTAGGTGGCTTTTAGACTGTTAGGTGGTCATTCGAGCGTTTCGAAGTTCGTTATTGGTACCTAGTTACCGAACCTAGTCATTAAGACCTTATGTAAACTCGCAGGAAGATAGTTTTATGTATACTATCACTCAAAAGTTTGGTAGAACGTTATTCGATGAGAGGATGCCTCGATGTTTTAGCAGTAGAAATACGAATGGATCTTTAAAGTTGATACATACTTCGCCGGAGTTAGTTCCCTTCTACTAATGAGGTTTACTGAAAGTGAAATATTATTGATCTTTACGATAAAGTATTAGGTTGTCCCAATAGTTAGCTTCGTTTGCCATTGACGCGTACATTGCAAATTCAAAGCAATTTTTTAAAATAGCATATAGCGTGGATAAGTAAAAGGAAGCTCTGCGAAGTGATTGCGTTGTTTGTATCTAACAATATTAAACCCGTACGTTACGAAAGAATCTTTTGGAATTACCTAATAAATGAAATTGTAGAAAATATAATAGGACGGTTTGTTGAAATGAAGCCGGTAAAGATAATAAATTGTTGACTGCCCAAGTAACTATCATATCTTATTTTACACTGTGTATTCCCTCACGGGGATGATTAGAAGCGATTCGAAACTTTCGAGCGACAGTGTATCTTTCTACCTGCTTTCGTGTCCACTACATATAGGGGCTTCCTTTCGGAGCGAACACTTGTGCATTTGCAGAATATTCTCTCTCTATTCCCTCCTACTGTTAATCTCTCCTGCCCGTTTCTGGTATCTGGTTTCACTTTGTTTCTCAGCAAACTCCAGTGTTAAATGAGGGCTGACAAAAACACGTGTAACTTTCAATTGGCTGCGCAGTCGCTCGAAGATTCTCGACGGGGTCCCTTAATTGGGTTAAATAAATTCGGTTGGGTACCATGTGTGCACACCGTGCGAGTGGGACTTCGTTGTCGTGTGAATACGTACAAAGACTCCGACGACACGCGCTCGTAGTTGGCCGCGGTAAGACGAGCCTTGGGGTGCGTGTACGTGTTGTTTTAAAGGGTTGAAATTGGACCTAGGACCCGGGCTCAGGAATTCGATAAACGAACTCCAGAATTTATTTACCTAATCCAGACCCAGGCGTTCTTCGGCAAGTAGAAACGCGTAGTTATTGACTGCGTTTGAACTTACAGCGGTGAATAAAATTATAAAGTGTCCGGAATATATCGCTCATGCGCAAGGAAAACGTCACAAATAAAAAGATTTTACAGGAGAGCGTTTTATAGTCCTTTGATAGTTTAACTAACTGTGGCTGCAAGTAAAAACGAATAAAACCTAATAAGTATGCAAAAAACTAACAAAATTAGAGTAGCGACGATTTTCTACATTAGAGATACACCTCTGGCGAGTGGGGTAAAGTGACCAAATATGAACCACTTTTTGTTGATGTCATTTTTTGATTATTTCAGAATGTTCTTTTCCGGCCAACAAATTACCAGTTGTAGATGCATTTCCTCCCTACAAGATTCTCGGGTCAAGTTTGTTCAAAAATTAATATAGCTTGGGAAAAATATTTTTTTGTGGTGCGTCCTTTGCAGGTTCTAGCGAAAGGGATTCTTAATATGGTACACTTTGAGTCCCTAATATGACACCTACTGCCATATTCGGCACTCACACCAAGAATGTCAATAGCTTTATCCACATGTATTAGGGAACCCTTGCCTTGGTAGTGCCATATTGGGAACTCCACGTGGACTGATTGAAACAGAATTGTATGTGAAACGAGACTATTTAAAAGCAGTATCTTTGTAAATTAAACGAATGTAGGCATTTTTCTTGAGACAATTGTTACCTATCGCAATCTACAAACATTTACAAACATCTACAAAAGTATACATTTCTCCTGCGTTTATTTAACGCGATGAAACGCTTATCACGATGATTTTCGGTATGTCTTACAGTTTTGCGCAATGGCGCGCGAAACTGTCGGAATAATTCAGGAATCATTTTCGCCAGGACGTTCCAATACTCGTTAATGCGACGAGTCCCCATTAAAATTTCCTTAATATCGACTGCAGCAAGGATTCGGATTGAAAAAGAGGTAAGAGCCGCTAGGTTTGCGGGGGTGGATTCGTGTCGAGCTCGCTCGCCTGTCTGGCTGGCGGAGTTTCCGCTCGGAACCAAGGACTCCCCGTTTTTAATGGAATAAAGAGCCGGAGAAAGTACAGCTCTCTTCCTCTCTTTCCCTCTCTCCCCCTAAGGGAACTCGCTTGTAAACGATATTATTACGACGTCGTGTTAAAATATTGCGACTATCCGGCGGTGGCGGAGGATGTTCCGTTTAGTTCGCCGATTCAGAAAAAGAGGGATGTTTCGGCCCTCTCGCGAGCGAAGGTCGCCCTCCGCTGTCTTTGTCCCTCTTCAATCGCGGAATTTCAGCCCAACCCGTTGCACGCCGGCGTCTGCATTTATAAAAAGCAATATGCACTGCAGGGAGGTCGGCAAAATGGGCAGGGAGCAATATCGCGGAAGAGCCGGGGAGCTCGCGTGCGATCGTTTAATATATTTCATATAATAACGGATTCATTTCCCGGAGTGGAAAGTTCGGGTTCTCGCTTATTCACTTCGGCGTTGTCCCGCGGTAAACTTTCCAAAAACAAAAAAGAAAAACAGGAAAACAAAGAAAAGAGCAAAACCACGCGGCGGAGTAGCGGTTGGTAATGAACGCGCGATTTTTCACGTGTTTTTCACAGTTGCTAGGAGGCGGTGCGGTTTCATCGAGCGGAAAAAAATGTAATCGCTCCGTGACCGCGTCGTCGACGATGATTCACTTCCGACGCGGACCATAACCCTTTCGAGAGATGTCCACGGGGAACAAGAAGCTGCTGAGAAGAAAAATCAAGCGGGTCAGCGAGAAGGACAAGCGCATGGCGCAGCTCGAGAAAGAAATCGCACGTCTCGAGGAGGAGAATAATAAATTGAAGCGCGACAGCGTCGAGTACGAGAACAAACTGGCCGCGTTTGCCGGTCCGACACGTCTCAGCCCTAATATCCCGACGTTTAATCGAATTCTAAAACCTTCCGCGGAGGTTCCGACCGTGTCCAAGGTGGAGAGAAGTTTCACGAACGCGTTTCACTCGAGCGACGCTCAAGGCACCTCCTCGCCCAAAAGGAAGCTGCGCATAAAAACACTGAGGTCTTTGAAAAATCATGACACGACGAAGTAAGCGTTATGCGGATTTTTCTTGTTCCCCGTGGGCAAATACTCTGTGCTCTTCACGCTGATGTGTTCGAAACGATTGTATCGAGATCGACTCTCGAAAGGGGACAGATTCAGGCCACAAGCTTTCGGCCATTAATCTCCGTAACCATGCGTCATAATTAGTCGGAACAAATTCACAGTTTTCAACGGACAAGGCTATGCCGGTGGAGGAAACGTTATGCCCCGAGAAGCAAATAATAAAGAAGTTTGTCCAGAACGCGTCGTGTCCGAATGGAAAGCCTAAGAAGAAGCAGGATGTGAAATGCCCGTCGGTCCAGGGCAAAAAGATTTCGAAATGCGGGGAGACGGTGTCTTGTTCCGATACAGAGTCGAGAAAAGCGAGATCGTGCCGAGATTCGATATGCTCGGGAAACGGGAACGGGAACGGAAACGGAAACGGCAAGTGTAAGAAGACCGTGCAGAAAGTACCGTGTGTGCCCAAAGACAAGAAGTACAAGGGATGTCCGAAATGCGAAAACAATCGGATCGAGAAATTGGAATGTGAGGTAGTGTCGAACGATTTAAATTGAGGATATTCTTCTGGATGGTGTCGGTAACTATTTGATAGCGAAATTGACAAGCAGAGGTCACAGTGGTGGGATCGTCGACTTTAATTTGCGATTTTAAGTTGTGAAGACACAGAGCAAGCGGCGAAATTCTACGTATATTAAAAAATCATTGGGGTCCGGTTTCGTTTTTATAAATATTTTCCTACTGGAACAGAGTTTCGCAAAGTTTCTGATCAAATGGCCACCGGTGCCATTCGGAAGTGCAGTCTAAACAGAGTTAGGGGAATACGTGTGCGTGTGTACGATGAGAATATGTGTTCGCAGGTGTATCAGCTGCGGAGGGAGATCGAAGGGATGAAGCACGAGCGCAAGGCGGCGGAGAAAGCTGTGCAAAGGGCGATTCTTCGAGGGGCGCGTGCTCTCGGCGGAAGATTTAAACCGATCGTTCCGGAATCGATTGAAAAACTTCTGGACAGTTGCGAGAGCAATGCGTCTTCGGTGTCGACGTCCGCCTCGGTCACGTGCTGTGGAAATAAAACCGTGCCGATGCAGCCGTGTGGAATTAGATCCGAGAAGAAAGAGGCTTACCATTTCTGCGAGACGTCCTGCGCCAATTAGAATCGTATCCGGACGATGATCAGCGAATCCTATGATGTCTATTCACCGGCAAACCCATGTCTGCTTCAACAGGAATCGATCGTTGGATGCTCGATGTTTGATTATAATTAATTGCTACGCCTTCTTCCGGGGTAGAAATAAACGAAGGGTAAATAACTGACGAATAAAACACGAAGTCGCAACACCGTTTTTGGCTCCAGACGGTTTTATCGCGTGGTAATAATTTTCCTACGTAACGCGTTAATTAATAAACGGGGATAAGAGCGACGGGTGGACTCTCGGCGTCGATTTAATTACATGTAACACTGGTGTAGGTATTCTAGCCAGCGCAGCCTGCGTGCTCTACACGCGCTGGATTTTCGCGTACACGTAGCTACGCTCCATCAAAATGGCATCGTTAACATTGATAATCCTCCTCTGAACCGAGTCTGAGCCACTCGACTTACCAGAAACACAGCGCGGAAACGCGCCGGCAGGTGTGAAAATAATTAACGTCACCCAGCAAAGAAGCAGTTTGTTTAGAACCGGACGAATGGTTTCGACGATGACTCCCCGTTAATCAGGGATCGATTTCGCTCGTCCAAGTCCTCGAATTATACCGAGAGGTCTCGTCGATTTCTACACAAGATTTTCATTGTGTAATTAGATCGGGTTAATGACACAATGAAACTTTATATGGGGCTCGAGGATCGCAGGCTATCGCGCGTTGTTTATCCGGAGCGGCGCAACGGGCTCGTGTTTGTCAGCAATGATCGTCAACGATGAGTCTCGATGATATTCAATCCGTAAATGCGATAACGAATAGCCGATATTATCGTTCACGGTCGACGCCAAATTTTTTCTCTCCAATTATAATCACGCTCGAAAATCCGTTATACAAATTTGGCAGGAAACACGTTGCGTTGTTCTGAAGTGTTAACAAGTCTGTGATGAGATTGATCATGCTAATCCGTTAGTTTAGAACTTTCAATTGATGCTTCTAGGGCCGAGCATGTAAATGGCACCAGTATGCAATCTAGCCGAAGCTTGGTGGCACTGCTCACATTAGTCTAAAGAATAATTAACCCTTTACCTATCGGCGATGGATTAATAGTCTTCTACAGATCAAAGATTAACAATTGAATTTTTCGTAATTCATTTCTTAACAGCATTAGCACTCCCGTTGGTAAATCAACAAGTTCTTTCGAGTAACAAAGTCCACGCGTTTCTGTCGGGATTGTTATCGAGAAGAAAATTATTAATTCGGGATTGACTCGATTATTGACTGGGGAGAGATTAGAAAGTGCGCACATATTCAGAAAACACTAAAAATAAAGTTTAATGCTTTTAGACTATAAATTCTAATGATATTCTGCTAAAAAAATTTTTTATCACATTTCACAGTCAAGTACTGCGTTTAACATAATTTTTCTCGGGAAACTTTGACCAACTTGATCGTAACAAACTCATAATTATAAAGCAGAAACTTACAAACTTTGCAAGTTCGGTAAAATAAAAACAATATCAGGAAATGATGGAGCTGAGCTTGCGTCTACTACCGAGGCACTGCTGTATAATTTTGTAGAGTCAGCATCTCTTACGACAAGCGGTGTTTACTTTCGAAAACCCGGATGACAATATCGAAGAAAGGAAGGGGCTGGTAAGGGAGAGAATGTTCCGACGTTTAATTCGCGAGAAATGAAAACATTTGTTCCCGTGTGCCGCGAGCAAGGGTACAACGATTTTCACCGGAGTGAATAAACAATAAAATTGGCTCTCTATTTGAGCAAACAATCGGACTGGGATCGATAAGATCCGTTTTGTGTTAGTTGACCAGCACAGAACTGTGAAACCCGTCCCGGCTTGGCGGCGGAGGGCTGTATTGTAAATTGATAGCGATAAAATCTACTCATCTCCCGGTTTATTCGGCGAGTCGGGCTCGCCGCGCTGTCGCGCCGGTTCGCGCGGCATTATGCAGCGCGCACCAGCGAAATGGCAAGATTATTTTAAGGCGATTTCGCTTGCCTTCTGCTTCCCTGGCCTCCCCCCCCCCACCCCGTGCCTCGCCTCTCGACCCTGGGGTTTTCGCGTTTACTGGGGATATAAGTTAGGCCCCCGTGGAAACAGGTACTCCGGCCGCAGCAAGCAACCAGCCGGGCAAACAGTCAGACCAGCAAGCAAGCCAGCAAGAAAGAAAGAAGAAGCGTGTCTGCTGATGGTTCCTTTGCGATATCGTTCTTGGCAAATATTAGATGGTTCCGTTGGACTGGAAGACGGTCCAATGTTTTCATTTAATATCCTGTGAATGTCGAGCGGACTCACAACCGGCATTCAGGGGAAAGATTGCGCGAGCCATTTCCCGTGACTAGTGAGCGATGTCGTCTTTGAGATAAAGCAGTCTTCAAGATCTGCCGTATGCAGCCGCGGACGTGCACGGACGCGTTCTACGAGTTAAAGGGGTTGTTACTTATATCTTGCTAGTTTTTCAATCGTGCGGTACAGAGAACTCTCTTTCTCTGTCCGTCAAGGGAGAGACTCATCGTTTCTTGCCGTTTGCCTCTTTTTTTTCTTTTCCTTTTCTCGTTCATGCGGAGCTGTCGTTTCGGTACGCGCCGAGAGACGGATGAGAAGAACGTTTCTCGTGTGTCGCGATAAATTACCAGCGATCGCCGCAGTGATATCGCTAATTGAAGTTTATCGCGGCGTCTTTATCTGCGGGAGGGCAACACGTTTCAAAGCCCGATGAATGGTCGCAACAGAAATTGGACGGCACTGTGCCGGAAAGCTCTCTAATTCAGATCAAATGCCATGAATTCCAGTCGCTCATCAAAGGCAGCCACGTTGAGCCCGTCCGCCTCTGCGAGCGCGCCCGTGTCTATTAACGCGTGGCGTGATAAGCGGCCGATAATGACGATTAAAAACGTGCCCTCGCTAAAAACGTCAAACTACCAGCCCTAGCGACCCGGCAATCGGTCTCTCGTCATGGGCGTCTTCTAATTGTTCATTTTCAAAAATCGACTTGTCTTCCGCACTTTGATTACACCATGATAAAAAACAAGTCGAATTTTGAGAATTTTTTTACGGGAATGTAACGAGTAGACAGCGGATCTTTATGCAAAATAAAAATGTTTTGCATTGATTGTGGGAAGCAGGAATAACATAAACGTTGATTTCATCCCTTAACTACTTCGTTGCATTAAAAGCCACGTTTAACATTCTTGAATTTTCTCAATCTTTTACTGTTTTATATTCCACCCAAGCAATTTCTTCATTAATGCATAAAAGATTCGCTGTCTAGTTATGAGTAATGAAACAAATGAAAAATCTGTTTATTTTTTTTGTGAATTGAGATCTTGTGGGCTGTTTCTTCGCATTTGGTATAATAAAAAGATGGAAATACATCGATGTTTGTTGAAGTTTACCCCTTTAACGGTCAAACCATTTCCACGGAGCGGCGCGACGATTGAAAACGGAATTGAAGTGGTTCGATCTCGCCGGCTACGTATCGCGAGAATAATAATACCCAAAGGAAATCATATGACAAGAGACCGAACCAAGTTGTACCGGTAATTCTCAGCTCCTCTGTGTAGGTAAAGTTTTCTGATCGACCGCTTCAAAGTGCAGGAGGCAGTACAAGCGTAAAAAGACCTCGATCATCGATGCTTCGAGGAGGAAGCGAAGTAAGCCCGCTAATAGTTCATTATTAAAATAAGAGAGTCTGAGGAGAGGAATAAAACCGATTGAGGCCAAGACAATAGATCTACATCCGGTCTGACAAATACATCCCGGTATAACGATAGAACGCGCTAAGAATCATTTAATTTCTTCTTTTTATTGAATGATATGGATTAAATTTTGATCAAGTACATTTTTTAAAATTGTCTTTGGAAGCATAGTTCTTAATTATTATTAATTTCTTCATTGTATCTTCTTGTCCCTTTTAGGACTCACAATATTCACGTTTCCACTTGTATCAAATCAGGGAGGTGAGTGTTGGAGATGACATTCAACATGTTTAACTTACAACCGTGATCGAAGTTAATGATGTATTCAAATACACTAGAGCCTCGGTTATACGAGCTTATCAAAGGAACATGGTTATTTAGTTTAAATGCTGAACTTTTTAATGAATTACACAGTTAAACGTGTCGTACATGGATCGTTTTAGATATTCAACACGTTGAACTTCGGTTATACGAGCTTATCAGAGGAACATGGTTATTTAGTTTAAATGCTGAACTTTTTAATGAATTGCACAATGAAACGTGTCGTACATGGATCGTTTTAAACTGAAGAATTTCCACGTAGAACGTAGTCTGGCAATAAAACGGTCGAGTATCTGACATTCGGATAATCGAAATTCTACGGTATTATAGTTGTTTCACAAAGCATCGGGAAATGTAGAATGTGTTATCTTTTCGTCCCGGGGTGAAACATCGGAAATCGGAAATCGAAACGCGCATAATTAGTTAACTTCGTTGCTCCCCAGTCAGCCAGGCGTCCCTCGAGTAGACATCGAGCACAGACTGCAATCGTATGATGCCAGCAGATGGTGAGCGTTACGCTGTCAGAACGCTGCTCGAAGCCGAGGATGCTCGGAATCTGCTCGATTTTGGACAGCGCAGCCTGCCAGCAGAAACCGATATGCAGATGCTCGTCCAAAATCGAGCATTTTGCTTACTGAGTTATTGTTAGTCCCGTGTACCACGTGTATTTGTATCATCGGCGAAATTCTCCAGATAAATTACCAGTGTCCGGACCAATTTATGTCGCGAGTAGAGTGGCGTCACGAGGTAATTTATTCGAATAGTCATTTTGAACGCGTGCCCTGCGCCGGACAGTTGAAGTCGAATGACAAATTCGTGTTTATGAGGGTATAATGTCTCAGACACGCCTGTTGGATCTCTGCCAGCCGTTGCATTTGTATATTCGGGTATCGTGGCCCTATCGCGGTCAACATTTCGCTATTCTCTAGACACCCCGGGAGCGAGTTAATTAAGCGATCGCTCGTTTCCTTCGTTCCTTCTCTCTCTTTCTATCTCTCTCTCTTTCTCTCCCTGTCACATTCTTTCTCTCTCAAGCATGCCAAAACTTTTCTTCCACGCAGCTGTTCTCCTTGTCTCGTGAGTTTCACGCGATTCGCGTAGCTGGCACGCTAAGAGCCTTTTCGGTTCACGGAGACACACGAATCGCGCGATTCATGTATGTGAAAAGATTCTAAATCCTGTCCGCCAGGAAAAGAATCGACGCAGATCATCGTGGACAAGGAACTCTCGCAGCGAGAACAAATTAAAACATCAGCCGGTCGATTAACCTTCGCAGTCCTCCGCCAACCGCAGTATTATAATTTTTCGAGCTAACGATCGCCGACTACGCTAACAGATTTTACATCCAATTAAAGAAGATTCCTCGTTTCACAAGTTATTGCTTGTTTTTCGAGGTTTATTGCCTATTTTTAATGGCCCTGGGAATATTAACAGGTGGTTTATGCAGCAATAGCAGACTACAGAATGGCTGCATTCTCGTTCTACTCGAGAATTATATTTAACTGGTACCTTATTATAATATATAGAGTCTATATGTATAGTGTAGGGTTACTTTTTGAAAATGTTCTTTATGTAGGGGGTTAAACAGATATGTACGATATTAAAACCTGAATAGTAAGTAATAAAACGTAAGAAACGCCATTTTAAAATCTTGTTTCACTTCCACAAAAACGAAAATGTAATATTTAAAAACCGCATTAAAATGGAAAATCTCGCGGAACTCGTTAACGTTCGCAATATTTAAAGAAGTGCACTGATTTCACCGTCCTCAGCAATCTGTTGGTAAGTATCTTCAAAATTCTATATCTAGTTCAGCATAAATTTTTAGATTATGCTTTATGCGTGCTTTTCACTTAAAACTTTTCCAATCTTTTCTAAAAAATTTTACCGAGGTAACTCCTGATAAAAATAAGCTGGACAATCAAAAATTTTCTCTTACGACAGCATGATACGATTTTTAAAACCAAGGGACAAGAGATTAAAACTATATCAAAAATTGTTCCGTACGACGAAGGTGTAGCTAAAGGATTTACGAAAGTAATTATAACGCGAGGCGTGTACTACTACTTTGAAAAGCGCTCATGAAAGTATTTTCAAGGTGCTATATTGCAATACAAAAATTTGTTCACGCGCCCACATGTGAATACGCCCTTAAAGAGAGACCAGGGATGACGACGAGCGGTCAGGAATGTACTGCCCTTGCAACGGTAGCGTAATGGGAACAAAGCATTGTTCGAACGAGGCTCTCCAGTGATCGGACGGCTTTTAAACAGGGGCGATAATCGTTCTCCTTAGTACCGAGAGGAATTCCACCTGTCGTGGACTTTATTGTTATCCAGCTCGTGTTTCCCTCGCGCGAGCAATACGAATTGTTGCCTACGCGCTCGGCCAGCGGTAGATTATCGTCGACGGTGTAGCAATTCTTGCGGCCTGACACGGTGTAATATTTCAACGCCGCCTTGACAACATTTTTTACCGTTCTCCGCGCGCCGGGTATATCACGAGAGCTGGAAATATCAGCGGATGACTGGAACCTTATGCGCCGCTCTGACATGATGGCTGGAAGATCGCGATAGCTGCGTTGTGCGGGGCCGCGCTCAACTTTCTTTCGATCCCTAAGCAAGACTGCGGTCTGGAAAAATAGCGGCCTCGCCTGTTATTACGCCGATTGCGTCCCCCGTTTCATTAGGGGAAAATTCCGAAATTACGGATCCGTAATAAACACGTCGCCCAATTTATGGCGACGATCGAGCACGATCCAGCGCCAGGCAAGGCTCGAACAATGTAGCGCGGGAATTGCCATTTACGCCGCGCTGCTTTTTAATGATGGCCCCGTAGAACGCGGGGCTCCGATTAAAGGATTTTAGACACGTGAACGTGGGTGGAGCCGCAATCGCGCGGATACGAGGTATCGCAGACACGCGTATGAATCAACGTGACGGAGACGCAGGAAACATCATATACCGATGTCCCTGATTGTGCGAGGCGCGAGGGGATCTTTCTTTCACGTTCCGCGTAAAAAAAAGAAAGAAGGAAAAGAAAGAAGAAACAGAAAAGAGAACGAAAGAAAGAGAAAGAGTGAGGAGAGGAGAAAAAGGAAAACGTCGACCCTTGGAAGAACGGAAAAGCCATCAGCGCTGATAAATAAAATGTTAGCGCTGCACCGTCGCACCGACTGTCTGCTCTGGCGCGTATTCTTATTAAACGCGCCGGTATGCGTGTATACATGTACGTACACTTGAACCCCCTGCTTTTCGCCTGGGGTGCGTTAGGAGGTACGTGGACCTTGTAGCTGGGCGAGAGACACGCGCACACGCGTAGATCCCAGTCACCCTGACTCTATTCCCTCTCGCTCTCGCTAGCAACACCGCCGCTGCTACCAGTGAAACGCGTGCACTCCAACCAAACAAAGGCGACCTGTGCCACCCTTACCCCTTTCCATCCTCATCTGGCAGCTTTGTGCTGCTCTTACGTAATACACCGACTTATGTCTACCTATACTAGATTGATCGAGCATACGCGGCCCCCGCGCAACACGCAACCCCCACCCACACCTCTAGCCACCGAGCAGAACGCTCAGGAAATTAGTGAAACGAACTATATTTCACTTTCTTCGGGTGTTCAGCTCTATCGTCAACAGGAGGAATAGATTTTTGGATTTAAAATGTTGCTTGACACCGATTTTCAGAATTTTTGTAAAGCGTCAAAAATATTTTGGGACAGCGAGAATTAAAAATCAATAAACAAAGACTCTTCCTCTCCATTCATAAACCGGAAAATCCCGTTTAAAAGCGATTATACGCATACATCTGGTCTCCAGCTTGTGCGAGCAGACACGAGCTTCGTGCTTTTTCCACGACCTTAGAAACGCGGTGTTCCATGGAAGTTGTAGGTTCCTCGGATGAATGTTTGATATTCAATGTTTACCCTGTCTTATGCATAATTCTACGAACGAGAAGCCCGTCAAGTCGGCGAGGAACAGTTCGTATCTCGCAGGGATGGCGCGACGCTCTCTTTCAAACATTCAGCACCGTTTCTTCTTCCGCGAGGAATCGCGCAGATAAACAAGCCACGACGGATCGTTTGCACCTCGAATAATGCGATGAGTGGGCTTACACCTTGCGTTGTACTGTCGCCACCGCCCTCGTAGTCGCGCTACATTTTTTTCTTCCGCGTCATTGTGCCGGCCGAAACAAAGACGTTCGCCGACGGATTTTCTTCCCTTGGCCGCGTGAACCCGCATCAATCGGGAATTGTTCTCGGAGCAAAACGCCGAGCAGGCAACCGCGATTGTCGCGCTGCGTTCGAGGAATCCACGTCGAGGCTCGCGGTGCACAAATTCGACCGAGTCCATAATGACGGAATGGGAATCATCGTCGTTAACGACAGACGGGAGTCGCGATTCGCAACCCCTCTCCGACGACGACCGCGGCAGAGTACCAACCAAGAAATCGTGATACGACCGTTTCATTATGTCGCGTTCAATATGCGAAACTGCAGGGAAGGAAATGAGGCGTAATTTTTGCGGTACAACAGCGGAACCAAACCTGTCCCCATTCATCCCTTCTTTTTCTGCGCACTTTAACTGTCGTATTAATTGGGTTGCTTGGCCTCATTCGCTTAAGAACACACGATAGATTTTTTTTCCATCGGCTCTTAATTGGGTTAATGGGAACCAAGGATTGTTTGAAATTGAAAGGGGAGCGGAGAATTTTCCGATGACTCCACTCATCGCACTTGTTAGCGAAATCACTTGGCTTTCCTCCTCGTTCCCCGGCAAAATCAGGTCTGGAGACGTACGGGAGAACGACTGGAACAATCCTCTAACAGCGAACCTTGTTTAGTACGATCGCACGCTGGAGTATCTCGTGTAATAAAGTCTAGCGGGGTCTAATTTTGACTTTAAATGGGTCGAAATATGTTAACGGGCATTCACTTGGCCTCACTGGCCCGGCATTTGGTTACAAACGCTTGTCTGGCAAACTCAAATTAAGCTCAGGTGACCGAAATATGCTCGAAATGGCCAGTGTTAGTCCCGAGATGGCGTCAAGGGTTACAAATGCATCTCAATCCGATCATATAGGAACCGGCACGATACCACCAGTCCCAAATCTGACCACGGCTGCCTTTCCAAGCATAATCCAGCCTCGGGTATCGCAGCACCCCGAGTCGCCTTGGAATAGCTTGGAATGGCCTCGAGTCAATCCCATTTTAAATGAATCCCATTTTTGTCCATGAACATCTGCCCTGCCTCGCAAGGACTCAGGTGGGCCCAGTAACTAAAATTGTGCCATTGGCTAAGAAAATAATTCTTGCAAAAGATGAAGTTGATCGGATAAGCGGAAGACGTGCCACATTGACGTTGAACTTGCGAAAAACATGAAATTTTATAGGAATGGGAATATTTGAAGGAAAGACTTTTGATTATGACTAAATGTTCTTCTTGTTTGATGTCCTCTTCCCGACGTCTGATTGATCTAAAACTTTGGATATATCATTTTTTCTTGAAATCGAACAATATTGGGGAAAATAAGGTCCGCCCTAGGGCCCAGTCCAGCCGTGGCCGCGTCGATTTGATGATACTGCATCACAGCTATGGCACAGGAGGGTAGAAACGTATTAGAGAAGTGGAATTTGACTTTCTTCGTTGGTAATGGACAGCGGATTTTATGCATTTACGAAAAAAATGAGTAGGTGTAATATAAAACAGTAATGACATTAGAACAATTTTAAAATACTGTTATGTTATTTTCAACCTGTTAAACGTATTAAGAATTAAAATAAATCTCCATTCTTCACTCCAGTTTGTTGCCATTCGGGTAGAACATTTTTATTTTACATAAAGATTCGCTGTCTAGTAATGACTGGAGGTTTGTTAGTGTCGCTTATTTTCAATAATCTCCTTGTAAACAAACGTCGATACATATGGAAATAAAAGATCAACAGAATGGCTTCTCTAACTATACTTTATAAATTACGTGGCTAGTTTGGGTATCGACGACTGCCTTCCTCGTACAAATAACAATTTCCAAGACATCTTGAGTTTTGTCGTATAGAGTATAAACAGTTTGAAGTGCTTGGTATCTCCCATCCGCTTATAATTAGTAAGAAAAAAAAGACCCCTTAATTATTTCACCGACGGTTTTGCACGATCACGATCATGGAGGCTCGCGAGCCACGAGGCGATTACAAACGTATGCAGCGAGTTTCCAATCCTGGCCCTAGCCGAGCGCGCCACTCCGGCTATGCTTTTTACCTTGGAGCGTGGAAAAAGCTGCGCGATACTCCGCGCGACCGTAAACACGAGAAAATTATCGTAAGCTTGGGTAAAAGGTGGCGGCGGCAATGTAATGCCAGACTTCCCATTGTTTATGTCTCCACCCGTACCCCGCCACGAACGCTTCGGTGGAGGAACAACGGTAGCATAAAGTAGCGTAGTCTGTTCGTTAGTGGCATAGAAAATTTTCAATGGCTTTCTTGCCTCGATAACGACAGAAGTTTTCGTTCGCGTATTGACGTTTTTGAAAGATTTACCTATATCGTCAGACGTTTCTGCTTGGCGCGTTATATCGGTAGTCACTTATCGATAGTACCATTCATGGAATTAATAAAAAATATATAAGAAAAAGCTTTTTAAAAACCACGCTTATATTAAAATGCACTATAAAGGAGAAAGTAATTTTTTTAGACATTAGTGACTATAAATAAAAGCGTGGAGCGCTAAACTATGTTGACGTAATCTTCGTGGGCGCTCCACGCTTTTATTTATAGTGACTAATGTTTAAAAAAATTATTTTCTCCTTTTTAGTGCATTTTAATTCTACAGTGCATAATGCATAGTGCGTTCTACTACCGAGCGTCGCGCGGCGAAGTGTGACGGTTAATATTAACATTTTTTTTCTTCTAGATGCACAATTTTTTGTTAAATTTGTTTTTTAATATTGCATTGTCATCCAGTTCTGAGCTATGTTTAAAGTTTCCAGTCTCTAGCTCCTCGGGAAGTGGTTTAAAATTCGATTACAAGATTTGACGCATACAACAACTCGGCAAGCTAATATAAGCGTGGTAAAATAAAAATACCTTTTTTTCTACAAACTGTAGCAACATATGTTTTAATTTTCTTTGTAGTGCAAGAATAGACTGCGACGAAGAACGGAGCATGTTTATCAATACCTTCGTCCATTCGTGATTACAAAATGCTCAAAAAATGTAACAGAGTCAGAAATATGCCACGAAGTTTCCGGCTTTGTAGTAGTATGGTTATTCCAAGCATGCTGCGATCAGGAAGGGTGTGATCGTGGATCATCCGAAAATCGATCGCGTGGGCGTAGAACAAGATCGCCGGTCCTGGAGAGCGGTGCAACTGATCGTGTGCATGTCGTGCAATGTTGCACGCACCGGGTCCAGCAGGGAGATAGAGAAAGGGAGAGGATAAAACAATAGTCGCGAGTGAGGGGGCGAAGGCGGGCGAGACGCGACTGTAGAAAGCAGAATAAAGGTGCCAGGTAATGTGATATATGGGATCGATTTGAATCCGGCGTTTAAGCCGCGAGCCATAATTCAATCTCAATCGTTTTCTTCTCTGTTCTCCTGCGTGTGTCTGTTCTTTTCGTTTCAGCTGGTTTCTCTTTCTCCCGGTCGCGGCCGTGTAGTATGCCTCAAGGGCAGGTTCGATACTCGATATATACTTAAGTACATCCGAGCTACTCTCGTACTACCTGGTCTCGTGCACCGCATAATATATACGCGTATCGCGAATCGTTGACTCCTTAAAGTCTCATTCACACCGCATTTTCGATCATAGAGATTTATCTCCTCGCCTCCTACGCGAGGAGTCTTCTGCATGCTCCTCGGCGTTGCATCGATCTAAATGGTCCTTCGAACCCTCGCGCCCTGAATAAATGATCGATGAATCGATCGGCTAACGATCAACTCTCTTCGATACTTATGCATGCGCGCGTAAACTTCGTTCAGGGATGGAGACCTGGTTGTACTATAAGCATTTTCTACACACATATGAAATTGAAATATAGCTATAGGACAGCTAGTACAAGTACTAGTACTGTCCAGAGAAAGAGTGTAAACTAGCGGGACGGGAACGGGGCTAGAGGAACGCAAAGGCAATCTGAATGGTCGGGCTTCTTTCTCCGTTCCCTTCCCGCTAGTTTACACTCTTTCTCTAGACAATACAAGAATTACAGACACAGTTACGTAAACAAACTAAAAACTTGTAGCAGTACTCGTACTTTTTCTGCAATCAATCTGAATAGGTAGACTAGATTTTATGTATTCGTAGCATTTTTTGAAGGGTGGTCCACCAGATATTACCACCTCGATTTTCGCGAAGAATACTTGTAAGTTTGAATGGTTTCGAGAGACTTTGGTATTGTCATATGTACTTTTGTTAATGGGATCGTATGTTTTTTCCTGCACCAGTCGATGAAGCTTCATATTCTCTACATAAAGGTATTAACCTATTAATATCGAAAAACCATTAGTTAAGGAGATATTTTATTTTTATTCGTTATTTCGTTATTTTTTTTATCGCAAACACTGATTTTTTATTCCATCTTATAACGGCTGAAAAAAAATACATTTGAATATGCTTAAGTCATTGACAAGATGGAATAAAAAATCAGTTTTCCCGATAAAAAATAATCATGACCTTGAAAAAACTATAAAAACATAACCAGACAAAAGAAATTATTCTTCTATGATATTCCTCCTTCGATACCATTTAAATTATGCCATAAATATCTTTTGTGCCACTAAAAATAAAGGAGGTATTTCGGTGGCTTCCTTTAGCTGAGATACCCTGTATAATTCACAACAATACTAAAATTAAAATATCTCCTTAACTAATAGTTTTTCGATATTATGTAATCGCTTTTTTGTGGAGAGTATCGATTGGTGCAGGAACAAAAACATACGATCCCACTTAAAAAAATGCCGATGGCTCTTCTATGCGTCCACCTACAAAAAAAACTCACAACAGCAGAGTATGCATCTCTCAAAACCATTGAACCTAATGTAAAGTATAAACATTCTTCGCTACGAATAATAATAATGACGAAAATCGAGGATGTAATATCTGGTGAACCACCCTATACTACAGAATGAATACTAAATGTTTATGTTATACATTTCTTTCAAATCGAAATACAATATTGTTTTCTTATTATCAATATTTAGCCATTAGATTAAATGTAGAGAAACAATATAGATTTCCTTTCTCATATCGAACGTTATTGACAACAAAGTTCTAATTGTGGCATACGTGAAAGAAAAATCATATAATGCAAACGGTTAAAAATTACTTTCTATTAATCGTTGGCCATTTGGCCATAGATGCGAGCCTGTAGACGGGCAACCATGTATACAATAACGTATAAAGGCAGTTTCTGATCCGATTAGGCCTAATGTGCGGTGCGACGCGAAGTTCGGTGGGGGTCCGAAAGTTTCCGAATATAGTCGAAGTATTCCGAATACTTCGGAAGGATCGGTAGATTCGGTAGACTTCGCTACGCGACCGATAGTTAATATAAAAATGAATATTAAACTGGCAGAGGGTTGTGCGACAGGAAGATGTGAGTTTGAAGATGCATTATACACTTGGTGACGCTGAATCCTCCTCTTATCCCACACGCATTCCCTTTCATGCAGGATTGGATGTGTAAGAACGCGTGTCGAGTTGTCTGGGTCGGGACGGGACACACAGGAGACAGACAGTCGACGACATTAAGAGAGGGACTACGAGGGTTGGATGTCAGGGACCCGAAATCAGGTAATTAATATTAATGCGGAAATATGCTGATCAAGCGAAAAATTCGGGCAGATTTAAATGCACTGTGTTCCCTAAATATGGGAACCGTCTACATTCATATTTACATTCTTAGAATAGAACATGGATCGCGGTCCAGTGAATGGCTACCGAGCCCAAAACGAGACTATATATTTGTTTGTAATACCAAGAGTATTGAATTGATTCAATTATGAAATAGGTGAATTATAGGTAGTACCTATCTATATTTAGATAATGATAGGTTACTTTCTAGGTTACTAGGACCTTTTATGTTAAAGCAATAATAACTTCAAAATGTGCAACCATTTTATTTGAAGTAACTAGAATGTTCGAAATTATGACCTTGAGCAGTAACACAACATTTAAACGTTTCGCAAGGCAATCAATTGCATTTTCAATTGTTTCTGTTGAAATTAATTTACAAGATTTAATTATTCTTTGCAAATATCACCATATTTGCCTCCTTTAACAGTCCAACTTTTCTCTCTAACATTTTCTTCTTTTCTCCAATGGGGCTATTTAGGTGTTCTGATTCTCGTGAATCACCCGGTATACAGTAGCGGACAAAAGTTTAAGACCGCTCTTAAGATGACGATAACTTTTTTAATATTGTACTATACGATTTGAACTTTCTTTGGAAGCTAGAGCAATTTGTTTACTAAAGGATGTGAAAAGAAATTTTTTCAAACATTGCAATTGCTCGGAATTGTTGAAAAAATACTAAAAGTTGCATTTTTAACTTTTTTATGTGGGCCTATATTGAAAATTTAACAAATACGTTTTGTAGATCAAAATCGGTCGACGTTGCAATAAGGTACAAACGTTTAAAGATGGTAAAAATGGCAGATTTTCACGATTTATTGCAAATGAATGTTTATTTGACTCATTGTCAGATCTACAAAACGTATTTTTTAAATTTTCAATATAGGCTCACATAAAAAAGTTAAAAATGCAACTATTAGTATTTTTTCAACAATTCCGGTCAATTGCAATTTTTTAAAAAATTTCTTTTCACATACTTTAGTAAACAAATTACTCTAGATTCCAAAGAAAGTTCAAATCGTATAGTACAATATTAAAAAAGTTATCGTCTTTTTTAGAGCGGTCTTAAACTTTTGTCCGCTACTGTATGTGTATAAGGATTTATATTATTCTTCATATCAGCATAGATGACAATTGGAAATAGGCAAATGAAAATGTAAACTTTGGCGAGGCTGAAATTTTGATAATTTCATGACAGTTATTAAAGTTCCATTACAGCATTCTTCTGACTTTTTATGCATTAATTTTCTTTTACATATTTTTACCTGTTCCTTTCAGATCAATCTTTAATTCTCCTGTTGGACCTAACGGATATCATGGTTTCATACATTCATGGCAAATATGAGAAGCTGCAATATGAACTAGCATAAAGGTTACAGAAATCGTAGAGCTAAAATTAATTACTGAAGAGAAAAGGAAATTTCCAAGTGACTTTTGATTCTTGGAATGGATACAGAATATTTTCCATAATGATCTGCAATCTGGTGATGAAGCATTCATATTTTCAATTTCAAAGAATTACTTGGGAAATAAGTCCGCAACGATTAAAAAATCGCGACGCTCGCGATGCTTTGATTTTGAAATGGTATGTACACTTTCAATTTATTGCATCAGGCGAATCGTTTCGTTTATCGTTCGTCCTTTTATCAAACGTTTTATCAAACGTGGCAATCGCTTCCACGATTAAAAGTGAAAATACTTTTACCCAGCTGCGCACCGGATCCCCACACAAAGTCCCGCGTGCAGCCTCTTAATAAGCGGAAAAATTACAATCAAGATGGTTCGGCGAACACGATCCACGCCGGGAAACACCGAACTGCAGTGCAATTCCACCGGGGCGCCGCGGTAATCAAGCTAATAATAAACGAGGCAAAAGAACGAAATCTCTCTCCTCCTGTTTATAGGAATATCAGCATCTTCAAGGACAATGCCCAGGTATGTACCATTTCTCGTTATGGCGTTCGCTTCGAATGGAATGGATACTAATTCAATCCGAGAATAAGCGAATTGTGTTTTAAATTCAATTCGGAAATAATGTCCAACAATTTTATGTACTGGTAGCTTTTATTAGTTTGTATTGATTGCATTCGCATCGAATATTAGCTTGTCCCAAAATGTTCAACAATGTGGACATGCACAAACGGTGAAATTATATTTTTGTTAACATTTTATTATTTTCCAAGCACCCACTTCTTTGATCAAACCATTTGCTTGCTTGAGAGACAGTTTTAAATTCACACATTGTGAACATTAGATGAAAGGAAAACTTTGCAGCAATATTCTACATATACAGTGACTCCCATTAATATTCGGACGCTCTAAAAAAACGACAACTTTTTTTATTATTGGACTATACGATTCGAACTTTTTTGTGAAGCTAGAGCAATAAGTTTGCTACCGGACGCGAAAAGAAATTCTTCCGAAAATTGCAATTGATCGGAATTGTAGAGAAAATACTAAAAGTTGCACTTTACAATTTAAATTACGTTCCGTAGTTGAGCCACAAATGTTAAAGATGGTCAAAATTGCAATTTTTCATGATTTTCAGCCTCTAACTGCAATCAATCTAAGGATTCTTTCAATGTCTGCCGTTTTTTTCTGCATATAATTGACACAAGTCTACAAAACGTATTTTTTAAATTTTCAATATGGGCCTACATGAAAAAGTTGTAGAATACAACTTTTAGTATTTTCTGTGCAATTCCGACCAATTGCAATTTTTGGAAAAATTTCGTTTCGCATCCTGTAGTAAACTAATTACTGTAGCTTCTCAAAAAAGCTCAAATCGTAAATATTAAAAAAGATATTGGTTTTTTGAGAGAGTCCGAATATTAGTGGGAGTCACTGTACATAGACAATTCGTGAACTTTTACTGAATAGAATAGGTGTGCCATAAATAGTATTGAATAATTTCAACAATTTCTGCAATGATATTTTCGAGAAAATAAAATTCTGAAATTCGTTGACAACACGGGTATTCGTTCATTTTTCCACCGCATATGTGCAGTATAACCGACGGCAGATTAGTCCACATAAATCAGGCGCAGAAATCTGCAAAAAGTGTTAAAAGGATGTTCGCGTGTGAAACTTCGTTTTGTAGAGAATCTAGTTTAAAAATTTGTCGAGCACACCTGCACCTGGCTAAATCCCAGCGGAACACGTTCCAACTCCGGTTTTCAGGAAAATGAGGCCGCAAATATGAAAATTTTATTCCGCACTTTTTTTTATCTATTCGCGCATGGAGACAAAGCCTGTCGACTGTACCATTTAGTCAGGAGTTAGCGAGCTCGGGTGTGCTTAACAAATATTCAAACTCGATTTCCTCGAAAGCGTGGCCTCGACGTTTCATTTTATATTGTTTTCTTAGTTTTCGTAGAATTCATTTTCCGTAAAGATTCATCCACTGCACATCTCGAGCGGCTTTAAGGGTATACATCTTGATAGAGTTTAAACGATTGGAAAGGTGTTTTTAATTGAAGTTGTAAAAATCTTCCCATGCGGACTGACTGAATACATTTTTCTATCCAAGCAAAATTGCGGAAAATCTAAATAAATAAAATCTTATCATTTGCATGAGGCAACACGTGTTGCAAGAGGATTAAATGTGCTTAAAAGCGATGTAGACATTGTGTCATACTTTTTAAACAAATACTTACCGTGTATTGGAAAATCAACTTTCAGAAAATCGCAAGCAGGATGCAGTCTTATTTCGAAAACGCAGTCGCCTCGGTGGAAGTTGAGGTAATGTTGTGTTCGATGAGAAAAGAGAGAAAAGGACGAGGCCCTAGGCGAAAGGGAGAAGATAAAAAGCAGAAGAGAGAGACCGAGAAAGGAACATGGGGTCCCGTGCACGTTCGTTTCTGCAGAACCCGTAGAGAGGGTGGGGGGTATCGGGTACGGAAACCGCGCGGGCAGTGCACGCGCAGCCGCCGGGACGCGCGCATCCCGTGTGCATTCGCGCTCTTCAACGCCGCAAGTGGAGCCCGCGAAATCTCGATTAACGCGGCACTGTGCAACGTGCCTCGCGACTGTGATCACGACCTATATGCCGTTCTGGGATTTATCACCAAGCAACAGTTCACGACCCGATCTAACAACCACCGAGAGAAAAATGGTCCGGAGACTCTCCTACAAGGTCAACTAACTGACAGCAGTAAAAGACACCCTCTGCCAACAGCGATCACAGAAAAACCAGTGTATAAACGAACCCAGTGACTCTGCAATAGTTCTCCAAATAGTAAGCAACAATAGACGAAGTTTGTGGTAGACGAATCGGTAGAGATCGTAAGGCTGATTGGAGGGTGTCACACCTCGAAGACCCACTGTGTTCATTGGTCCTGGAACTTGTAGGACTTTTTACCAATTATGAACCATTTATAACTCCTCTTCCAGGTGATGAGTAATAGTTTCTGGAAGATGAATCAGTGGAGGTCGTACAACTATCAACGACACTGTGTTTGAATTCGCTGGTCCTGGAACTTGGATATTCTACGAATTACAGATCATTTTAAATCGTATTTCTGATGATAAATAATTGTGAAGAACGAATCAATAGAGATCGTATAACTATCAGCGCAGTTGGTGGTTGAAGATTGCCAGACCTCGAAGACTTCCGCTCTGTGTGAACTCGTTGGTCCTGGAACTTGGACCTCCGACGAATTACGGACCATTTTAAATCGTCTTCCGGATGATGAGTAATAGCTTCCGAGAGACGTATCAGTGGAGATCGTAGACTGTTTGGGAATCGAAGTGTATCGGATCTCGAGGATTTCCGCGACGATCGCGCCGGAAGTTGCGGATCACTCTGCGCCGCGGCCATTGAGTTCGTGGACCCCGTTGGTTCTGGGGTCGTTTGAACGCCGTCGATTGATTCCGAGAGGTGAACAGAAGGCGCATTCTTCCGAAGGACGTTCAGTGTGTCGCTCGTCGGGTGTTCCGTTGCAGCGGGCTACGGTCTCGTCGCCAGCCACGTGCGTTTCGTTTCGTTTCGCTTCGTTGCGCTGCGGGTTCGTGTTCATACGTGTTATTTCGGGCGCTGTCGATCCCGCCGAGTGAATAATCGCGAGTGCTAGGTGGCGATCTCCGTCGAATGAACTATCGTCGGTTAAAAAGTCGGCCGGGAAGAGTTTCGTGGAATTGACAATCGCGAATTCGGGAATACGACGGCGAAACCGGTTATATCGTGGGATCGAGCCACGGCGGAAGGACCCAGAAGGGAGAAATCGACTAAAAATATTAACCCTTTGGCAATTTTCGAGGATCGCCGGGCCGGCCCGGCCCGCGGAGAGACGATGACGCCGTGTTAGGCGCAACAGGGATTCGAAGATTGTGATTGAAGTGTGACGACCGAGTGACCGGGGAACAGGTGCTCTCGACAGATCCCGAGGACGATGACGCATCCCAGAGTGCCGGTGCTTCGGGACGAGTAAATTCTTCGGCTGCGTCTGACAGGTATTCTATTTCAAATCATCTTTCTTCCGTAGTTATTAGATGTAGAAATTAGTTCTTTCCGAGTTTTGAAAAAGTCATTTCTGTAAATGTTCGGTATTATTAGTAGACTGCGGATTTTATGCATTTATTACAACAATGGGCATGTACAATTGAAAGCAGTGGACATGTTAAAAATATTCAAGGACATCGATGTATTAGTTTCAGCTCAATGGAATAATTGAAGGAAGAATACAATTTGTATTTGGCTTCTGTGTCCTGCAATCAATGCGAACATTTTTTGTTTTGCATACAGATCCGCAGTTTAATTATTAGTAGTAACCAACAAATTATTAGTAATAAACAAGCAGACTTCCTATCATTTTTTGCACCTTTTCGTGGCGGAAATGTATTAGCTATAAACTGATTAATTTATTAAAAACGTGTTCGTAGATTGTTAACTAGTGTCAAATTTAAGTATGTTAAACGCGTTGGCACCATTTTCTTTCTTCTCTTTTAGAGAGAGGTTGTCGTTGATTGTTAATGTCTCTTTTAACCCTAACAACAGTACATATTATGCATTTATGACACGAATGGGTCAAGCACACAACGTTAAAGATAATGGTAATTAGATAAAAGATAAAGGTAACATCGAGTCAGACTTGTGATGAAGATTTCACAAAGGTTACTAATTTCTTTCGAACCGAAATAAAATTCTATTTTGTTGTTATCGATGTATATTGAATTCTACGTGGGCATACAATAAATATAAACTTGTTTGTAATCATTGGAGCAGTAAAATAAATTGTGTGCAAAGGGTTAATGACGTACATCTTTGATAGGTCGCGTTCAAAATCTTCACCACGAGTTTGATTCGATATCACGGGATGGTTAACAAGTAAAAGTGAAAGGGAAGGACTAATACGTTTTGTGCATATCTAATACATCGCGAGGCCCGTGCAAGAGGCTGACGCAGACAATGCCTGACCAGAGTTAGTTGAAGTTGAAGCAAGACATTATCGAATTGACTCGAGATACGAGACAAAAGGGTTGGGCCATTGGGCGAAAGAACTCGGACAAACATTTGACATGATCTTTGGACGTTTAGTCGATCGCGTTCTGAATCTGCGAGTGGTATATCCGTTCGTTTGTCCTCGCAGCTATCTTCATACATGCCGTGACTGTATCATCGGGTCTCTCTCTCGCTCCCTCTCTCTTTATCTTTCTCGTCCGACCAACCTAGTCTCGGCAATCGGCCCTTTTTTTCTCCTGAGGAGGGACTACACGAGTAGCGAGAATTAATGTCGAGTGTGCAAGGGATTTCGAAGCGGTAGCTATTTCCGCTATTGTCGGTCTGTGATGGGCGTTCCGTGTCCCCTCGCTCCGCTATCTCGAACGCGATTTTTACAGAGATATACACGCGGCGAACAATACCGGACAGGGCACCGGTTAATATCCGAGTATGTAATTATTCGACGTTAGAGATTAATAAGCCGAACGATCTGGGAACCGCAAACGGACAAAAACAGTTAGGGGAAATCCGGCCGAGGAAAGACGTTGTTGAACTCCTGACACTTTGTTGATAGCTCGGCGATCGAGAATCTGTTTAGTTTTGCCTCTTGATCATTTATTAAACACAGGGAGTCCCATTTCAAGCGACCCCCTCGAATATCTCTGAAATTATTGGTATCGAAAAATGCTTCAGACCAAAATTTCGAGAGGAATATAATTCTAGTTGAAAGGAACAGAAAACGTATAAAGATCATATTTTTTTATTATTTTTTTTAATACGTCCCATGAGCACGGAAAAAACTTTCTCTCGAAAATAGCAAAGACTAAATGAAATTCGTGTAATTTGAACAGATGTCGATGACGAAACGCGTACTTTGGGGAGAATCTTACTCTAATTCCAGCGAGGTGCGGCCTCCTGTGTCGTTCCGTATTCGCGGTGTTCGCGAACGCTCGCAAAAAGAGAAACGACCGGGTGAAACGTGTGTGCGAGTACGTGTGTCCGTCTAATGGAAAGAGAGTCGAGGCGAAGCAGAGACGAATCGCTTGTCCTCTACTATCCTTTTCCTCAGATGCGACGGGAAATAAGTGCATGAGAGATGAGGGGCCAGAAAACTAGTATCCTCTTCACGACATCTTGGTGAATTCTCAAAGAACATCTGTCAGACGCTTTGAAATTACCGAGCTCTGAAAAAATTCGGTTCTATTGTTCCTCGAACAGTTACTCCCTCAAATTGTCACGATGTTTTAGCAAATGAAGACGCTTTTTCTGTCGCGAACTCGATACATACGTTCGATTAGTATCAGTGCATTTTGCGCTGAGACCAGAGTCGGGGAAAAATTTTACTTAACCCTTCGAGGGTGGGGCTGGTGCACTGAGTGCGCCAACGATCGAATTTTAACGAGAAGATCGAGAGTTATGTTTCGAGGAATCTCCCGTGCTCTCTACCCTATTGTTGACATGTCCGGTTTACGTTCCGGTCACCGGAATTATCCAGTTCCACGGAGAGCTTGCTCCATTAGACTTTTCTCAAGCCCCACCCGAATAAGGACGCGAGATCACCCCACCCACGAAGGGTTAAACAAAAATTATTGCCCAACTCTGACTGGGATTAATCGGATTCGGTTTTTACCCTTTCGCTACCGTAGACGAGATAAATATTTCGATTTCACGATGTCGAAGAAACAATGCTATGGACGAGATACTCGTGTATCTTTATTATTGATAAGAAGTGTTTTCTTTGTAAATGTGACAGGAGCAATCGATGATAAATATAAAATACTCGTTATTTGACGCAATCAAAGCTTTTTTGTTTATTTAATATGGTATGAAAAGCATAATGTGATGGAATAATTTTTATAGAAATGTCTGGTTTCCCCCTCCGTCGGTCTTTTTTTGAATACTACACATTCGTTTGTTGGATGACATTTTTTTCTGTGGTTTGTATTTTTGTGTATTACATAGATCTTCCACATCGATTATCCCTCTGTATTCCATGCAAAATAAACAATAAAAACTCTAATAACATCACCGTTTGGCAAAGCGGTTAATGCGTTGGACTACGAAGCAATAAAAACTCTAATTGTGTAAAATATGGAGTCATTTATATGTATGCATTTATCATCTGATGCTTATCACTAGGCTGTGGATTTTTATGCATTTATGAAGAAATTAACTGCATGAATTATAAAACAGTGAAAAATATAAAAAATCTAAGTACATATATTGTTACGTTGTTTTCTATATAAAAAGAGTATTAAGGGATGAAATGAATTTTTATTTAACTACTGCTTTCCACAATCGATGCAGAATATTTTTATTTTGCATATAGATCCGCAGTCTACTCATCACGTTGCTTTGTCTTCGATTTCTAATTGTAGACTGCGGATTTTTATTCAAAATAAAAATTGTCTACATCATTTGCAAGAGACTGGAGTCAGATAGACGTTTAATTCTCATTTTAATAATCTTAACAAGATGCAAACACTAGATTGGCGTTATTAGATCATTCTAAGTTTTTCACTGTTTTAAATTGCAACCACTCATTTTCCCCATAAATGCATTTTGCCGATATTTTCATGGCTCCATGCTTTTCGTTTAGGTACTTTTTGTTAGGTTGGCGAAAAAGTAATTTCGGTATTATAAGGGTGAAATAAAACCAAATTTTTTTGTTCGATGTTGTTTTCTTCACAATTCCGCGCTCGTAAAACTTCCTCCTCATCGACAAAAAACTGATCCAAGTGCGATTTCAGGTCATCATCGTTAGTGAAAGTTCATTGCTGAATAAACAAATTGGGTTTTATTTCACATCAAACTACCGAAATTACTTTCTTGCCAACCAAATGAATCGGCACTAAAAGAAATTAAATAACCTTTCTCATAGATATTTCAAAAGTGTCTTATCGCATTTAGTACCTATACCCAAGTTAATATTCCTAGGCTGCAGAATATTGAATTTTCAACTGTTCTACAAGTTTAGAACTTGTATAGTCCTGCTGTTCTGTTCAAGGAGGACAATAGGGGTAGTCAGTAGACAATTAGGATGATCCGTAGAAGACAATGCGGCCAGTCCATAGGTATCGATAGAAACGGAGAATGGAAGCATTGGATATTAGAGAAGTAGACCGAAAGTTCTAGTAATATCATCCTTGTTTCATAAAATATTGTAGAAATATCGATTTGAATATATGCACCACGAGCATTTGGACATTTATGATTCCTCCAACAAATACATATATAACATGTCCTGCTATTTCGATGGGACTTTTCCAATAAAACTGTGGCTATTGGCTTTGACTCGTACTGACATGTACACTTGTTAAATAATGAAAGTGGTATTCAACGGTTTTGCGTGAATAACGGTTCCAATAATTAAAATTGGGTGCCAACAAATTTCCAAATACTTGATTTATGTTTCATAATGAATAAATATTTCTGAAATTGTGAAATATAGCAACGGAAAAAATACAATAATTGACAATTTAAAAATATTAATTTCACAATTATATTTCTCAGAGCTTTAATTGTCATTCTAACCCATTACATTAGAATGATGACTCAGATGCTCCTCTAAAATTTATCATATAGCATAGTTCGAAACGATTTTCACATTGCTAAATTAATTGATATTCAATTAATTGCTAAAAATTTCATTAAGTATACATAAATGCGTTCAATTTCACATTTTCCTGTACGTAAAATATTTGGTCTCTGAGGAAATTTCTGTAGCAGAAGCAGCTTTGATTACAACGTGTTACAAAACTGTTAAAAAAATGGAGGCTCGCGGGAACATAGAACCCGTTACACGGAGCATTGAAAATACCCGGTTGTTTCAGTGGAAATTTCTGAGTTTCGTAGTTAAAACAGCTTCGATCGCGAAGTGTTCGAAATCGTTCGAAAAATAGGGGCTCGCGGGAACGTAAAACCTGTTAAATGAAGCATCGAAAACAGCCGGTTACTCGTGCAAAGATTGACAAAGTGTTCGGGAAAGCGATACTGGGAATGGAGGATCGTCGCCGGTTTCAAAATAATCGCGTTCGAAACACGGTGATCGATACTGATATGTTTGGCGATAGGTCGGATGAATGGACGAGTTCAGACACGGCGAATGCGTGACCGTTTAATCAAACGATGTCCTTCGGTCTCTCGTCTCCGAACTCCATTACGTATAAAACAATATTAGTTCGGTCGCGTCAATGGCAACGGTGTTTATAAATAATTACCGACGTCGAGAGAGGGTGCTGTAGAGAGAGCGAGAGTGAGAGAGTAGGATAGTGGAGGGGAGAATAAAACCGGCCCGTTAGGGAAGAGGGACAAAGAGGGAGAGAAAGAGAGAGAGATGATGTTCGAATAACATTTGACGGGGAGCACAGGTAGATGGACAGAGGGCGGAACGTGCGATAGGGACGGCGAATTAGATGACGGGAGGGTGGTAGGCAGTTTCATTTTGAACGAGGAGTATTCTCTGCGCTCGTCCGGGCTCGATCTAAACGGGCAATATTAGCTATTGACTTTGGCTCATGGGGTTTGTCGATGGTCGGGCTAAGTGATGCCGTCGGTACCTGGCCAGGTTCGGCATGGGGATTTCGATCCTGTCTCGATCGAATGCCAGCGATTGGTCGCTAGAACCAGGCAAAACTCCGCTAATTTCCTTGCAAATAAAAGGATGTTGCGCGACGACGATTAGGGTCAACACCTTCTCTGCTCGTCGTGCCGCAGTGCACGTTGCATCTACGAGGGTCGGTCAAATATAGTAGACGTACAAATAAATTCTCGGCCTTTCCACAGAAAAATTAGCGTCTACTTGTTCAAAATCAAATAGCAGTTCTATCAGAAATGTAAAACTCCAGCAGGCATTCACACAAGGAACTACATACTTGTGTCGTCGGCCACGCTTTATCCTTAAATTGTTGACGCGATCTATGCCTCGGTAGATAAGAGCAGCTACACTGTTGCAGACTACAAAATCCGGTTAATATTTGACTGACCCTCGTACCTCCCCTCTGAGATTTGATTTGGCGTTAGGATCGTCGCGCTACAGCTGTCGACCTGTCTCGGTTAGTTCACGATCCTCGCGCAGCTCCGCCGATGTTCGTGACCTATCCACAAAGCTTCCCGTTGGGGTTCACGGACGCTCGTAAAACTTGGCGTCGTGGGTAGGTGCGCGTATGCGTTTTCATGCTCTTGCTCCTAGCAGTTTGTCTCTTTCGAATGGCATCTGGTATAAATGGAAGTTTCCTTCCGAACGGACTTTTGTCCGGAGTTTCGTATTCATCGAGCGTGTCTCGCGCTCCCCCGGCGACGGCTGCGCCGCGTACCGTGGAAAAGATTTCGATAAAATCAGTGCTGCACACCTTTACTTATTTATTTAAACCCCGGCGGGACCGTCGGACCGAAACTGTGGACGATATACGCTCGTTCCTCGGTGTCGAGCAGCGCTGGTCTGTCTCTTTTAGCGTTTTGTCAACCTTCTTCACTTTTATTCAATTTTGCCCCTTAATTAGGACCACCCGATGTCTCGAATTTGTTCCTATTTCTGGTTTCATGTCTCGGTGGCTCTAGAACAGCGATTTCCAACCTTTATGCTACTACGCCTCTCTAAAAAGAATTTTCTTTTCCGCGCCTCCCTATTTATACCCGAATTTGTACTGTTATGTTACGATGTGAAGTTTATTTATTTGTAGATATTATGGTGTGAACATTAATTATTTATTAAAAATTTTGGCACCTCCTCTGGGGGCCGCGCCTCCCAGGTTGGAAACCGTTGCTTTAGAATATATTTTTCGGACTATCGTGTACACATACGTCGGTTTTTCAATATTTATAATTTTATGCTCTTACATATTATGCAATTGTGCCATTACTGGCGAGTGTAAGATTAATCAGTAAAATAAGTACATAAATTGGTATTCTGGTGCCTGGAATCTAGATGATTCGCGTCTTCCATAAAGAATAAATAGACGTACATATATAAAACACACCAAGCCAGTGGAAAATGTTTCAAAGGGACGAAAGGGACGAATGCGACTTAACAGCTATACAGTAAGCTTGAACATTCTTAATTAGGGAACACTGAGCTACACAGAGGGCCCATATCGACCGATTCAAATACAGCAGATCCATGGATCCCCCTATTCTCTGTATCCAACATTCGTAGTTAGATCGGGGAACGATAAGTCGAGCGTAAATCTGCTTCGTGTACACTCGACTGCGCGATGACTCGTGAAAAGGCATTCCGCTCTAGGTCGTTTCTTCTCCGCTCACAATGGAGCCATTGACAAATACGTCGGACCACGGTCATCGTTCAGACGCTTCCAAAAATCGGACGAGTGGCTTTGTTGGCTCCAGATTGGCCGGCATTAAGCGGGCGGGATAAATTCGGGGTGAAACGTTCAATTTCTCGTTTAAGCCCGCGGAGTATCGCGCAATATGTGGCGCACGCAGCGGAGGGTAGACCCGCTTGAATGTCTCTCATATTTCCAGGCCCGATAATTATTCATTTTCCTGCGCGTAATTTGGCTTAATTTAATTGCAAACGACGATTCGTCCGATGCGTTTGCGGAGACCTCCGCCACCCCTACTTCTGCTCTCCCCCACCCCTGTTTCTCCTGCTGCCCCCGCACCACTCCTCCGCAACCCTGTCGGTTTATCTCGAACGGTAATAACCCTTTATGGATTCCGCAGACTGGCTTAATATAAACGGCGATTTAATTGCCGAGCCGACCCGATAAATCATGCATAGGCTATAAATTTCCAAGGAAGGTCCGTCGCCCACGAAGCCGGATAACACTCGAAAGTAATCGAATCTTATCGGTGAAAGGGTGAACAACAGTGCTGCCAGGTGGCCGCGTACGCTATCGAACGTTTTGTCCCATTAAACGTTCCTGCAGAAATCCACCGCCGGTAAAATGGCCAGCAGATTTTTCGAAAACGAGCTCATGCCGGACCAGCAGCTACTAAAACAAATGGCCCAGAATTAAGATCTTATTATGTAGACGTTTCTGGAACGTGATTAGTAAGGTTGCTATAAAATTTTATGGCTGTAGTTTGCCTACAATATCTACAAGTTTTCAGAGTTTCAAAATTACATTATTATAATGCCAGTGGACCAAGAATTGTTGAGTCAACAAGATATTTCGTTCGTAGATGCTTCACTTATCCTAGAATACGATGGTCCATGTTATTTTCATGCGAATTTTCTACTTCGTCTTTGGCCATGTTTTGGGAGCTCTTTATGCTATTGCTCTGGCTTGATACATAGGGTTTGTCTATTTCTGAAAGCCGAATTTCCATTCTACAATATAGATATGTAAACATTAACTGTTTTTAGTCCGCTATCAACGGATCCTGTCATCGTAACGCTATGCTTCATCTATTCAATTCTAAATCCTTGGTTCCCACGAATCCCGCTGTTATTCGACGCCCACTGTAATTATCGAGTCACACACGCTCCTCCCGCACCATTAAATTCATCCGTCGCTGTCGATAACTTCGCCGACACGCGTTGCTTGTTCCGCTGTCGAGATCCGTTCCGATCTTCATACGTGTTGCTTCCAGGACGCTCGTGGCCACAGATAGCCCTGTAGGGCACCGCCTTGCCTTCGTCGAATTTCAGAGCAACGAAATCGTGCCTGCCGCGCATAGAAAGCAAGACAGATAGTCTTCAATCTGTTTCTCTGACGCCATTTGCCTGAAGCATTGCTCCCGGGGGCAATCCAGAATGTTCTAGAGCAAAAAGCGCTTATTGCCCATACCTGTTCCAGGCTGTTTCTGCATCTGCTTTCCACATCATCGTTTACATCCACCGTGTTTCCATCGATTATACCTTCTAGGGCAACCGGGTACACGTTCCTCTGCTTCCTCCAAGCATTTTTTATACTCTTGCTAAAGTCGAACTGCTTCGGCTCACCTTTCTCTGGACTCTGTCGATCTAGATCTTCTTCGTCAAAAAACGACAGGCATTGACACATTGAAATCTAAGAATCCTTAGATTTAGATCCTTAGACCGAAAATCGTACAGAATGCACTTTTCACCATCTTTAAACGTTTGTAGTTCGTTGCAACGTTGTATAATTAAATAACAAGCAATATGTATAATTGAGACGGATCTACAAAACGTACTCTCTAAATTTTCAATATAGGTCCACATCAAAACTTGTAAAGAACAACTTTTAGTATTTTCTCGGCGACTTTTCGGAAATTTCTTTTCCGCTTTCAACATCTGCAAAAAATTCAAGTCGTATGGTCCAATGTTAAAAAGATTACAGGTCTTTGGAAAGTGTCCGAATATTACTGTGATTCACTGTATACCAGGGATGGGCACGGTAGGGGCCCGTCAAACGCCTGCTTCCCCCACTAATCTCTCTTTCATGCCTGCGCTCTGCTTGCAATTGAGACAAAAATGCTCACTCCTGCTGTATACAATATACACGATAACGAGAATTAAACGGGATGTCTTATAACTATAGACAGCGGATTTTTATGCAAAATAAAAATTTTGTGCATATTGCAAAACACAGGAGCTAAATAAAAATTCGTTTCTTCCATTAATAATTTTAAGGCGTTGAAAATAACGCGCAGATACAATTAAGTTCTTTTATCTTTTGTGTGTGCACCTAGCCATTTAGTTTATCAAAAGTGCATAAAATCCGCAGTCTACTTATAACCTAATCGGCCACCAGTGTAAATAAACAAAAGAGCAGCGCTCGTCCTTCGCTAACTATCCCAGAAATGTGACTTCGACTCTGTCGCGCTCAGGTGGCGTTTGTTTACCTTTACTGACTCGACTCGTGAGGCGCAGTGTAGGGTGAAATAAGAGACACGATTGGGATAAGAGGAACACTGTGGATTTTCGAGGCAGGCGAAGACAGGGGCACCACCGCCGACGCGTAATACATACATACATATCGGCGGCTGGTGGTGTTCGATCGAGCGTCGTCGAGAGGAATTTCTTCCTTCGAATCTGTGGGAGCGAGCGCCGCCAGGCCGTCGACCTCGACTAGCTGCTTTGCGATTCATTGATTCGCGGTTTGGAAAAAAAGCCTGCGCGAGTAGATTCGCTGCTAATTACGAGAGCGTGCGGGCCTAGTGGATGACTCCGGTGGCGATGGTTGCCGCTCCACCACTTCGCAGTCCTCGTCGGCTGGCGTTGTTTCTGAGGTCTCTCTCTCTGTCACCGTTTGCCGGAGACAGCGTATATCCTGCCACACGGCGGTTGCCATCGTGGGCAGAGAGAGAACCTGGTCGGTTGTTCCACGTCGGGTTGGTAACGCACCGATTAGGCAGATGCGGTTTTTTATTGTTACTCGAACGCGAGGCGGAATAACAGTCGCGCCGGGGGATAAAGGAGCGAACTCGAACAAATCGACACCATCTGGTGTACCTGAGTGGCTGCTGCATTACCCTTGAAAGCTCACCGCTCTCGAGTGACGCGGCTCTCTCCTATGCCGCGGGTGCATTCATCGCGTAATTAACGTCTCGTAATTATGACCACGGAAGAGGAGAGCAAAAGAGAGAGAGAGAGAGAGAGAGAGAGAGAGAGAAAGAAAGAGGAAGAGAGACAAAAGTCTGGACGTCTCCTAGTAGCGCGAGCGCAAGCGCTCTCTCGCGGGCTCCTGGATATTATGAGCTTTCATGGGACTCCAGGTGAATAAGGCGCTTGGCGTTTCTGAAGAGGGTGTTACGTGCATTATGGACCTCTCGACGATGGATCAAGTGTTGGTCAACGAGCCGTTCATCGTTGGTTCAAGGTGCTACGGCGTCTTGGCCGGTCTTTCACAACCGGTCCCTATCCCGCCGTCCTTTTCCCCTGGTGTGCTGTGGGTCCTCTCCTCCCGTCACCCCTGTTATAAGTTCGTATTCCTTCGGTTCACCGGCCTAACTTGACTGCTACCTGTGTGCACGCGCGTACCTCTTGCCTCTTCTCCCGGCTTTCGACGTAAAATCCATGAAGTCGATGCCCAGACTAGCTCTCGCTGGAAAACCAATGTGCGACGATCCTTCTTGATGGAGGTTCCCACTCACGACGAATGGAAGCGTGCGACCTCTCCATCCCGTAGGCGCCTTAAGAGCCACTTTCCGCTCGCCGGCCGCCAATGAAGTACCGCGGCGATTCTTTTTCCTGAAAGGGTTGCTATCTGCGATTCTCCCTCACCCCCTGTTGTATCGATGCCAGGGAAACGCGAGCCGCGCGGAAGTCGATCCGAGGCGATTTATCTCCTCCGGACGAGGAACTTTCCTCTCGAACCGGGGCCGGAGCGGCGCGGCGCAGGAATCGAGCGCACATCTATCTTCGGTTTAATTCCATCGGGCGGCAGCGACGGAGGAAAAACCGTCGAGCAGCGGGTCGAATCGGTGAAACTCGCGTCATCGTCCCCTCGCGCGCCGGGATTAACGTTAGTTCGGAATATCGAATCGTTCGTCGTCCTCGGAGCGATTTGTTCGGCGGTCGGGCAAAAATAGGCACGCTAGATTACCGGGAAAATGCGCGCAGGCAGCCGGCCCGGAGGGATAATAATGGTTGGGCGTACAGAGTCGTGGCTGGTAACGCGAATAATGTCGAAAGTTAGTTCGGGGCGAGCGACGTCGACGTTATACACGACGCTCACCTCTGACCTTGCGGTCGGACGGGCGAACGGAAGTTATGCGTCTGGATCGTTTCGCGGAACAAGCAGGAAATGCAAGCCCCGGCTTGGCCGAGTCGAGGCGAGTCGAGCTGGGTCGGGCCGGGTTGGGCAAACCGTTACGAGCCGTGAGGGAATCATTACCACTCGGTGCATCGTACGTCGAGTTGTAGTTGGGATTCTACAGCCCCGAGGACATAGCCGACTTTCACCCTCGATATATTATCCTCTAACGCGGCACGCCGCGTTACATCCTTCTGGAGAGAACACGATATCCGTTCAGTGCCGCGGAAGAAAAAGAATTCAATAACATGGATCAGCGGCAAAGGTCTCGGGTTCTGTGGGGGTCAGCTCCCTGATTTAAATTTAAATTGCAGTTCAATTACCGAGTCGATACGATCCCTTTGATCTCGTTTGATTCGCCGGGAAGAATAAATATAATTCGGATTTTTTCGCCCGGCCCGTTCAGGGCAGGCCGATCTTTCCGCACGAGGCTCGATTGCACGAACTCTTTCACGCTGTTGTTCCTTCGGCTCGCTAATTGCGCCGAATGCCGGGGCCACCTAACAAAACACCGCCATGCTGTGTTAAAGGACCTCCTACGGACAGAGGGAAGGCACGAGCCTCTCTATTCGCTTGTAAAATTGGCCACGTGGCTCGGAATGTTTTGAGCCGCGTGCAATACGAGCGGGACGCTCGCAGAAAAAGGGTCGGATGCTGTGTCTCGACCGAGCAGACGATTTCTTACGTAAGCGGACGCTCGCTTCTATCGCACTTTCGCGTTTGTCACGCTACTGAGATCGCAAAGAGAGACGATCTAGGAACACCGGGAATGCCCGAGTCACCGTGCAACATCCTTCGGTACTTTCGATAACGCTTCCAAATCCTCTGCAAGTTTCGGCGACGAATATCCGTTCCGATACGATCGACGCTGCCTTTGTTGGACGTAGGTGAATGGTACTTTGATTTCGTTTGATTCTTAATCCTTCGCACTTGCCTGGTCTCTCCAAAGATGCTGTTCTATAGTTTAGTTAATATTTGATTATGATAGGATGGACATAGATGTACTTTATGTTCCGAATATGCAGTATAAAGAGAAAAGCAGTTTTCCTCGAGAAAGCTGTAGAAAAGCGTTGGGAAACTAAGTTTCGGGAAAGACGCATTTAAAGTTTTTCTCATTTCTGTGCTGGACACGGCTCTAAGACATTGAAACTCTCGTTGTCCTGACAATTTGTCCAGTTTCGAAAAATCATTTTGCAGAGTATACACATTGAATTTATTCCCACCGGGAATAAAAGAAGTGAAGCGCCAATAAAAGTAACAGTACAACTATGAACGTATTGTAGTTTGTTTCCGTACGCTCGTATATTTCGAATTCTAATCCCCAGTAGTGGGTACGCAGTAATTGGTACGTGGCTCTTCTTCGTCCGCAGTAATACGTATAAAATGTTACCGTACAAAATTTGCAACATTGCTGGTGCCACGTATTCATAACTGAAGAGGGGATCGTCGCGAATTCCGCGCACGATATCAATCACTGCAAAATATTGTCAATCATCGAGCCGTTCCGCAAATCCCCTTTTCCTGAAGGGTCACGAAGCTGCTGCGATATTACGCGATACCGAGGTCGAGGAGGCGAATAGGAATCAGGAAAAGAATCGCGATGGTTCCGAATCGTTGGGGAGGGTAACAAATTAATTATTGGTCATTCGCGAGCCAACAGCTTGCAAACTAGACGACGGATATTACGATTGGAATTGCGGGCTCGGCCGTGGGCAAAGAGGGCAAGCCTCTTTCGTCTTCGCTTTATAAAGGAGAAAGGGGTTTCTCGCTTGAGAGCTGCCATCTTACTTCGTAGATCGTCTTGTTGTATAACGAGCGAGCCTCCTGGAAATACGAAGCGAATATCGAGCGGCCGGTCAAGCTTGCGGAACACTATTGCTTCCGGACGATCGCCGGATTTGATGGGGAATTAAAAATTTTGCATCCTGCCTGTAGCTCGCCCCGACCGGAAATGAATAAAACATAGTTCATGCGTGGACGAGTCTCATTATTTACGCAGTTACGTACTCACCTGTGAAATCCGATGTCAATACAGTCGAGCCATGTAAATGTTAATTTCGAGATAGCACTTCGCGCGCAAGCATTCCTTCGTCAATTATATTCGTTACATCCGATTAAATCACTGTAAATCGAAATGTGTCTAGATTTAATCTTGAGAGCGAATAAATGTGCAGTATAAATCTTTTCTGATTTCTCTAAATTAAACATTAACACAATATTTACCGGCGATTTTATTTAGTAGATTTGAACCTTCACGATTCTCAACTGAGATTTTGTGGAAAAATGATTCCACGGTAATTTTAGTGATGAAATAACAACGCATTCCGAGTAATGTGGTCATCGAGAATTATACTAATTGACTTCCCTTAAAAAGGGGAAGTAGGTCGATATTAATTCACCTGGAAAAATAGCCAGGCTTTGCGTTCAAATCTCTATTAAGTATCACCTGGTTTGAATGAACTGATGTTGTCATCCGGTTATCCAATTTGGTCAGCCAATTTAGTAATGCTATTAATTTCTTTGCTGGTACTATAATCTATCTGTCTCACACGCTCGCGTCGGTATGATGCAATAAATAGCCCATAATGGAAATACAATTTTGAAAATGAGAACCTTAATCATGTAGTACGGCAGCATGAATATCTACGACACTCAAAAATTCAAATTAATTAACCGTTTACACACGATGGTTAATTACCTCCGGACAGAAAAATGGTAATTGCACAATGTCAAACAACACATGTCGTGTAAAAAGAATTTCGTAATGTGATTATACTAGGCGTAAGTACTATAAACTTGTTGAAGCTAATCATTAGATTGCAGATTTTATGCATGCGCAACACACAGAGATTTCGAAAATTCAATCCACCTAGAAATTTGATATAAACATTAATAAGGTCGCAAACAGCATGGCGCATGTATGATTACTACAGGTTGGTCAAATTAACTTTGTATACGTCGTTACTTCAAATTTTAAAGCATATCTAACATGATCCAATTGAAGTACATAGTTTGGTTCAATTTTAACAAGTCATCAAGTGGACCTTCAAAATGTACTTTACAAATACAATGATTCAATTAGGTTATATTTAAATGCAAAACTGGTTAATAATAATTTATTCGTAGCTGAATATTTCGGATTGTTAATATTGCACTCCTCTCTGGCTTACTACGTATATGTTTCACGAAATTCACTCTCATATTTATATTTATACATATATGTATTATTGCTTATATAATATTATATTTACATTTAATATTCATACCTAGGGAAATTGTAGGGATGTGCGAGAACCCGAAAATATGTGGGAATCTCGATCGGGACGAGTCGCGTCGGGTTCTCGAAAATTTTGGGATTCTTGATTATGTCGAAACTTTATTAATATAATCGGGATTCTCTTAATATTATCGAGATTCTCGAAACTTTCGGGATACAAGAAAGAAGATACAATGAATAAATTTTGTAATGTGGTTTTCGGAAACGCCTCAAATATCGAAAATCTCATACCACGATTGCTTTTAAAGCGAGTCTCATAACGGTAATCGAGTACTGAAAACCCTGAAATTTTCGAGAATCCCGATGCTTTCGAAAATCTCGATAATTTCGAGAATCCTATTAATTTGGTGAATCTCGATAATTTCGAGAATTGCAATTTTTACCACTTTTGATCGTTTATAACTCGTAAACCAATTAACCAATTTCAATGAAATTTTCAGAGCTTAAATAATTTATACGAGTTGACCACACATCTTTTAAAAATCAATTTTTACTATCTTTTTTCGCAATTCCGAGCATATGCATTTTTGCAACTTATTTATTAGATGTCATTTACTAAACTAATTCTTCTAGCCTTACAGAGAAATGGAAGTCGTTTGGTCCATTCATAAAAAAGTTATTCTGATTTAAAAGTGTGTTGAATCAGTTATGCTCCTTAGTGTATTTATATTAAAAAGTATAAGCGACACATATAAGTGCACGCTCTGAAAAGAGGTCGCCACAGTTAACTGGTTAAAGGTTACAGAAGTTATTGCAAAGAGTGTCCGAACGTTAACAAGATCCACTGTGTTTTGCGACGATCAGGTTCGATCATTCAGTAGAAAAGTGCAAAAGGGACTCTTCATTGAGAGTGGGTCTCGAGTATCAAGAGCACGCGATTGTACTCTTGATTTCGGCCGAATCAATGGACAGTTTCAAGGTCACTGGAGCTCTGTCGACTGGAGAATCCATTGGCTGAACCCCCGGAAGACGTAGACTGTGTTCTGGAGCATGTCGAGGGGTGGCCAGCATTCCCCGTTCGAATTTCATTTGCACGCGTTGTGTGGCCACGTGGCGTTCGCTCCGGTTCCTAAGGGACGAATCCCTTGGCCCCGTTGACAGAAAACCGCGTAGAATCGTTGTATGCAATACCGGGAATCGTGTTCCACGGAAAGGAGAGAGAGATTGACGGGGACACACGCTCGAACCGTGCGAATTCCGCGTGACTTTGGATTACGGCCGATCGATGGTTCGTTCCGCTCGTTAAATCTCGGTCTAACACGATCAAACGATCTGTCGAGGTTTCCCTCGGAGGGAACGAGATCGCCCACGTGCGCGCCGTCATCAAAAGAATCCTCCTCCTCCCCCACCTTTTTTTCGACAGAGAAAAGTATTTTTCTTCTGGTCCACAATAATGATTTCGAACGCGATCGAGTTGCACACGGTAAACGAATGTTAATAAGCGTGAGGCGAGCGGTCGTTTGTTTCGAATTGAAACGTTGATGTTCGAGGCGAGTAAGCTGCTCTAATCGCTTCCCATTTGTTTCGCTATACGTGCACGCTTGTGATGTGCATGCACGTACGAACGTACAATCGGACGCAAAAGCGCGCGTCACAAATTTCAAGTATCTCAGACGAAAGAATGAGAGGCTGAACGTTCTGCGGATATTCGTCCGGTTATTCGAATCGAACGATTTCAAGTAACACTTGCAGTAACACTGCAATTTAGCGATTTATTTTAATGTAGCTCGAACACAACTTTTTAAGATTTTTAAGTACAGATTTGAGAAAGTGATCCAGACTTTCTATACTGTATTTCTATCGTTCCTTGACACACAAATATGTCATTTTGAAATGTTTTCTTATTTTTCGGAGACGTTATGCATTGAACGCGAAGAGTATTCCGAAATAATAATTGTTAGACAGCGAACAGATTGAAAATAGTATTTTTAAATTTACCTAACGTTCTTACCGTTTTAAATGACACCTACTTATTTTTCCAATAATTGCAATAAACATCAGTTTTGTACACATACCATGTTGCTATTTAGATACTGGGTTAATCGTCATGTTCATTCATCATGCTCATGTTCATCAGATCATCATGCAAAACACAAAATGTTTACATTGACGGCAAGACACAGCAGTGAAATAAAAATGTCTTTCTTCTAAATTATCTGGTTAAGCTGTGACCAATACGCTGATGTCTTTAAATCTTTTTAATATGTTCACTGCTTTAAATTGTGCTTGCTCAAAGTACACCACAGTTTTATTTATTATTGTACTTGTTTTAGAAATATATTTTGAGTTGTATCACTTTCCTTATGAATTCCTGACTTAGTACATAATGCTTTCTACAGGACAAATGCAAAAGCATTGCCATTGCCTTAGAATATAAATCAGGATCTACCGGTCATTTCTAAAAAATGTAGTCCTGGTAAATACACGAATATCCGCGAAGCATCCAAAATCCTTATGAATTTAGCAGGTACGAACACAGACTTTCGCGTCGGACTGTACGTCTGGATTTAGGAATTCGTAGAACGAGCCGAAGCAAGCATGTACATAAATGGATGAAGCGCACATTCTCTATTGAACATTTTGTTCACGAGAGCTCGCCCTGCTTAAAAATGAAAAGTAATTTAATCTATGGAGGGTTTAATGTCAGCACGAATGGGGAATTTATTAGTCGAATAAAGAGAGTCGAAATTCTTTAGAGTGTCTTTCCTGATGGGGTGTATGAAATTGGACGAAATTGGAGTATAGATAGGAAAATGAAGTATTCGGTTACCCGATCGGCAGAGGGAGAGAGAGGGAAGCAATTATACACTAAACCGATGAACGCCTGTTGCCGTAATGATGCTTTTATGCCGACCCTCGATTGAAAACCGAATCGCGCATTTGCAGGCTGTCGTTCGATATTTCCGTTAATAATAGAATAGAAACGATGCCAATTTTGAGGCTCTCCCTAATGCACCCTCACCGGCAAGACGATACCCGCTCGCGTACCCGTACCGGCTGGCTGCAAGTTATACCATTCACTGGGTCAATATTATATGCTTTTCCGAGATTCTGTTGGATGGATTTATCGTGTTGCGATTCGATTGAGGCCGGATCCTATGAAATTTCAATGACAGAGAAAGCACGATCTTGTATCGTCGTGGAGCTGCCTTCGATATCAAGCGAATGGTTTAAAAGGATATTCTGGTTTTTGAATGCCATATTTTTAATTCTTAACGCTTACAAGGTAAGATCTAATATCTAATAACACATAAATAGTAAGGTGGGGTCTCTTAGACAAATGATATTCATAAATAACCTCGTTTTTAATAAATTTGGGTTGAAGAATAATACAGAATAAAAAGTAAACAAATAGATTTAATTTTATTCATATAAAGATTCTTTTCAAAAATCTGAAGCTGGGGTCTCTGAGACCCCATATTACCTTGAGAAGGTTAAGTAAGGGACTGTCGTAAAGGTTGGGACACGTTTTGTTTTTCAGCAATAAAATTTCATAGGATGGGAATTACGCAAAGAAAATCTGTATCGTTGGAACATGGTATAGTTGCCAGCTACATTTTTGCTGCAGGAAGTATAATGATAGCGTTAACGGATAAAAAGTTATAGCCAATTTGAGAAGACAATGTTTGTGCGGTAAAAGAAAATTTTTCCGTATTAGTTGGGACATCACAAAAACTCTAAAAAGTAAGTGTTGTAATTGAGTCAAAACGCCTTATATTAGCGCATTTCAAGTGCACAGCTCTCGTACAGGTGTTGCATTCCACGGTATTCGAGCGACTCAACTTCTTTAGCATGTTCTTCATACAGACAATACAAGAATCTCTATCTTCTGACGTAGATGAATCCGAAGCATCAGGTGGAAATAACAATTCCCGCTTCTCTCGTTTCGTTGCTAACGATTTTGATTTTTTGGATGGTTTTTTTCGGTGTAGCCTTTTTTCTCTTCATTGTTACCCATCTTCTTCGCAGTAGCATTTTTTCTTGTTTTTTCTCTTAATATCAAAAGATTAGCTGGCGAAGTCAAAACAGCGCTTTTCATTGGCTGTCGTTCACAATTGGACTTTCTCGCCGTCTATAAATTTTTATTTCGGTTACGTGTAACCAATTACAAATTACAAATTTCGATTAAACAACATTTTCTGCAGATTTGAAAGTGTTAATTCATCGAAGTTATCAATCATCGAAGTTATCGATCATCGAAGTTAAACAACGTTGAGCGTGGTTAGTACTTGGATGGGTGACCGCCTGGGAACACCGCGTGCTGTTGGCTCTTTTTTTTATTTCTATCCACTATTAAAATTAATAAAACGGTACCCTCATTATTATTATGAATATTTTGCATTTTGGAGTGGTCGTTTCACGATTGGACTTTCTGGCCGTCTCGACACAGTCGTTGTCTTAACAATTTGTTCATTTTACTTAAAAACACTTAAAACATAGATACAAAGAAAACTCGTTGCGTCCCAACTTATACGGAGCGAGTGTCCCCACAACGCAATAAGTGCACAATTCTTTTTGCACATTTAAACTACATTAAGTTTCCAACAAATTACATATACTTAAGAAATCACAATAATAGAAACACCATCAAACATTTCAAGAAATATTTTTAGACTTTGCTTGACGCAGTTACACTGAACACGACTTGTTGCTTCTAATGCTCATGCGAAGTTTGTTTATAAACAGAAATAAAGTTGACAATCCTGAGATTGGTGTTTCCAGTGCGTTGATGTGGGAAAGAGGAAGCACTGTTCCAACCTTTACGACACAGTTCGTTACTAGTTACTATACATAGATCGCCTGTAAAACTTCTCACAATCTCCATTCCGTATTCAAATTTTTATAATAGTAATTAGTAGACTGTAGATCTTCATGCAATTTTTTATGAAGAAATTGGTTCGGTGAAATATAAACCGTGAAAAGATTTTTAAAATTCAAGAATGTTGTTTATAATGTAACAAAGTCGTTAAGGGATCAAATCAATTTTTATATTATTCCTACTTTCTACAATCAATGCAAAACATTTTTATTTTACATAAATATCCGCAGTCTAGTAATTAGGAAAATAAATAAATGTCTACCTGTATCTTGCAATGAATCCGGCCAATTTCTATTTTTCACAAAAATCCGCAGTCTAATGATCAGAAAGGGGATAGCGCTTTATCGTCAAATGCATCATGTTACTATCAGTTGGAATCATTATTAAACGCCCCCTCGCGGAACAGTAGTATCGCAGAAAGAAGAACTGCATCTCTTCCATTTTCTAATCCGACAATATCGTTCTCGGGAGTTCCTTAAATGGACAAGGAAGAAAAAGATAATCCCCCTGGCTGATAGGGAGGGACACACTGAATAGACTCGCGTTCGTTATCGCGAAGCACTGGCTCTTTGTGGCTAAGTTTACGGTACGCTCGTGACTACATTCACGAAGAATTTGTATTTGGCCTGGCCTGGTGTAACCCGTGTCAACAATGCCTAATTATACGCGATCACCATGTGAGAGGTTCGCAAACTTCGGTTTAGCCGGTGATCTCGGGATAAATTCATCCACGGAGAATGCTCGGTAAATCGAGGAGAGAGAAGACGCGAACGAAGGGCGGAAGGGAGATCAGGCTCCGGAATTGGCTTCGAAGTTTCCTACTTTCTATAGAGTGACGAATGAATAAGACAGTCGTCTCATTCAGGGATTGAATGGAATGCGTGCGCGAAACCGCGTGCTTTATCATCGACAGCGATCCTCGTCATCATCATTATCATTGTACGGATTCGTCGGGGTTATATAAACGATCCATCACGATTATATCTTCCACTCTCTTTCTCGTTTCGTCTCGTCTATCTCCTTTCGTCGTCTCTCTGTTTCTAGGGTTTTATGCTCGATTTAACGCCGCAGCTCTTCCGAGGTATCGCTCTGGGATTTTCGTAACTTTGCTTCCTCCGTAATTTATTTCACGCTACAGGAGAACTGGTTCGGGTGTGCTCGTGTTAGTTTCGATTCAGATCCCGATCCCGAATCCCGGGTTCTATTATTTGGTCGTGTAACAGCCGGGCAGATATTTTCTTTTCCTCGATCCTGTCCCGCTCCTCTTTTCCGTCGTGCTTCCCTCCATTTTCTCTCGAGCGTTTCCGAGATCGCGAAGAAAAAACAGACCGCGCCTGTATGGGAACCTAATCGTGACTACCGTTCGGCGTTTGTGCAATCCGAGTTTTATTGTACCATCTCCATTTCGCGGAGATGAATTCGTCTGGGTCTACAGTAATAGAAATAACAATATTTCTCTCGTGTAAAGGATAGCAGGGTCGTGGAAGGAGGTACTAGAACTGTTAGCTTAGTTTTTTAACAACGATAGTCAGTGTCCAGTTTATTAAAAAAATAAAATTATAAAGATGTCTTCATAAGAAATGGTTTCATAAATATCTTTATTAGCGGAGATGTTATAATAAGAACTGCCTAAATAAATGAATTCTTGTAATTTTAAGACACCCACGTGCCTGTTACTTTTACAGCTCGGCACGTGTAGTGTTAATATCCTATGTTCAAAATTTTAATTTAGATGTATAATTTTACTTTTAAATCAAGTTTATTTCATCGTCGACCAGCGCACTGTCGTGCATTCCTTTTATATGTCAGGAAAAGTAACTTATTGACGTTAGCATTATGTGACTTTTGATCAAAATGTGGTGATTAATTAACTTACAATCGTGTAAATGAAAAACTCGAATGACCGTAATACATATCTTATTTCTACCGTAATACAATCAAGCAACTTCAAATTTTTAGATAGAATAATTTGTGGGTTCAAAATTGCGTTTGTTTAATGTCACTGATAATAATATTTAAGCAATCGGAGTTTAACAATTTTTAGTTGAAAATGAATCAATAAGAAACACAATACATAGAACTTTTTAAGAAATATATTTAGCCTTTGCTTGACGCAGCTCCACTGAACACACCTTGTTGCTTCTACTGCTCATGGAAATCTTGTTTATAAACACAAATAAAGTTGACAACAATGACATTGACGTTCCCAGTGCGTTAATGTATGTAATAACAAGCTTTACGACACTCCCGTATAATGTGAAGAAGTGTAAATTCGCCTTAAGCGTTTCGCGCGATCGTGGAATTGAACCGCAAATTCGCAAATTCGTGTCGGCGGGAAGGGCGCAAGGCGGTCGAATCGAAAACGCGTTAAGCAGTGACGGGGACAAATGCCATAATAACGGCGCGGGATTTATACGTCGGCCAACCGGTATCGCCGCCGATCGAAGGAATATATTCGTCGAGGGGATCTTGTATAGAGGTCCTCTCGACACGACGTCGAAAGCCACTCTGGATACTCCGGCAGCCAATATACAGCGATACATATCCGTTTTCCCTGGGAAAACCAACCTAGGCGAAAGGACCTGCCTTATTGAAAGCGGAGAAGGTCGTAGCTTGGGGGGCTGTAGCTCGCTAAGAGAGGGTTTATTGAAACCGCGTATACTAGTGTATTTATGATTCCAGCATCGTCTCTCGATAACGTTCAACCGCCGGGGATCCAACTATCGAGGCGTGTAGTACACGCGTGTGCGCGTGTTCGAGGTGCTGATTTATTTAATAAATAACGCGACGCTGGTATTCATATTAGGCGCAGCGGGAGAAGGGCGAAATGCGAAGGGCGGTAAACGCGGAAGGGTGCCGGAAATGGAGAGACAGACCGAAGGGAGGGAGAGAAGAGTAAAATTGATTGGAATACGCACGCAACGATGCTTCAATTGCTCGAAAAAATTGCCCATTTCTCGACGACACATTGTTCTCTGGTCACACATCGGATCAGGGGGTAAGCTCTATCGTGTCGGATTCTCTAGCTTCTCTGTTTTTATTAAGCCGTCGATTACGCGGGGATTACGCCGTTGCGAGTTGTTTGAAAGGCGCTGCCAAAATCACTGTCCCCATTCGGGCGCGTTGCGAGAGCCACAAGACCCGCCAGGCAATAAAGACCAGCCTCTCAATCTAAACATCCTGTCGCTGTTCCTTCGTGTTTCCATTCGCGCGACGTCGGGATATACATTAACCCGGGGTCCCTTTCATTGCCTGGCAGCCTCGAAAACCAATGCTCGGAACGGGGTTACAGTGAAACCGCCGACAAACGTTTCACAGCCACTGTCTTGACCGACAGAACTCATCGAGAACAGATCGATCGCGTGTCCTCTCGATGGCTGTACTTTGCGCGTCGATAGGCCAAAGCGTTTTTGTACTGTTGCCACGTTCGCTTAGGTACAGTACACACTCGCTATCTACACCAATTCGTAGAACTAGCTTCATAGTCTTTTAGCTCTAAACTCCTCCACAAAATGATAGCTCTTTCGTTCAGGAGTCTTTAAGGCCACCATGCTTCTTTTTATAAATAATTTTATAGATTTTGTACATTTATCTTTTAGCGGATATTAAGATGAATTATGTAAGTATCAAACAAATTTTTTGGGTGGTCCACCCTGTATATGTATCTTCTGTGGCAGTAACTGACCAGTCTTTATAAATAATTTTGTTGTATATTTGAAGGGGTGGATGGATAAAGGTGTCAAATTTGTTTTCTGTAAAAGAGTTTTGATGAATGAAGATAACTATTATCTTCTTTTGTATTAGAGATTAACCATAACAATACCTATATATATTTGTAATTGATTTGTGTTATTATCTCCATTCATCAAAAAAGAACAACATACCTCGCTAAAAACTCTTTTACTGAAAACAAACAATTTGTTACTCGACACCCCTTTGTCCGTCCTTCATTTATTATATATATATATTATTATAATATATAATATATATAATATGTATTATTATTATATATTATTATTATTATATATATCATCCGTCTTCATTTATTGTGTATACAGTTTTCTGATCGCATTATACGGGAGCCGACTGTGCCAACGAATGGCTGTAGATGTTTAGAAATTAAGTTGTTCATCAATATCGTTGTGAATAAAATACTGACGTCGTGCAAATCTGTTTTCAGTGAATTCATGTCAGTCGAAACGATATCGATGAAGCCCGCGTCGCCGACTCCGATGTAACCCCGTCGAAACATAGAGCAGTACGTATTGTTTTGGTATGAATTTCCGTGTTTAAAGCACGCAGTCGGTCTGTTCGCGTGGACATTGTTTTCCCGCCGCGAACAATGCCGTTCTTATATTAATTATTACATCGCGATCGCGATAATTAAATCACACTTAATTGGCCACGGTAATAGAACACTGGCTGGTCAACGTGCAATTACGTTTCGTGTTTGATTACTTTTAGTTGATTAAATTGTACGATCCAATCAAATTGGTTTATTCGATAAAAGGTAACGCGCGGTTACCGTGACCGCTGAGCCGGGCCCGTTCCGCTCCTCAAATATCATGACCATGTGTGTGCAGCCCAAAAGCGCAGTTTCATTACATTTCGAACCGTAATTTTGCCTCTAACAACGCGGCCATTAATCCGGATCTGTGGTTGCGAAAAGAAGGCACATCATTTGCGGACAATTTTTTACCCTTTTCACCATTATTTTCCATTTCATCGCATATCAACCAACTCTGCTCGAACGCTCGACGAAATTTCTACCAAAGGTGTCCAGAAACACCTTGTAAAATTTTTAATAAAAATCGATTGGGACAGCAAAGATGCAGTGAAGGGAAATTATTCGATAAATCTATCTCTTTGAATATACAGAATGATCGGTAACTGGTGATACAACCGGAAAGGTGTTAATTCTATACATAATAAACATAAGTCGAAATAGGTGTACACAAAACCGCGGTAAAAATAGTATTAAAAAGCTGTAGCGTCTCTAAAAAGCATTCAGTCGTAGTTTTTAAATCGAGAGCCTGAAAGAAAGTTCTTCGTTTGTCTGAAGCCGTTAGGGTCCTTGAAATTTTTGAGCCGTGCACGGATTGTTGCTTTTGTGCGGAACAAAACGGAGCATTGTCAGGCTGTGCGAGTCCACCTCATTAGCGGAAGAGATGTGAAAGGGCGTGCAACGCAACAGCCCTTTCATTCTTCCCTGGATAACACCTCGCCGCTTCATCCCCTGTCTGGCATACTGGCCCTCATGCTCAAAAGCCTCGGTTTAAACACGGAAATCGATGTGAACGCTAGCCCGGTTATCTTCCGGACTTTAAATTCTGTTCTCGCGGTCGGTCGCGCCGCGACACTATGTTGGATGACCAACTATCAAGAGCTGTCTCATTGTCCATAATGAGGCAATTGTTTCTGGGATTCTATACACCACGGTTTACGCCTCCGCGTTATACCCTGGATGAGTTCTTATTATGCATTAATTTTAAGTCTTGGTTGCAAAGCTAATTATTTATTGTTTCATTTCATTTGATGTTTTACTATTGTGTCAATTCGACACACGTGGGACACAGTAAGTTATGGAAGTGACAAGCGGATGAGGATTATTTTCTGCATTTTTCTTCGAAGTTGAACTTTTGCGCGTTAGTTTAAGCGCTGTCGCGTCGCTGTCGTGTTGAAACGCGAAAAACGCAGACAAAACTATTTTTGAAGTTATTGTTACATCCTAAGATGGATGTTTTAAGAGGTAATATTAATTTAACCCTTTGCAATCGGAGCTATTTTAACTTGAAAATTAAACATTTCTTCCGATCTAGAATATTTCCATTCCGTATGATTTTAAATTTGAAATCTTCTAATACTCTGCGCTATCTTCTGTCCAATAATTGTTTATGCGACAATTCATCTCTGTGTCACTTTTTCTTACGATGGTTCCCATGTTTTAAAATCCAGTATATGTGAAATATGAAGCACGCACTCCAAAAATGGAATTCAACAGTGTAAGAGTGAAAGACCAAAGTTTATGGTTGGAACTTCGGAGAATTGGAAAGAGATATGGTGTTCCAATCATTTATTTCTGAACCTTTGTTTATATCTTTCTATAACGACACAACGCATCGGTCATTGAAGCGACGAGTGACATAAATCGCATCGTGCGTATACTCTCGCGTCATCCTTTTCGTTCTATAGTATACAGAACTGCGCCTGAAAGCAACTGGAACCTTTTCAGTTTTATTGTACATAGATCTGCCATTACCATCGTACAAATTGCAATGCAAAAATCGACAGCGATCGCTGTATAACTCTATTCTGGTCGGAAAAAAAACCTTGATAATTACACTTTGTACCACTAATTTTTGAAGGAGCTGTGCATAACAGAAATAAACAAAATCCGCTTTCACTTTAGTACATACACAAAATCCTCAGTCATACATGTAGATATCAAGTTATAACTTAGTCAATGGAACGATTTTCTGAGAAACTCGGTGCAAGTTAAAATGAGTTTTTCTTGAATTTCTATATTTAATTGTGGGATACAGGAATGGAGTTTTGGAAAATAGAATACAGTGCGTGATGCTTTATTTATCTACCAATAAGTTAATAATAACATTTTACGTTTCTCGCGTTTCAACGCACTTGTGCGTCATTGCAAGTCCTCAACAGTTGCGAATCGAGGAAGTGATCGCGAATAAAGTACAAGTAGCATATTAAAATTTTGTCCGATTACTTCAACCCGAAATCCAACAGCGGTCCTTTCAAGCGCGCCGCGACAATGTCGCCAATTTTTCCCCGTTAATTATAACGTGCCGAGGATAAGGTTTCATTCTAATTACCGGCGGATCACCATGGGGGAACGTTTCAATTCCGTTTTATCGGCTTTCATTGGCGTGAGCGCGCGCGCGGTTGCGCCGATCAAATATTTACCTTGTCTGCGAAGTTTTTCTTGAAATCCGGAAATGCTCTTAAATTAACGAGGTGCGTCGGAACTTTGCCGGGGTCCCGGGAAATTCGCGAATCCATGGGAAAAAGTACCCGACGGGGATATGGTTGAAGCAATCGCGATAAATCTCTGTTATACGCTCGCGCCCCCGCGGAAATAGAAAAATCTCTCATCACGCGCGCGAACGGAACTTTTTCCGCGGCGCGCGGCGTGTTCTCGCCCCGTTTTTGGCTTTCGGTCGGCGCGGCGATTAATTAATACGCCGCGGAGTTCCCTGTCAAAGAAGCATTAAACGCAAAATTCGGGATTATTCGCCGGGAGGTTTGCTGCCGTAAACTTTGATAATCGCACGGATTAGAACCACTGGCAGATGTTCAGATAATTTCGGCGGTGGATCAGCGAATCTCAGATTATTCCACGAATCGTCGATTGCAATAATACAGATGCGCTGCGGCTGGCTTCAAGGGAAACTAATAAACTCACCCCGTGTTCGGTTCGCCGATGCCATAGTCTCCTCTGATACCGGAAACCGGTCGGAACATCAGCGTCGTGTAGAGTGTAGACTTTAACGTTGTATGAAGTTCAGTCGCTGCACATCGTCGGCCGGCATGCGACCCGAAAAGGCTAATGGAAGTTAGTTTCTGAACGGTCCTGGTTAGGAGGATTTGGCTCGTTAGCCCAGCAAATAGACTGTGCCGGGGAGACTATTGCTCGGATAAATTTCTCAACTGTAAACCCAACTTTCCCTCTAATCACTTCAACCAACCGTAACGAACAGTGCTTTTTCGATATTTCATTTGAAATTTTTGTATTTGGATTCGAATTACACAACGAAACTATAAATTCTTATTTATTGCACCCAGAGGGCTCAATAGCTCGCGTTGTTCAAACATTTTGTATGAATTGCACTGTGCAATAGCACCTGAATCATTTTGATATTTCCCTCGCATGGTGGATAGTAAAAAAATTCGTGGAATTCGGACAATAGGGGTAGTTTGCACACAGAGTTATATCGTGTTATATGTTACTGTGGATTTGTTGAGATTTTCGGCAAGAATAAAATTGATAATTGTGCCGGAGGGGCAATTGGTTACGTGTTACCAGTTATGTTGTAATATATTATATATGTATGTAGGATTTCCCTATTTTCACGATGTTGCGATCGAATTAAGTAGTCGATCTACGCGGGCAGGGATCAATTAATGAGCCGACTCGTAACGAACATATACTATGATTTAATGAAAAATAAAATGATAAAACAAAGATATAGGTACAAAGACACAACCGTACACGGCGACGACCGACGCGACTCTTCGAGATCATCTCTCTTTCGCCTTTTCTATCGACGTTGTTCGATTGTCTTTTCTCTCGACGTTATTCATCTGGTTTTTCGCTAAACACGCGTTCCGCCTGTTCTTCGCGGGAAGCGCGTTTCGCCTGTTTTCGCTGGAATTTAGACATCCGACATGTATATGTATACATTAAGTTCTTATTGTCTTTACTTATTACTCTTATTACAAATTTCGATTAAACAACATTTTCTGCAGATTTGAAAATGTTAATTCCAGCCAACGGCCATATCACGCTGCAATAAACCAGTGGCGCTGGAGT
>CM052298.1:11568006-11667630 GCA_028455765.1 Lasioglossum oenotherae | reverse complement strand
TTTTTTTTTATTTCTATCCACTATTAAAATTAATAAAGCGGTACCCTTATACGCTCGTTTCTAGTAACCAAAATAAAAATCCCTACGACCCCAATATTGATTGTTCGTAATCAAAACGGAACTCCTGCCATCGATAATGGTTACCGGTAACCAACAAATAATTCTCGTTAGCGATAATGGTTATTTCTAAACAAAACGAATTTCTTGATATATTTATACATTTATATATTTATATTTATACATTTTACCATTCAACTTTGTCCTTCAGACATTTGACGTATCTTTAAAAACAACAAAGATATTCAAGGTGGTGAAGTTAGCTGTAATATATAATATAATATATAGTAATATATATAAAGGGTAATAATTTTATATATATATATAAAATATTGTATATATATATTTATATATATATAAAGCGGTTATATAAAATGGTTATATAGAACTACAATCATTTACAGGAAAACTTTCATGTTTATGCCATCACTTTTTGAATTTTGGTTATAACAATTACGATCTCCAATTACACAATGGCAATCTGCTTGTTATCGATCGCCGCATTTCTTCTTGATATATTCATTCATCTCTCATTCCTTTATTTCACTCGCACGTAACACGCACACATGTTCACATGTTACACAGATTTATTCTTACAAATGATATAATTTCTTGAACCCTTCCCACTTCATTCCTCGAATTTTTCGATCTCCCCTCGCGTTTCTGTTCCGAAATAGAGAGTTCGTATGTAAATCACAACCGAGGGTGGTCGAGTTAGATAAATTGCACCGTCACTTGGTAATCAGATCGCGTGGCTGAGGTGTCTAATAAAGATCTCACCTGCCGTGTCGACCGCCGGAATATTCGCGGTTGATCAATTTTCCGACTGTATCGAAGAACTAATATTCGGGACAGTGTCCGATCCGCAGGAACGTCAGTTGCAAATGGCCGCGTTGAAATGATCGTCCGTTGGAACGCAGGGAAGGATTAATATTGCACGTGCGTCGCGTCGTTCGTATTCGCTATCGTCGACGCCGCGATCGAAGAAGAGAGCGGCTCCGATAAGATACGAACAATAAATGACTCACATAGCGACGATATATTTCCCCGGACGGTTCGCCATGGGTTTCCACCATTCGGTTTCTACCTGGCGGGTTACGGTGTATCCAGATATCCGTCTGAAGGGGATAGAGATTCGGTGGAAACGGAAGAACAGGATGGACGTACGAGGGATAGTCGAATACAGGGGACGTCGGGCAATCCCGGAAAAGTCATTGTACAAAGAAAAACAGTTCAAATTTCAGATGGGATTCATCTGAAAAATATATATGCGAAAACTGCAACGGGGTCCCTGGACCATCAATACCCACAACAAGCGATTCAAGTTTCGGACTACACATTTACGGTAGAGCTACACGAATTCTTAACTTCGCTCGTTACACAAATAATTATAATCGTAATCATATCGTGTTTGGTGTGATTGCAATTAAAAAAACGTGACGAACGCGATGGTATAAGTTTCATAAAACGAAATGAAAAATTATAAAAGTGCAATATGTATTTTGCTTCGCTTGCGTTGGTGCGAGTCTCACCGATACACGACCCCACGCTGGCTCGGTCCTCGAGCGTGTTTACCGCTTGACTGGTTCCAAGAGGGATCCGCCCAGTGGTGGTGATACGATTTTGACAGTCACGGTGGAGATCTTTTTGACAGTTACGGGGAGTATACTGTAATAAGTAGACTGCGGATCTTTATGAAAAATACAAAATGTTTGCATTGATTGCAAGACACAGGAGCCAAATAACAAATTGATTCTTCTTTTAATTATCTTATCAAGGTGAAACTAATACACTGATGGCCTTAAATCTTTGTAATACCTCCACTGTTTTAAATTGTACGTGCCCATTTTTGTCATAAATGCATAAAATTCGCAGTCTAGTAATAAGAGAGATTAAAAATTTGAAAAAATTCGTCTTTGAACTTTTTGAAGATACCGCGTATATTCGACTGGCCCTAGTGGTTCGCGCGCATTCCGAATTTACGTGTATCGGCGGATAGTCGTTAATCGGCCAATAGGAATAATTCGTGCGGGACAAAGCCGGCCGTTATTTCCGGAGGGACGGTCGAAGCCTTGTATTTCGTGTAGTTTACTGCACCGGTATCGCTCCCTTGAGGATCGGTGGTCGGATCTCATCGTGGGCGCGATCCTTTTACGAGCCAACCGTTTGCCAGCCGCTAAAACGGCGAACAAGAGGCGGAGAACGGGCGAAAGGCGGTGACGAAGAACCGCCTGGGAAACCGCGGGACGGAGATAGACACGTGCGCGCTGCTTTCGGGATAGCAGGGAAACAAAGAGCCGAGGAAATACGCGAGAACGAGCACGAGTCCGTCGCCGCCGCCGACAAACAAAAAGTATGCGAGGCATGTCCGCGTGCTGCGCCGCAGCCCGCCTCTCCACGGAGAAGATGAAAAATCTGTTGAACTGACGTTCATTGGGAAATTGCAACCAGCCGCCTTTGCGACAGAATGATTAATACTCGCTAGACGCTTCTACGATACACGCGCAGCCTTTCACGTGTATGTACGTGATCCGCGGAATTACAAGTTTCGGCAAGTTTTCCCGATTCACCTTCAACTTTTCCTTCGACGATCTTCGAGCGGTTCCGCGCAAACCTTATCGCGCGAAACTCTTCCGATCGTCGCGTCCCGTCGAACGCTTATGGCTTATACTCTTGTTATCGGGAACGTGTTAGAAATGTGCGTCGTTTCAGAGAAAAGTTGCGAGTTGCAGGTGCGATGCTGCTTCCTCGATAAATAGCCTGTTCGGGGGTTTTAGAGATAGACTCTTTCATCCACCGTATGTTGCTCTGAACTATTAGTATCGATAGTAAAGTCAACTGATAGTAGAAGTGAGATCTGGCTTTCCTTGGTACGGTACAGTTCTTCTCTATATGTACTCCTCTTTTTTATTTTAATTATAAAGTATTAGGTACTTCGAGCGCATTTAAATATATTAGGTGTACAAATAAATCTCGGCCTTTTTGCGTCAAATTCAATGTTTTCTTACTTAAAATGCAAGTATGTTTTAATCGGGAAAGATTAATTTCCATTTGCTTCTATACACTTCTTCCACTTCTCGGGCAGACGACGAATCCCTTGGTGAAAAGAGATAGCGATTTTGACTCGATGAAGTCTGCGAGGCATTTCTCGACTTCTTCAACTGTTTGGAAGTGTGTATCCACCAAATTATGTAGCGATCTGAACAAGCGATAATCTGAAGGAGGCAGGTCTGACGAATACGCCGGATGTAGCAAAACTTCCCAGCCCAACGAATCCAGAGTCGTTTCTGCTGCGCGTGGTCTCAATTTGTTGCTTTCCGACAGCAAGTGTGGAACCCAGCGACCCTGTTTTTGAATTTTTCCTAGCTTTTTCAGCCGAACGGAAACGTTTTGTTGCGTTACGCCTAACCCACTAGCAAGCTCTGCTTGCGTTTGGCAAGGATTTTCTTCGAGTAATTGCTCCAAATCCTCATCAGGAAATTTCTTCGGCGTTCCAGCTCTCTCGTCATCTTCGAGGTCGAAATTTCCACTCCGGAATCTTTGGAACCACTTCTTGATGGTGCTGATAGATACAGTATCTTATCCCAATGCCTCACGTATCATGTCCTTAGTCTCGGAACTGTTTTTTTCAGTTGATTTTGGCACCTCATTTTGTCTATTGTGGTTACAATAATATTTTGAGGTTATGTTAAACCATTAGTCGTGTAAATAGTTTACTCTACTAGGTTGGCATTATAAAATCCCTAAATAATTATTACAGCCGTTTTTATTCTCAGGCCGAGAACTTATTTGTACGACACGTGACACACGTGACTAGAATGGAAACTGTACCGCGTGCCGTTGGTGGTACATGTGGCCCGGAACGTGTTAAAAATTAATTACCGCAGCTGAAATTGTCTATTATTTTGGATTGTACCGTAAGGTTGTAAAGTTTCATCGAAGTCGGAGTGTAACGGCCCTTAACGGGTAGTCATCTGGCTGGCGTTTACGGAGGAAGAAGGAGAAGCATGGACGTTATTGCTGTGGCTGTTTGTTAATTAAGCTGGTCGGGCGATGGGCGGCAGGTGAAGCCACGGGAACGGATGAGCACCGCTGTTAAATGGCACGATTATCTGTCTCGTGCTTTATTTGCGCCGGTTGCTCGCGTTCTACTTCTCTCTTGTCGTCTCTGTCGTTCGTTCCTTTTCCGTTATACTCTTGCCTCGACTGGAGCATTGACTCGAGAGGGTTTTTGCACGGTGAAGAGGTCGGCAACTCGTGCGCCAGGGGGGTTGGAGGAAGGTCCTTAAAAACAGATCCATTAAAGTTTTTCCGGCGCTTTCCGAGGTGGTAGTGGTTACTCGGTGAGTACCGGGTAAGATTGCGCATTTCTCCTCTATTCAGCGTGCAACGCGCATAACGTCGTCGTCGTCGTCAACGACGAACGGGCCCCGGCGACGCGGCAACCACTTGCCACCGGATACAGCAGAAAACTCTCGGCCTGGGCCCTTTCCACTTTTCCCACGACTCCTCTCGTCGGAATAGTTCCTCCCCCATTCTCTCTCTCGGCGTCCATTCTCCGATCGTAAAAATAATTTTTCGCCCCCGGTAATTCTCTTCTCGTTGACTTCAATGCGTCTCCGCCGTCAGGCAACCGGACAATTGACCTAAATTATAATAAGTATTCCCTCGAGCTCAATAGTTGCCCCCTTTTGTTTCTCGATCATCAGAATTCACTTGCAACAGTAACGACCACTGCAGTCGAATTGGACCGAGATTGCATTGTTCCACCACTACGATTCAACAACATCGGTATTAGAAAATTTGTTTTGTCCATAATTCTTACTGGATACCAGTTTTGGGCAATAAATAATGTTATTTAAATAATTATTTGAATAACAAGTCATTTGTTATTTGGATATTCAAATAAGAAGCAAAAATAATTATTTGTTATTTGAGCAAGTCTAAAATAATAAGGTTAATTGTTATGTACAAATACAATTTCAATTATTATTTGTATTACAGTTTGAACATTAGAAATGGGAGGAATGCTTTACAGACACAAATTAATCGAAGCAATTATCCAGTGTTTTGGTCCAAATAGACACCGACGGGGTATCCGTGTGTGAGTTAATTAATGGGACAGGCAATTGTCACCGGAAAACCTGTTGCCTTGAATAGTTGGCGACACCGTGGCTTCTTGGGGAATCCTAGGAACGATTTCTTTTCTATTCGTAGCGCTGCTCTCATCGCCGGCATCGAAAAGTCATGCACCACTCGTACGAACACGGGAAACTCGAGTGAGAAGCTTTTACCGTCTCGTGGTTATCACGGAATGTGGTGAACCAAGCCTTTCCCTAGCATAACTCCTCGCATCCCGCCGCACCGTTTTCCGTTTCCACCTTTCCCCGGCGTGCACGTGATGCATCAGGGTCTTTTCTAATTTAGCATTCCACACCTCCCGTCTCGGGAAATTCGATTTGGCCGTGACGCCTAGATAAACTCGTCCCCGCACGATCGCATCGGAAAGTAGTCTCTACGCTTTGAAACGCCGAAAAGTGGAGGGAGTGGCCGAGGAAAATGACGCGAATATTCTGACAAGCAGAAAGAAATCGTTTCGTCTCAAGGAAAACGGGTGTTTTTGGGAAATGAATTCTAAAGATTATATTTAGCAGAGAGAATATCATTTTTCCATAAAAATCAGCGTAACTGCGGCAATCGCATCGCTCTACCATATTAAAAAACGTAGGAGCACGTTTCCAGAGTACCTCTTCCGATATCCTTTGAAGTTGAAATTATTGAAAATATCGGAGGCAAAAGTCGTTTAGTTTTGAAATCGTGCCGGGGGTTTCGATATTAACGAAGATTCTAGGGGTGGTGGTGGAGCAGCAGTCTCTTTTGAGGCGGTCGCACAAAACCTTTGCCGACGGAGCAAAGCTCGGGAAAGCCCGTAAGGTTCCTGCTCTCTGTCGACAGGTGATAGAAAGATTTTCGCGGTTTAGATCCGATCCACACGTCCGGGATCTCGCGGTTCGTGAACGGCCGTTTTAAATGGGGCCGTTTCGGCCGCATTACTGACGTCTGACGGTCAGAAGCATAACGAGTCTTTTTCGTTGGTAACGAGAAGACGGTTCACCGATTTCTCTGAGAAGGAAACGAGCGCCGAAGAAAGGGGGTATTTCTCTCTCGACGAGCGTGCTTCGATTCTCCCGGGTTTCTGGTAACCAGGAACAGAGAGGGGTAAAAGGAAAGAGAGAAAGAGGGAAGAGAGTTTCGGGCGACGGCAACTGGCTGAATGTTTTCTTGGCTCGCAGTGTTGCTCTTCCCCGCTTTCATCGGGAATTATTGTTTCCAGGAGAAATTTTTTGGCTGCGGACGTTGACGCGGATCGTCTAGACTCTAGACGAGCGTCTTCGAGCTCGCGCATTGCGACGGAAGATGGAATAAAGGTTCTTTCCTGTAAATTGGGCATCCGCGATCTCGAATGACGGTGGAATCTGGTTAGGGTCTTCGGTAAATTGGGTTAGAACTCCATCGCGGGAGAACGAGCAGATTCTTTAAGCAATTCCACCGAGAACCCGGGCCCCTTTAACCGAGCTGTGGATCAATTTAGACCGATTGGTCCCCGTCCTCGGCGAAATCGATCACACGTTTAAACTGCTCATGCTCGTTCGAACGTGTGGATTCCCCTTCATCTAGTTTCGGCAATTCGTCCGACGCACGCAGGACCGGTTTCAACGTGGAAATTCGAGCCGTCCTCGAGGACAGGAAGGCGGAAAGAGCAAGAGACGTCCATCGACGTAGACGACGGTTCGAACTGGACTCTCGAAACCGTTCTCCGAGGTGGCCATTAACGATGACGCGACGAGACAAGCGAAAGTCTTAGGCGAGCACTGTTTAAAACTAAAAGCATTCCTCGCGATTATTGACAAGGGCGACCGGCCGCCATTGCGTGTTTTCGAGGATCTAATCCTATCTGTCTTTGCCCTCGGCCGGTCCAGTTAAAAGCATTCTCCTGAATTATTCACGCGACGCTAAGATCCTGATGCGCCGAGAATTTAATTATTTTCTTCTCGCGTCTGATAACGCAGAACGCAAACGGCCGCGCTCGGAAATCGTTTCCGCATTAACTGTAGTCACAGGGCATTGGGATGAATAACAGTATGAACGTACCAATATTATAAAAAGTATAACATTTATTAAGAGTATCAAGACTTTTAAAATTTTCAAGACTTTCAAGAGTTTCAAGAAGACTTTCAAGACATTCAAGAGTTTCTTTCAAGACTTTCAAAAGTTTCTTTCAAGACTTTCAAAAGTTTCTTTCAAGACTTTCAAAAGTTTCTTTCAAGACTTTCCGATTTCGAATAAATATCGAATTGATTGAAACTCTGTGGTAATTGATTTGTTCGATAACTTTACAAGACAGAGTATTGACTGCCCATCACTAGTTACGCAACATTCATAGTCATGATATACAGAAACAGGGTCGAGATCGAAAACGGCTACGCGGGTGATGTATAGGAAGCGATCACAGCTGGTGAGTCGAACAAATTGATACGGGAAACGAACGTCGACGCTTCTTGTCTGAAATTCCGACAGACATGGTGGGAACGGGTCTCGCGGCACGTCGCGTCTATGGAAATAAATCCTTTAGGGCGGACTGGTCTCGCGCGACGCCGGTTTCACATGCAGGAAATCCCGAATAAATCCAAACAAACGCGGTAGCGGGAGGAGGATCAGGTCTCGCCACCTACGATTTCGAAAGGGACGAGGTTTTATTTATAGGTGCTTTGGACGCCGGCACATGGCACGGCACGCGTGGAATCACGCGTGTTTTCGTGCCCGCTAGGTGCACGCACAGGAGTAAATTATTTGAACAAGTCGCCGATGGTTCCTCGAACGACCGAGTTCCTTTTCCTCGCCGCGGAAAACATTTTCGCTTCGTATACATCGTGTTCGACTACGATGTTTGTTCTTTTTTTCAGTTAACGAGTTGCTGTTGATATACGGTCAACCTGTATAACGCGGTGAATTTGTTGTCGGATGTTTCGGTTGGTTTTGGTTGTCGATTTTCATTAAACTTTTTCTGGTGGATCTAGAACAATAATAAGCAGACCCATGTCCGAGCGTTTTCGGCAATATTCATTATTTATAAAGATAATTAACATTTAATTTTATGATATCCAGAAAATATCTTGATATACTTTGTTTCTTAATCAATCATCCATTTCATTCTTAATCAATAATCCATTTCAAGTATTTTTGATACGCAACAATATTGCTATGTATCTGACAGATCTATTCTTTCCAACGTGAATCAAGTTTGCTTTCCGAATGATATCAAAACATCAAAGTGCCTATGTAGTTCAATAGCGTTCATAAAATGTTCATACTGCCGAAAATATTTATATTTCACATGTTTTTACGAAGTATTCCACCCTGCGTACTGTCCGTTTCCTGGACAAAATACATGTATATAGCAAGTTGCACTATCGATTTTTTAAGAAAAGAGAAACAAAGAAAAAGGGACTTCAAACATAAAATTGATAGTAACAAAAACAAAAATCAAAAAGACCCATAAAACTAAACCAAAAATTATTAAGGATGTTCTGGAGGTACAATGGGAGACAAAAGTACAAGAAATTCGAAATCCATCAATATATTCGCAATCCATCAATATATTCGCAATGAAAGCAATTCATGAGTATGCATTGCATTAAAAAGATAGATTAATTTAAAAAGCTTTCGTTTAATTAATGAATTTCATGTTATACTTATTTTTTAATCAAATTGTCTTCATATTATAAAAAATTGTAAGTGACTTTTGCGAATAATTGTGCCCTCTGATTTGAACTTCAAGATAATAAACACGACAAATAACAATGACAACACGATAAATTTGACGTTTTGTAACAGTTTATAATTTTTTGCTCTGTAACTGTTTAGTGAATCCTAATAAATGTTGAACATAATTAATTACATAATGTTTTAGTATATATATAAAAAAACTGGAGTTTCTAGTTGCGTTTTTTCAACGTTTAAATAGGGTTTGAAGTGGAATTTTATGAATTCTCCATAAGAAGACGTGTTAAAATGTGCAAACTTTAAGTTATAATTCTTAAACGGTGCAGTGAATCGAACTCAAACTTTGGTAATTGCATTAATTTAGTAAGAATTATATCTTGTCAAATTTTTAAAAATTTTGTTGCGTTTTTATATCCCTCCAGATCATTCTTAATCGCAAGAGGGATTTTAAGGTGGGGTCTCTTAGACCCCAGCAGATGACTTTCATAAATAGCGTTGTTCTTAATAAATTTGAGATAAAGAATAGCACAGGATAAAAAGTAAACAAACAGATTTAATTTTATTCATATAAAAATTCTTTTCAAAAATCTAAAGCTGGGTTCCCTAAGACCCCACACTACCTTACGAAGGTTAGTATAACCTCTACCACCCTCGCTAGCATAGCTGTTGCGGTATGTTTAAGACATGAAGTATATCAATGAATTTTTTAGATATCATAAAATTAAATGTTAATTATCTTGATAAATGATGAGTACTGTCAAAAACGCTCGGACATGGGTCTCAGCTTACTTTAGCTCCAGATCTACCAGAAAAAGTTTAATTAAAATCTACGACCCCACCACTGTGACCTGCCCTTGCCAGTTGGAGAGATAAGATACCCTTGCAATTTCTTTGAGAAATTAGTATACTATTTAAGTAGTATTTTCTAGAAAATTTCCTGGAGAAATAGAAAATGGTTATTACAGATAGTCGGACATTCCGCACTAATGCTGATTTATGTAGTCGTTCCTAATTTCGCTATAAATTATCCCGGAAGCTTAAATCCGCTGGCACGTCTAGTCGATGCTTTCTTTCACCAGCACGACGAAAAGGAATACCTGGAAAAATATGTGCACCGGGAGTTTCATATGTTCCGTGTTTTCTTTTTCACAAGATTAAACAGACGACAGCAGCCCGTGTTGTATGATTTATCGTTGGCAACGCATACGGAAGGTAGTCTCGGGACCGTTTCCACGGCCTTTTAAAAGAGAGATCGAACCATACCCAATGTTCACGGTGTTTAAACTACGCGGGGTGGATTTGCTTCTTTTCCTTTTATTTTTCGTCTCCTCGGCGGTCGCGGCGCGTTTTCGATGGCTCGTTCGTTTAATGGCCAACTAAATATTGACTCCCGGTTATTCGGTTTACCCGTGACCTGGTCATCGGAGTGTTTCGTTGTCCAGACACCTATCTGTCTAGCTTTAATAGGCGTGCACGGTATGCACGGGCGTAAACATAGGCGGCTCGGGATCTTTTAACGGTGAAACGTTCGTGGAGAGTTTTTCAAACCGGCTTCTGGTTTTCGTTGTTTATTCGTCGCGTTTTTCCAGCTGCACCCGAAGTCAAACCGATGCTTCACAATTCTCCTGGATTTATCAGTTTTACGTACATTTCTCTAAAAAACCGTAATTTAAGAATTCCAACTCATGTACAAAATATTTTTCCAACTTTGTAGTGACCCTTGTAGTGGTCAAATACAAAACAGCGAGCAAATCGGAAGAATTTTATAGCACTATTGCATTATTTTCAATCTATTAACCCTTTGCACTCAGAGCTATTTTGACTGGCAAATTAAACATTTATTCCGACCTAGAATATTTTCGTTCTGAATGCTTTTTTTAGATTTGGTGGATTGGTGGACAATACTTAAATGTTTAATAATTGATTAGATAGCGACATATCTAATAAGGTAAACAATATTTTAAACAATGGTACAGCAATTTTTAGTGGCGCCTTAGAGTCACCATTCGAATGCTAAGGGTTAAACATACTAAGGGCGAGTTAGGACTTTCGGGTTGCCCCCTCTCCCCAAGTTTTGGCAGCTTGCGTTTGTGTCACAGACGCACGCTTATGGGCAGAATACAATGTGCTAGTAAAAGGTTTTTACGAATATCTTGAGAACTTGTAATTGTTGCCAAAACCGAAAGTCATATTCGTATTCAGCGCGTCGAAACGAATAGAATGACGTATAATGGGTACCAAAAGTTTCGGGGAGCAATTGTAAAGTTCAGCCCGGCAGTCGCACAGTGGTCTGAAAACCCCGTTTTCGTGGCCAAAATTCGCCATTTTTCTACTTTAACATATTGAAAAATTTTTTTCCTATAAAGTATCAAAATATTATTTATTTTAGATAATTCTGTGATGAGATACAGCGTTCTAAAGACCAAGACATAACATTCAAAGTAAAATAAAACGTTTTAGGAAAATCAAACTTTGAAAAGAATTATACATAAATGCTTAACAGTGCTACCCATCGAACTTGTTTTATACGAAAGTTTCACTTGAATCTTGCATAGCAGCTTGCAGTTATAATGTATGTACATATATGTTTTCTCTGCGCCAGTCAGAGACCCCGAGAACCCCTCATTACTAGATTTCGTATATAATTCCTATGAAGAATTCAATTTTAGCTACTTTTCCGCGATTTCTATACAATAGTAAGATGCATTGTGAGAATTGTTAACATGATTTTTCAAATATTTCCGATGATCTGACAAAAAATTGTTTCCAATAAAAGTTAATCAGTATTCACTTTTCTACAAACTTCAATACAAAAAAGTTAACGAAAAATCTCATTTTTTATAAAAAATGAAGGTCATCTCAATTTTTTAAATATTGACATATATTTTTTACTTAATAATATCCTAAGTGGTATCAAGACGAATCCAATGACCAATAATGACATTAAATTATGAAATAACGCTACAATAGTATTGGCCACAAAAAGCGAGCTACCGGACCACTGTTAGTCGGTGGATTGATCACAATAGAAACAATAGAAACTTAAAATGGCTAGAATCGCCTTCCTAAATCACGAGTGTTCCATAAAAATGACAAACACAAATTCGATACCATCTATCGTTACACTCCGTGAACCAAAGCGTTCGATGTCAATCACAGTGCTCGGATAACTCAATGAATCGGTGTAGCTGTAGAGATTCAGCCTCTAGCTCGTAGCACGGTCATTCGAAACTCTGTTCAGGATTGGTTTCGGCACGCGAATCCATCAGCATCCGTCACCGTTGCCGGAATCGATACCGGCGTATCGAGACGCAGATCGGATCGTCGACCGAAGAAAAGGAATTAATTGAAACGAAATGGTCGGGTGAACTTGAATCGGGATCGGCCGCCGATCGAGAGCCGATGCGCGTTCGATTTCTGGTTTTCCCCCGAATGTCGTCTGCTAGCTGCTGAATTGGATTCCTAGCAACAAGTGAGGCGCGTGCCGCGTCGATACTTTCCGACCAGGATTTTTCTTCCGGGACATTTCCCTGGCGCCGCGGCGTTCGTTCGCTCTCGAGGAAAATTCAACGTTTAGCATTTTCGTGGGGGTGTTCTTCTTTTGTGTCTCCTCTCGGGCTCGCGTCCCTTTGCTCGCGCGCGCGCACGTTTCACTTTATAACGAACCAGTCGGTTGTTCGTTCCCGCCGACGAACGATCAAACCCTTTTCCGACGCTATGTGCGCGACTCAAAGGGCTTTCTCGCGTTATGCCAGGAATTAATCAATATCGTCTTCTCCCTCTCGCTCCCTTTCTCTTCCCTCTGTCCGCCGTTTCATCGTTAATTCGCGGCCGCATTCGTCTGACGGTAATTCGTGCGTTTCGACGGGTTCGTCTGCACACTTTGTTCGAAGATCGTGAAGGAACCTCGCGAACGAGACAGAGAGGGAGAGAAAGAGAGAATCCGACCACCGGATGCAGAGAACAGGAAAAATTGTGGGGAAGAGAGAGAGAGAGAGAGAGAGAGAGAGAAGGAGAGAGGGTGTGCGAGAGGAAGAGATAGACTGTTTGAGAGGATTTAAGCCAGTGCAACGTCGCGTGTAAAGTGAGAAGGAGAAGAGTTAATGGATCCTGTGGGATGCTAATGGGCTGCACCCGTACGCTCGCGCTCTGTTTACAGGCAAAGCCAATTACAGCTAATTCGACGGCTATTTATTAGCCGATTAGCTGGATGTATTTCGAGAGACCACCCCTCAAGGACGTCTTTATGAACGATAACCAAGGAAATTACGCCCGATTATGGTACGCGCGTACAACTCCCTCTTTTCAGCGCTCCAAATGGGACCTCGAAACTTCACCGTAACATGGAGTTGCTCTCACGGAACATCTACCGCCTCCAAAATAGTCGATCTCCGTGGAGGAAACAAATTGAGAGGGGAAATGAGAGCTCCCAGATTTCGGAGATTACTGTCAAAACTATAGAAGATTTTAGTTTCTCGCGTGACTAAATGTGAAGCGTGAAACAGATGCAATTTCTCTCTGCAGTGGAATCTCTAACAACTGAATGCGTTTCACCTCTGTACAGAACACGACGTGTATAGTATTTATTATACTTCTGTAGATTTATAAATTTGATATAATAGAGATTGTAAAATTTAATATTAAATGAATATAAAATTATATTAATATAATGTAATGTAAAATTAATATAATAAAGATAATACAATCATTAAAAGAAGAAGCCTGCTTGTTACGTTTCAATTAATTAATATTTTTCAAAACAAGTTTAGGAAAGGTGTAAATGTTTGTATCTGTGATATAAATTTATTTTGAGATCGGTATTTGAAGATGTCGATGACGATGATATTTTCCCGTCATCCGTAAAAATTACCCCTTAGCACTCGAGTAGTAACTCTGAAGCATCACTAAAATTGCTGTACCATTATTCAAAATATTGTTTGCATAAACATTTGAGTATTGTATGGGGCATTATATCAATTTCATATCCATAAAATGAACAAAATCGTATAGAATGGAACTATTCTATTATTATTTAGTAATTTGTTATTGCTTTAAACCAAGTGGTTTATATAGCAAGTACAATATTATTACATTTGGCATACATTAAATAGGTGTTGCATTGTTTCTAAATTCTAACGGAACATTGTTTGAGGAAATTATAAATTATTTTCAGACCTTCTATATCAGGTTTACGTAAGAGGGAACTAATACAAAGAGGGAAACAGTACTTGCATTTGAGGAGATTTGTTTCTAATGTATTAAGTTCGTTTTCATAGTCTGGGCATTGCCATATAACATAGTTTAGATCTTGGAATTCTGCTCCGCATTGGCAAGCACTGTTAGCTATAAAGTTAACCCTTGCCAATGAACCGTTAAATTATAGTGATTGGCACGACATCTATTTAAAAAAAAAACTAGAAAATCTCTGGAAAGCCCAAGTCTAGTGTGCCATGGCTTGCCTTTGTCCTTGTGATTAAATCTAACGTAGCTGGCACCTTTAACTCATCAAAAAATATATATATATATATATATATATATATATATATATATATAGTGTTACTTCCAAGGAGTCGAACTTATTTCAAATAGTCGGTGTTATCCGTATAACACCGTCAAAGCCCAGAGTATCGTCGCGAGCAAGCGGAACGGGATTTACGACCCCGCGTAGTTCGGTATACGAACTTGCGGTATTTTGGACGCTTCAGAAGCCTTGATATTTGGCGAAGGACTTTCTTTGATCGCTTCTTTCGCAAGTGAGTCTACTTTCTCATTAGCCGTAATTCCTACATGTGCTGGTGTCCAGATAAACTTAATCAAATTCTGGCTTTTGTTATTTGATATAAACGTAGAGTACTTAGTTTTAATTTCAATGATTTGGTTACTGATGCTACATTTGAAAGTTGGCTTCTGTAGTGATTTGATTGTACTTTGCGAGTCGGTGAAGATGAGAAAGTTTGTAGCATTATACATATAAATTGGCAATATCCAGCTCGGCTAATGGCGTAGCACTCTGCCGTGAAGATTGATGCGTGTATGCCTAAGCTAAATTTTTGGGAGATATTTAGTTGTGGACAGTATATTGCGGCACCTACTGATTCGGTGTTTTCTGTTACACTGCCATCGGTATAGATTGCAACCGTATTCGGAGGGTTGGATTCAATAAAATCTCGTAACGGAACATTAGGATTGGAAGAATCTTATAATGATTGATCTAAATAAACATCACTAGGTGGAATATTAAATAGTATGCTAAATAAAATAAATTGTATAGTCTGTGATAAAAATAGGATGTATTTCAGCAATCACTAGGTCAGGTCGTGTTTCCAACAAATTAAAGAGATCTTTAGCTAACACAGAGTGTTTCGTTCGTCTATTGGGAGATATAGCATTCAGATCTGTATATTATATTAAAATAACTCCGACTGCAAAGGTTTAAATGACGCAACCATGCGTCATCAGTCGCCGATATGTTGACACACACACACACACACACACACACACACACACACACACACACACACAGTTATTTATAAAGTCTCGTACATTTAACACTTTATCTACCGGAAGCCTATTAAGAGGATTTTCAATAATTGTGCTGTACCAAAAGACATTAAATGAAACTATTAGATAACGTTATTGAGGGTGACTTTTTAGTTCATAATGAATATTACTGTTTGCTATTGAAGGTACCATTAAAAAGTGTTTAATCATGTATCATAGATTTTTCAAAATTATACAATGATCACCAGTCGGTATTGTGTTAATATCTTACACAGAAAATGAAAGTGTTCGAATGCTCGTGGTACACGAGTATCAAGCTGATTGTTATCTATCGTATTATTGGATCGGTACAGAACACACTTGAGATTCCACGAAGCGTCGAGCGGCGCGTTTACGGGCGAAAAAATCCGAATCCCGAACTCCATATGAAAAATTACGAACCGTGAATCGAGTAATGCATACGGCATACAGGCCAGCAGTAAATCGCGATTTCGTGGCCGAGTCGGCTCCAATTCAACGCCGCGGTTCCGATATGTTTTCGTTCCCGATCCCCAGACGCCTCTACGGCCGCGCTCGAATCGTCGAGTGAACCCCCAGTTGCATGCTGCTGCATACTGCTGCACGCTGCTGTATCTCTACAGAGACGGGCGTACGTTCCGCGTCCGTAAGCACCGAGACCTGCGTGCACGTATTTATCGGCGTTGGGTGCACGCGCGAAACGCATGCGTTTGTCCGCGGTCCATTAAAAATGTGTTGGTTTTATTTGGCCAACCCACCGGCCAGCTGACACGTAGGGAGGTTTAGGGGAAGCATGAAAGGGAACCGAACGGGCGTCGCGGCGCTCGTTACGATAACGCGTCCATTCTGATCGCTCACCAGGCGCTCTTCAATGATCACACACTGAATATGTCCTCAACGTAGCAGAAACGCGCTCGATTCTTCTTTCTCCTGTGGAATTAGCTTGTTAACGCGCATGTCTGTCACCTGTTCCGCAATAATCCACAGCTTCTCTTCGATCCAAACGAGTTCACTGTGATTCGATTACGCTTGGCGTTAGCTGGACCAAGTTGTCTTTTTCACGGTTTTGAGTTTATTTTGGGGTTTATAATTTTAAAAAAATACTCGCCCTCCGTCTCATAGTAATAATAGCAGTTGATGAACTTAATTTGTCCTATAATTACACAAGTAAGTAAACACTAACGTCTTAGTACGACAGTAATGGTATTTTAGAGTTATTTAAATTGAAATATCTCTTGAACTATTAACTTTTCGATATACATAGGTTAGTACCTTTTTATAACGAATTTCCAGCTACATCGATTGATGTATTAAAAGATACCTCATCCCATTAAAAAAACTGAAGTTGACCTTCATATGTCCTTTACGCGTCCACCTACAAAAAAGCTACCAACATCACATTAATGCCCCGTCGAAACCAAGCAAGTTCCATGTGATGCATTTCTTCCTAACACCAACAGCAGCCGAGTTATTCAGGTGGCTTGTTTCTGGCACCTCACCCTGTATATATTCCCTTAAATGAATTAGATTCCACTAAATGAAACGAATATCAACGACAGAAGAAGCCATAATTTATTACAAAATATAAAATAGAAAGGAAAGATGAGCAAAAGCTGCTTACTTGATTCCATCGCTCCTATTATAAAAAGTCTGTCTGAAGAATATCCAACATTTCATTGCGGAAACGTGAACAAGCAATGAGAAATACTTACGATTGGTGGTGTCCATGTAACTTGTACAATGCTTCTGTACAGGCTCACCACAATAAAGCTGATGTAATAATAATAATAATACTACTAATTGGTCGGCGGCGCCCAGGAGGCGCTGCTCCACGGTTAATTCCGTCGGCGAATTCAGCCACGATTACGAGAGGTGCTCGATGCATTGTGTTCACGGTTCGTTTTTCGAAAAGAGCATCTAATTAAACGGAGTAGCAGCCGGGGGACACTTCGTAGGCGGAGTCCTCGGCCGACTAATAAACGCTCGGTGCTATGCTGGCTGGTTTTCTTGAGGAACTTTGAAGTCACGCCGTCCTCAAAATAATTCAACCCGATCCGGCCGGCTTTGAGACGTTCGTGGGATCCGCGTAAATGCCTGCTAATAGGTTTGAAGACTTTCGAAGAAAGAATTCGCGGACGGCGGCAGGGGACGGACGGTTTAACGACTATTTTCTTGTCTTTCAGTTCCTTTTTATTTCCGTTTCGGTTGCCGCGTCGCGTCGACTCCCCGGCACGGTCACCACGAACGAGCCGATGCAATTAGTCGGACGATTATTGCTTTCATACCGGCGGAATCGATAGCCGCGTCGCTTTGAGCCGGAAGCGTCGTCGTCGGTTGTCGTTTTTTCGGTAGGTTCGCGAGCGCATTGTTGCATTTTCATGAATTTCATTTTACGCGGCCGTTTGAAGCTCTCTCCCTTTCGTTTACTGTTTAATCGGTCTCAATTTGTGTTCTTTTTTCGTGTTCGCCCTTCCACCCACGCTCGGCCCCCTCCGGCCGTTTGCGAGCTCTGCGTTAACATTTTAAAACCGCACGAAGAACGACCATCGTGTTCTGTCCACGCGTTGAGAACCGCTGCTCATGGCCCCGAGCTTCCATTAGACAGGGTGATTGCATTCTTGCGCTAGTAGCTTCGAATAAAGGAATCGCCGTTCGCGGTCTCCTTATTCTTGATTTTTCTTCCGTAGCTACCCGCCAGCTTTTCCCTCTCGATGCCCATGGGAGTGTACCGGAAAGGGCAGGATCTGCAAAAAGAGGAACGAGCTTCAGTCTCCCGGCTTGACGACTCCAATACGATTCAATACCGGCAACCGTGAACCGGTACTTTGTGCACTTATCACCTTCCCCCTCGTTAGGTCTGGAAATTCGTGATTTTCCGGCACAGACAAATTTCATTGGGAACTTCTCTCTCCTCTGCCGGAACAAAACGTGCTGTTATTTCTAACCGACTCCGAAAAAAGAAGAAGTTACTCAATTCGTATGTGCTATTTTTTTCGCTTCTTTTTTCTATGTATGTTCATCGATTACGCCGAGATGGATGGACCAATCGGAACAAAACCGTTTGCATCTTGTAGAGCATGTCCCCGGAGTGGTCCCGTGAAAAAGATGTTGCATTTTTTTATTCCTTACGATTTTATTTGCGAAAAATGAATTACTTCGTGTATGTTCACCGATTACTCCGAGATGGATGCACCAATCAGGACGAAATTTTCGTTGCAAATAATCAATAAGACCGAAAAACCATCCTACGGTGTTCTACAAATTCTATTCGCTCCACTAAAAAATGTGAAATATAAAAGTTTTATAAAAAAATATGAAACCGACTTCGAAAAAACGCACTAAAACGTATGAAATAATTTCCATTCAATTTATATGAATACACTCGAACTTAAATACAATACAATCTTTTCGGAGGCGGCGCAAAATTGAAAATTTTCCAAATATTGGATGTTGCTGATTATGATTTCATTGGAATATGGTGGATTTGGAAATCAGTAGGTGGGAAGAGAAGATACATTAATATGTGAAAGCATGTAGAAGAATTGAAGGATTTTCGTAATTTCCAGTGTCGAAAATTTTCAATTTCGCTCCGCCTCCGAAAAGATCGTATTCTATTTAAGTTCGTGTGTATTCACATAAATTAAATGGAAAGTATTTCATTCCTTTTAGTGCGTTTTTTCGAAGTCGGTTTAATTTTTTGTATGATGTATTCGCAACGCTGATAATACGTTCGTGAAATTCGTGGTATGTAAATGCAATCATTGGATTTCTGATTAACCTCTTGCAGTACGATTTATTTTACGATTGTTTATCGTATACAGCCATAGTAACTAAACTGCGGGTAATCGGATATTATGCATGATTTGCAACACACTAAGAAATGGAACATTGTATATCGTTGTCCTCTGATTCTTTCAATCTTTTTAATGTCCTTTATTTATTTTTGTTATGAACGCATAACATCCACAGTCCAATTACTATAACCACATCATATTTTACGAATTTTAGAGAAGTCGTCCGACGTTCACTAAATCTGCAGTTTTTTATGCAGAATTTTATGATAGTGCTACATAACAAGATGTGCGAGATGTAGTAATCGTAGAACATCATCTATTCCCAGCAAGCTCCGCGATATTAATTTATGAAACCGAAAAGTAAGGCAACCAGAAAGAATGCTGGCCGCGAGCTGCGCCATAATAAAACTTAATCTACCAGGCTAGAAGAGAAAAATAATGTTTAAGAAGGTTGAAAGTTTAGAGACAGAGCCAAGCAGAACCCGTAACTGGACGGGCAGAAAGGGTGGGTTCGCCGGCCCGGTAAAATCAGTCTTTATTGTTTTCGTTAGGTTTCCCTTCTCGTGGCTATTCTCCCTCCTATCTTCTCCTTCCATTTGGGATCCCGGTCTTTCCGCTTCCCGAAGCTTTTCGCCGGAAGAGGAGAGAAAGGCGAGGAGCACGAGTGAGATTATGGAGAGAGGTAACAGGAAAAACCGAGAGTGGTGGTAATGGGTGTTGAATAATAAAGAAGACCATAGCCCGCAGCTAGTTGCTCGGTCCTTCTTATTCCCACTCAAGCCAGCCGCGGTTTTAAGGGGGAATTAAAAAAATTCTGCGTTTCATCATCGCGACGATTCGCGGATTCTGTTTGTTTCCTCGGGTCCGCGTTTCAATACGGTCACACCGTCGCGTCGCATCGCGTCGTCGTGTTTATAAGCCCTGTATCTATAGGTCTGCTCGCGGGATAAACTGTTTCCCGCATGACAATTGAGGGGACAAAAATTGTTGTTTCGCGTCCTTCCTGGACACGAGTTTTACAGATCGTCTGGCCGCATTGTGCTCTATGGGCGCAAGTCCTGTCCAGTGAATTCGCCCGAACATCGCGCGATGCGGATCCTGTAACAATATTTCTGTTGACTTTAACGCGCGATGTACATATGAAGAATTTCGTTCCACACCGGGTGGTCGCACTGTTTCCAACGCTCCGTTTCTCTTACAAATAATAAAGTTTCGTTTTCAATTATTATATTTTTTACTGAAAGATTCAATACAGTAGAACTGTATTGTGGAATAGTTCTGCTCTACTGCGGATTAAACAAGTAAACGTGCTTCAAACTGTGACGTGTTTGGTGTCATTTCAATCAGAAAAATATCGCAAATATGGCGGTAAAAGTAGCCTGAAAAATAATTGGAAACGAATCACGTTTTGTTAACTCTCTACCCTATTCTACGTTCGACGCTAGCGTAAAAAGTAGTAGCACAATGACATTTTTTTGTGAGGCGATCCGTGACTAATCGCGACCTAACATCTGGATGTGCGAGCGCATAATCCTCGAGATGTACGCGGAATTGATGACGAGAATGACGCTAACTGAGATACGGCGAACAGACCCGTCGCGTTAGAAGCATAATCAGTGGTGAGGCGTTTGCATCGTCGTAAAATTGCATCGTCCTTGCCGGTATTAATCGCGATCGGACGCAAGAATAGAAGTTCATGAACGTTCGCCGGATCGACCGGCCATATATTTTCTTAATCGTAAATCGATGGCTGTTTAGAGAGCAGAACCCGGTGCCCTTATGTTATGGACCTTGTAACGCAACGTGTCACGCGTACATAGAGGAGAGAGAGAGAGAGAGAGAGAGAGAGAGAGAGAGAGAGAGAGAGAGGAGCGCGACACCCCTCGGCGCGAGTATAAAGGGACCAAAACTATTCCCCTGTTGAGGTGTTTGCAGAGGCCAGCTGTTGACGGCTTGCCGGAGGCCGCAAAAGCTTTAAACGTCTATCCCATCAGCCATTCGTGGCTCTGTACCTAAGCTTGAAAAAGAAAGATATTCGCAATCTTCTTTGAAGCTTGTCTCACAGTCCTCCGGCTGGTCGCCGTGTCGAGTCTCGAATGACGACTCTAATCTAGTTGCTCCCTTTTCAATAAATTTCAAATTAACCTTGGGAATTGAACCGATTCTTCTTTTCGCAACTACCTCTCTGCTGGTTTTCTAACTTCTCTCTTGAGAACGTTGTAAATCAAGGGCTGGATAGATAACGCAGGCAATTTGCCGTTTCGTGGACTTTTAGATTCCTATCCGCGATGCAAGGGACACATGGGAGTGACAATCCTTTATTTTATAGTCACTTCTCTCGGTTACTGTCTCGGACATTTGTACAAGTCGAAAGCGAAGCTTCAAGTTATAAAAGAAACTGTTGTTTCACATATTTCTATCATAAATTTCGTTAATATTTTTGTTGAGAAAGAGCGACATTATTCTAGATTTTTATGTTCTTCGAAACCGTAAAGTGTAACATCGTTAAATATGATAGAAAGTGTTGGTTAGTGACATAAGTATTTAGATGGCCGACTACCGACCTTAAATGGCTGACTAATGGAACATTTATCCTACTTAATGTACCCTAATGTGCGCAGCGTTTTTGCTTGGGTACTCAAGAGTATACTGAAGCATTGCTCGCAAGTAATGTAAACAATGTTGGAATATACGGAAGCTCAAGTAACAATATGACAATCATGGAATAGCATTGTGAGGTCGGGAAATAATAGATCTTGTTCGGAAAAGAAGAATATTTGGAGCTCCTGAAAATATGTTCGCGACGGAGCGTCGAAGAAAATAATCGCGCAGGGCCGTACGGGGTCGATCCTCGACGCGACTAGCAGATCACTTCCTATCTAATTAGCCACGTGCACAGGTACGATACGTTCGATGGTTGCGCGCACGCTCAACAATGTGTAATCCGCGCATTCACGTTGCTCCGCGGCGCGGCGGTTGGAGAATGGGTTCCCGAGTGTTCGCGTATGGAGCCTCGGTACCCCATGGAAAATCCGTGGAGGGCCGTGAGAGGATACACAGGTACTTGTGTGTACCCCATACGCTCGCGGATAAAGGAACCCAGCAGCCATATGGCGCCACACATCGGGGTCCTTACTCTCCCTTTCGATTGCACCTACAGGCGACTCTTTCTCCTCGGCTCGCTCCGCTATACCACGCGTACCGTTCTGCTGGACAAGATGATAACACATGTGTGCTATCTGTAATTTCTCGAAGACTACGTAGAATTTCTGTTTTTCTTCTGCTTGTTCAGAAAATCCGCGAGCTGAACTTCATTTACTAGCAGGTTTCTTCTTTTTGCGTCGTACAAATTGTTCAAGCAGTCGATGGAATTATCAATGTTTATAAACGAACCATATATGTATTTAATAAAACATATTACGTGTAAAGCAGCCCCTAGACGATCAATATTATCGTCAATATACTTCACAATAATTGATATTGTACAATAATATTGATCGTCTGTAAATCATATTGAAAGATTGCGCAATAATATTGAGTAAAAAGAGTTTGATTCTTTTTATTGTACAATCTCGTAAATATTGCTTCGTCTATGGGCAATATTGCGCAATATTGGCTCAGTTCTATCTTCACAGTCGCCAAGTGAACATTGAATTTTCAAGAATGGCTACGAAGGAAAAAGAGGAAGAAAGAAAATTCATTTTGGAATGCATAGTTCATATTTCTTTTTTGAATTTCAGGTATAATTTTGCATTCTCAAAAGTTCATCAAATAATGTGTTCAGTTATTCTTAGATCACGTAACAAATTAAACCATTCGTTCATCCATCACTTCTTTGTCTCCTTTTTTTAAAGCTATAAGGAATGCAATGGCCACACAACTTGCTTCCTTTTTATTCCACATGTTAACTGCAGTGTCATCAGTCGTGCACTAACTTATTAATGATATTGTCTCGTGTAGGCGAGCCAGCAATATTATTATGCAATATATTGTGCCATATATTAACGATAATATTGATCTCTAGGGGCCGCTTAATACAAACGATGTTTAATTAACGACTGACAAATGTTCAAAGCAAAACGCTGTCTCATGCACACTCAGTTTTTTCTTTCGTTCAACCAAATGCACTTTATACGGTTTTCCTCTCACTCATTATGTTTCTTTATCATTCTCACCACGAATATCCACCCACCAATTATGGTTAAACTGCGGATTTTAGATACGATGAGAATTATGCAAAAAAATGTATACCGTTGAAGAGGTATAGTTACCATGAGAATACAATATACCTTCAATCCAGTGGGTTATCAAATCGTTTCAACGAAAAAACGATGGTTTCATTAGTCTGTTTCACAAAAATCGATTTTTTGTAAAATCCTGAGGTGGTAGATAAATTTTATGACCAGATTTGAAATCAGCGTGACGAAATGTACGGGAAATAATGTATAGCATGTCAAGAAGAAAATCTATCCGCACGTGGTATTGGATAAATCACAATTTTCTTGTAATTCTGCAAGTTTAACACAGATTTTTAAAGTTAAAGAACGTTTGTACCATAATCTCTCTATTTTTCCTATATTCTGCAATATTTCAGCTTTAAAAAAATCGTCGCTCTATCTCGTTTCTATCGAAAGTTCTTTGATTTTGATACAAAATTCATCGGTTTGTCCTACTGTGCGCCAGAGTTGGGCAAAAATTGAATCAACGACTGACGACTAAATTTCTACTTCAATCATGAATCGCAATTAACAATTAATATCCTAGTTTAGTCGTTAATTGCGGTTAACGATGAAATACTTATTAATCGTTAATTGCGGTTAACGATTAAATACTTATTAATCGTTAACTGCGGTTAACGGTTTAGTCGTTAACTGCTACTAACGATTATTAATTGGATGACTGGAAAATAGTATGAGAAAAAATGTATACTGAGTTTAGGTGTATTGTTATTTGGTCTATACATAATACAAACTCCGTTTACGTGCTTTTATGTTTTCTTTCGATGATTTCTTCTTTTAATCAACGATTGATGATTAACTTCATCAATCGATTGATCGAATCGTCGATTTCTCGATGATTTCTTCTTTTAATCAACGATTGATGATTAACTTCATCAATCGATTGATCCAATCGTCGATTGTTCCATGATTTCTTCTTTCAATCAACGATTGACGATTAACTTCATCAACCAATTGAATCAATCGTCGATTGTTCGATGATTTCTTTTTTTAATCGTACACATTAATCAACCAATCATGATTAAAATTTGAATCGATTAATGCCCGAGTCTGCTGTGCGCCATGGGTGGACAAGCGCGTGATGTAATCGAGAGAACCCGATATATCGGAGGTGGTTCGTAGGATGTGAAGGACCGTCTCTCGGAACCCGGTGTATCAGCGTTTCTCAAACTATCGGCGGGCTCGATGGCGGTTATTAAACTATTCCGAGTCTGCTCGGTCGGTTGATAGCGACACGAGTACTCTTGTAAAATGAATACACTCCTGAAGAATCGAAAAGCGATTCGCGGCCGAGGATCGACGAGCCTCGAAGTGACCGATTAAATAATGGTAATGCCCTAGGATTTATGGAACGCGATTGATGTTGTTTTAATAGAAGTGCTACTTCGTTAGGATTGAGACGGGTCGAGGAGACGGCGCGGCATGCCAGGGAGTAACGACAAAGATACATCAAGATCCCCGCAGAGATTAGAGATGAAAGTGCATCAAAGTAATGGACACAGTCGTGCCAGCCGTAATTCCTCCGCTGGTAAGTCGTCGTTTCAGTGCACAGCCAAGGAAACGGGCCAGACGCGACTACTATTCCATGGCTGCGTTTTGTCTTTTCAGCACCGGCGAACTTCGGCTCAGCTTCGGCGGGCTTCCTATTCTGTAGCTTCGTCTTGCGCCTAATCCGGAAAATTTCTGCCGGAACCGTCCGACGACAATGGATCACCGTCGAAACTTTTATCATTACAAAACCAGCCGCCATTGACGCCGCCGGCTCCGATAAAAATCTGTTATTCCAACCGCCGGGCTATTTAATTAACGCGTTACGTACGGCCGCGCGTGATCCGATCGGACATTATGCACCGGAAATCAATCGCTCGCGATTCCATTACCGATTCTCTATTTTTGACCGTGGAACGCGCTCCACCCCCGTGCTCGAATGTGTCACACTGCTACGTACTCGGTGAATAGAAATGTTTCCTGATTGATTCTACACTCTCCCAAACCTTCTACACTCTTGACGAGAAAACTATTCAAAAAGACTGTATACATATACGGTAGAATTCCATTTATCCGAACGAAGCATCGTCGGAATGACCAATTCACTGAACTCTTCCGAACTTATAATATTCATGTATCAAGTAGGTGAGTATATCCAATTATATGAGCATCAGCTCCTATTATACGAAAGAAGAAACGATTGGATTCCTATTATCTGAAGGATCCAGTTATGCGAATCGTCGTGTTCCTCGAACGATTTGAATAAATGGAGTTCCACGCTAGAGGCCGACGCACAGTGGTTCGAAACCGTGAAAACGCGAACTAAATTCATATCGTCATTTTTTATGAACAGGACATATTTAGGGGTTTCTTGGGTCGTAGAATCTGATTTTCCCATAATTTTTTTCCTACGATAAATAACAACAATTATAAACTACCTTTATACAGGGTAATCAAGGTTTTAAAGTGCTAAACTTTGTCAGTATATTTTATGGGCCTATAGACATAGGTTGTTTAACGCTTTATTAAAAAGTTATTAACAAAAATAGGGAATCTGACGCCACTTGGCCTTCATGTATGGAGAACTTCAAAGGAGAAAGTTTATTCTCATGCTCATTTGTATACATTATAAAAAAATTATTTTATGTTCTTATGACTACGCGCGCGCCGCATGTTTCGGCATAGTGACTGCACATATATTGTTATAACTTTCGTAGCTGGAAGCGGCTGCACAAAATGTTGCTGAACTTGCGGCTGAACAATAGTTCAGTCACCTTCAATAGGTTCTAACGAATACATCCGTGCAAGATTTATCGTTACCCCGCGTTAATCCCGTTTCGCAGGTCCAGTTGAATCTTAAAAAGCAAAAAATAAAAAGGATTCCGGGAAGGAATTGTTTAAAGGGTTGAAATTATTGTTATTACTTTCATCTTTTGCATACGCGTAGCTAAAAGGCTGCTCTATCACACTACATGAGTAGATTTAAACTATTTCCAATCAATCAGAAAATATAGTGAGGCCAAGAGTACGCCAATTTCAGCTGGACATATAATCCTTCTTTTTCGCTCTTTTCAATGCTCTGGTAAAAAGTTCTGAGTCACTTACAGCCTCCCACATGCATGTCAAAACGTACTTCAGACATATAAGAATTTATAGTAAAAATTTCAAAAACTTTTGACGAAGATTTAGTTCGCGTTTTCACGGTTTCGAACAACTGTGTGACGGGAGGGTTATTACCCTGATACAAAGTCAAGGAGCAGCTAGGATTGTTAGTAGGCCTCGAAATCAGTGCCGAATTAACCAATAGACAAATTAGACAAATGCCTAGGGCCCGGATTCAGTTTGGAGAAACTAAAGATAAATGATAATAAATGTTAAAAATTAAAAAAAATGATTGTTTACTGAATTCTTAATATAGGAATTGTAAGTGACATTATTTAAGATATCTTTATCCCCAATTTAAATGTTGTCTAGGGCCCGTTAATGGCGTAAATTTAACCGCGCGCTACTGTAGAATGCGACACGATGATCAAAGAGTTGTAAAGAGATGATGTGGAATTGTTCGTGTGAATTTGTGTATTTATACCGATAGAGAAATAAACCGGCGCAGACTTTTATTATTCACAGACCGATCAACTGAACGAGACTCCATTGCGGATGTTCCGCGAATAACAATTAGCCGGGGGGATGCCGCACGCTCGAGACGACTCGACGACTTAAATACAGCTTAACGATTCACCAGCGACACCTCTACCGCGAAGTTTTTCAACCGTTTCCGTCTCACTCAATTAGTACCGTACTCCTCGTCCCCGTCGACGTGGTCTGGTCTGGCACTGGCTTGGCGGAGGTTGTCGCCGCCGTCATCGCAGTCGCGCTCGTTGGCGGCGGCGTCGTTATTTTTCATTTTTCCTCCCCGATAGACGCCTTAACGAGTTCCTCTACGATCGAGAGAAAATCAGTCCCTACCGGCAGAGTGGCCGGAATACTTTGAGAATTGGGTTGAAATAATCGGGGTAGAGACGCCGACACAGCTGCGTGCACACCTTTACCCACGGATCGGCCGTGGAAAAATCAGTTCTGTTCAAATCCCGGCGCACGACGAACACAGATCCTCGTTTTCGATTATAATACGAATGAAATCGTGTTCGAGTTCAACGCGATATCACTCTAGGTCTATTTTCTAGACAATGTTTTCTTAATGACGGAGATACAATTTATTAGGTCGTTCGGAAAGTAATTTCGTTTTTTCGTGTAGAGGTGGCACTGCTTCCATTTATTATACTAGACTGCGGATTTTCTTTATTCTTTCTTCAAATCAATCTTTTGCTAACCCAAAACGGAAATTCAACGAGCACGGGATTCGTTGCCTGAAAAATCGCAACAGATCGTAGAACAAAATGTTATAAAACAGGCCTGGCCAACACGCGGTCCGCCACGTTAAATTGTGCAGCCCGCCGGGCAATTTTATATTTCTTTTAAAACTTTTGTTTGAAAAACATATTAAATAAATGTAAATACAATACTTGTGTTACATCCGAGAGATATTCCAATTTAAGATGTTTTGCACAACGAGTTGTGAGTGCTTCTGGATCCACATATGTTTGTGAAACATTTTTTCCGAAGATGAAATTTACAAAGAGTTCATCACGTGCTTCATTAACCAATTAATGAATTAAAAATTCATTAGCCAATTCAGAAAACTAGCTAAGATGTGCAACGTCGAACATAAATATAGATTTACAAAAATTAATTGAAAGAAAAGATAAACAAATATCTCATTAATTAAGACTCGAGAGTTACTAATTATGTTGAATCATAGTATAACAATAAAGTTTTATTCATTTTGTATTTGTATTACATTTTTTAAAAGCTTGTTTCCTACAAAACATGAAATATTGCATGTAAAAGTATTGGCCCTGGAAAGGTTGCTCTCAGTAATAGAAAAATGAAACAATCTCTACATGTATAACAGTAGCTAAACCAAGCACAAATAAAATTTGATAAGCCATCTAAAAATCAACTGTAGGAAGTCGCAAACCAAGACTAGTTTTTCCAACATTTTGCCTGAGCCTCATAGATACAGGCGCTCTGAAACAGCTGAATTGCTTCATGAAATGATATTATTGGTAATAAATTTTCTGAATACGAAACGCGTATCTCGATAGAAGCAGCGCCGATTTGGGATGTGCAGCGACTCAGGTACAACCAATCGACATTCGCGACCATTCGTGGAAACAGTCTTCCGCTGTTCACCCTCGAATCCAGAGAACGACTAGAGCCAGTTACGTTTGAACCGTATCGGTCTACCGGTTGTGCCGGCTACAAAGTACTCTTTATTGCCAGTAAAATGGCTCGATGTTCTCGACATCTTCCCCGATCTTATGACCCAATAAATTCCTCGGTATCAACTGTCGTGAACGGAACGTCACGCCTTCCGTTATCTTCGCGCGACGTCCGACCAGTGCTTCGATTGAGCCAACTTTTCTCGCGCATGCGCGGCGATTTCAGCCTCGGTAACGTGAGCTTCTCGATAAAATGGGATTCCTTGAGCATCATGCAGAACTTTAAAAAATTTATATGATTTGATTCTAAAAAATGAATGTATACCAGGTATATTCCTGTATATTTTGTAACTCGCAGGACACGTCCTGGAGTCTTTTTGTGCGGTAATATTATTTCGGTACATTCCCGGTACTCTGGCCGCTCTGCTACCCAATAGCAGATACGTTACTGTTTTCTCGCGCCTGCGCGAGAAAATTTGGGCACAATCGAAGCACTGCGTCCGACCGTGTGCGATTTATAGGCTTGTATGGACGCGGGGATATCTTCTATCCCGTTGACGGAGAATTCGAAATCAGGTTGAGTGCCCGGTGAATCATCGGAGATGGATTCCATGACGGCCATCAAATGAATGTAAGAAACGACAGGAAACGAGGACAAAGGGCGAAACTTTCTCTCGCAACATTGACATCTCAAAGACCTCTAGAGATAGGGCGACAAACAGGAAACGACGACACTCACCGGACGCCGCGCAGTCGGTTGAAACGCGAAAAACGCGGACAAAACATGCAATTTTATAGATTTTCATGTGCAAACTTCGGATTAATAATCCTTGAATAATAAAACTCAAAACATATAAAGGTTATATAATGTGAAATTTGTTTTCGAAGGTGTTTATTATGAATTGAACCAGACTTATTAACCCTTTAACAGCGGGTGTGGTTTATAAACCACATACTCAAAATTATAGCCAGAGCCGGGTGTGGTATATAAACAACATATTAATTTTTGCTAATATCAAACAGTTGCTGGGGCTTATACATACATCACTAAAATAAAAATAAAATAAATACAATAAAAAAAATCTTTTCAAATAGAATATCACTGCAGTAATATATTAGGTTGGAAAGAAAATTCTTGCGGTTTTTATTATACAATCAAAATAACAAAAACCGTAAGAAATTACGTGACAGAACATATTTTATATATGTATAATAGAAAGATATCTTATATTTTATATTTCATACTTACATACTACATTGATATCAAATCTGTATAGTTTATTTGAATTTAATGATCTTCGGGCCTTATCCTGTAGTCGTCCCGTTCATCGTTATCGTCGCCTTCACTAGCTGAATTCTGTTCTGGTTTCGGTAGCTGAAGCACTTTTCTTCAGGCAGTTCTGATACCGAGGTTCTCGGTACATTTTTATTTGCTATAACCGGATCAGTAATAGGTAATACATAGTCTATGGAATAAGTCACAGTTAGTATGATATCTGGAACATTTCTGTATATGATGTACCCTGTATAGATTGTATGCAATTTGAGATTAATGTAGGTGTTATTGCTATTTCATTTAGTCATGTCATTTCATCCACGAAGAAGTTGCGTGGCGGTTTCGTTCGATGACACGAAGGTTTTAGCGTGGTAGTGTGGCAGGGCACGAGACAGAGGGACTTGGTAGGCCATTTCCGATCCCCGCGACCGCGATCACTGACAAACCGACGCTCCCATGGGGCCTCCTTGGCTCCAGCCGACGAACGAATATGAAATATTGATGACTGCCGTTACGGGGGGAGGGTGGTCGGCGTCACCCCGTTCATTTGTTGCCGATGACGACTTCGACGTATCGTCGCATAAATATGCACCGCTACCACCACCACGTTGCGATCGTATTCCCGGCGCGCGACTATCCTTCGGCCTAGCTGCCGCGATAACGTCCCGCACGCTCCGCGTGTCCGCCCCGAACGTGATCGAATTTCAAATTCATCGAAATGTTTTGGATACGCAGCCGGAATGATTCGCGACGGAAAGGGGGAGAAAGGAAACCGGATCGACGATCGGCTGATTCGCCGGTATCGATTCGAAGGGATTTCGACGAACTCCGCCGCGCCGATACGATACGATTCTCAATCGAACTAACGACGCGCCATTATTTCGGCCGATGTGTGCTCGTTTCAATTGCGGTTTCGGGAAAGTCGAATATATCGGAGTCTCCGAAATTGAGGTGGATCAAGCTCTGCATCGCCGAAGAGGAGAACAGTCTGTCGGGGTGATCGTGGACCAAGGGCGCGCCATGCTGTTCCTTTAGAACGCGTTGCATTCGATTAAAGAACGCCCCGGGGGATTTTTACGCCGCTTTTAATGATTCATTGGCTTCGCCGCTCTGCTTCCGTCTTTGTTACAACCTTCAAATGCATTACTTGTTCGCTTTTATGCGTTTAACGGATGTACCTTTTAATCAAATATCAGAGAGAATGGGAAACAAACTGATTTTAAGGTCGCTGTTGAACAGCATCGGATTAACATCGACATATTCACATTATTTACGTCTACTTTAACAGAACTACATTCTTTTTAGAACAACATCGTCGACGCATCCTTGTTTTATCTTTTTTCTTCTTTCAACGGCAGTGAATACGTTGTTGTTGACTTGTCGCCATTTAGGTATTGTTTTCTTGAACGAGCGACAACCTAATCTTTTAAAACGTTCAAGGCTGTGTACATGTTGTGTGTTTTACACAAGTCTTGCCTATTGTATTCGTACCAACGATCAAAGTTATTAATCATTATAATAGGTAGGTAGTTGTTCTACATTTTCACATAAAGTTTACTGAACCCTTAACTTGTAAAGGGCGTCATTCATGTTCGGACGATTTCAAACAGTTTGCAAAATTCAGGTATTCCGCTTCACTTCATTTACAATATACAATATTTCAACAAATTATATCGAAGGTATTATGTGAATTTTTTCAGATTTTTTAAAAACAACTATTACTCACTAAACACTGCATCAGACATAAGAGACCCACCTTTACAGTTCGAAGGTGCTGTACAAGTGTTTACACAGTGTAAGGGTTGAACGTGAAATTAGGTATCTACACAAACATAGAAGAACCGAAAATATATAGAAATTTAAAAACTAAGAATTACATTATATACAGTGACTCCCATTAATATTCGGACGCTCTAAAAAAGACGATAACTTTTTAAATATTGTACTATACGATTTGAACTTTCTTCGGAAGCTAAACCAATTAGTTTACTACAGGATGTGAAAATAAATTTTGCCAAAAATTGCATTTGGTCGGAATTGTAGAGAAAATACTAAAAGTTGCATTTTACAACTTTTTTATGCGGGCCTATATTTAAATTTTGAAAAATACGTTTTGTAGATCTGTGTCAATCAAATGCACTGTGAAAGTTTCATAGAAATCGGTTGATGCGGAGAAAGATGTTAGAATCCTTAGAATTACTGAGTTGGAGGCCGAAAAACCGTGAAAAACTGCAATTTTTACCATCTTTAAACGTTTGTAGATTATTACAACGTCGACCGATTTTCATGAAATTTTTAGAATATGTTTAAATGATATAGATCTACGAAACGTGTTTTCTAAATTTTCCATATAATCCCACATAAAAAAGTTAGAAAACACAACTTTTAGTATTTTCTCTGCAATTCCGACAACTTGCCGTTTTTTCCAAAAATTTTTGTCACGTTGTGTAGCAAACCAATTATTCTAACATCTCCAAAAATTTCAAATCGTATATTCCAATATTTAAAAAGTTATGGTCTTTTCAAGAGTGTCCGAATAGTAGTGGGAGTCACTGTATATAAAAGAATTTATACCTCAAAATTGTAAATTAATAAATCTGTAGGCTGCTGTACTATTTCTAGATCAAATTTCATGTACAACAAGTGAATAGATAGGCCCGGGTCAATAGTATAAACACACACTGTTCGTGTTTCACTTTCAAATCCACGAACTTGTGCGATCATCCAACGAATGGTCGATCGTATCCTCGCCGAATCAGCCACAGGCTGGATCAACCCTCTGTTTCCTCACGGTTCGCACGTGTTTCCTTAGCATTCCCGCCTCGCTTCCGTCGTTTCCGCAGCGCGTAACCGCTGCGATTTAACGAGGCATGAGTTAATGCCACCGCGTCGTGTTTCGTGCGTTCATGAACCTATGCGTAGGAACGTCGCGTAGGCTCGTCCGCGTACCAACAGGTACGTACACACGTGTGCAGACGTATGCGTATAAAGTGCGCACGTGTCGGAATCGCGACGCGTCGCCTCGTGTCGCCTCACCTCGCGGCCACGTTACACATGCCTCCATCAAACGTCGTAATTTTTCCACGAGTCGTAGGTGCCTGTGGCTTGACAACGCCAAGGATTTACTCCTGATATACGGTTTCGTGTGGTGGTCGAGGCTACGGACCCGCTCGACAAACGTTCCGTTGATTCGGCGCGCGCGAGCGCTTTTGTCGCACGTAATTTATCGCGAATCCACGAAGGAATACTCGACTATGTGTGCAGTGCACAGTGATGTCCAGATATATCAGCTCCGACCGGGACTGACTATCTCCACGATCTAGTTGAACAAAATTCAATTTTGATAATGATCCAGATGTACGAAATCACGTTAGAATTCGATAGTAGAATGTCCATTTAGCCAGATAATATGAAAATTATTGCAAAATATAATCTATAATGATATAATAGTCATTTAAAAATATACATAGTTCACTTCGTTTACTCTTTTGTGATCCTGTATTATGGCTTTCAAATTCTCTTCAATTGGGTTGCACCGTATCTAACAATGCTATGTAAAAAATATGTATTGTTATCTTCCACTATTGTAGATACATTTGCAAATTTCTTTTGTCCACATTATATTTCATTTACTTTTTAAAGGTCCATAATACTGAACATGTAATTTATTCTCTATTCCGAATTTTTCTCTCAGTTCGACTTTTAATACATTATACCACTTTATACACTGTTAATTTTTATTTCAAGTGAAAGCTGGAAATGCTTAAGAGCATTTTTGACAAATTATGAGATCCATTGTTTTTCATATTTTTTATTACGTATTATGGTAGCTACCGTCAAGACGAATCCAATGACCTACTTTACTATGGCTGTAACTTTAATCCTTAGCACTCGAATGGTGACTCTGAGGCGCCACTAAAAATTGCTGTACCATTATTCAATATACAGGGTATAACTCGTAAGTTATTTGTTGTACAAAAGAAATGTTCAAAGAAATGCTGCATGGTTTCTAGGGGGACATACAGTGCTGCAATATGATTTTTGTTACTTCGATTTTTTATCAAGATATGGAGGTCACCTTCAGTTTATTAAATAGAATGTCCAATATTTTTGATCGAACTCGGATGAAGCACAAAAAATCCTGCGTAAAAAAGTAGTGATCTTCGTATATCATAAATCTAATAGTTAACGAGATAATATCGTAATAATTTTCCATATGTACTTATTCAAATTGAGGGTATCAGTTCCAGCACCTATTTACTAGCTTCCAGGTAATAGCTATTATACATATGGGAAATTATATCGATCATATCTCGTTAACTATTAGATTTATGATATATGAAGGTATTTAATATTATTATTAGATTATTAAATAAGGTAAATATTTTTTTTACGCAGAAGTTTGTGCTGCATCCGAGTTCAATCAAAAATATTAGGCATTCTATTTAATAAACTAAAGGTGACCTCTACATCTTGATAAAAAATCGAAGTAACAAAAATCTGATTGCAGCACTGTATGTCCTCCTAGGAAAACCATGCAACATTTGTTTGAACATTTTTTTTTGTAGAACAAATAACTTACAAGTTATTTGAGATCGTAACGTTACGAGACTCATCATATATTATTTACATTATGATATATGTTGGTATCTAATCAATCGATACACATTTAGGTATTGTATGAGGTATTATACCAATTGCATACCCATAAAATTTCAAAAATCATATAAAACGGAAATATTCTAGGTCGGAAAAAATGTTTCCGAGTTTAAATAGCTCCGAGTGCAAAGGGTTCAATCTTAAAGTAATTCTGAAGTAGTTTTGACCCGCTGTGATGGATTGGCATTTTCGCCCACTGTATGTCAGTCAGACGCTGCCGCCAAGAGAATTGGTGGTCACGGTGATTTGGGAGTCGACGAAGGTGTCACTTCGAATCGAGGAAACGCGGGAGAGCACATCCTCGGATTTATTCAGCCGGCAAAGTGGAGGATCGTTCTCGCGACTTCGCTTCCGGCAGTTTTTAAATCCCTACACGTGGGGATCGTAACTATCACTCTCTTTCTCTCTCTCTCTGTGTTTGTCCCTCCGTCCATCATCGCGTTCCTTTTATTCGTCCCTCCTCGTTTTTCCTCCTTATTCGACGACGCTCGCGGAACGCACGGTTTTTCTCTATGGACGAACCGATGTCTAGGGAAATCAGCATGAGCGGCGATACAACCTTGGAATTTAATATTAAAAGGTTGCATTTCGAGAGCTCGAGCTACCTGAACGAGGGTGAGGCTCTTCTCCGGGAGCATTCTTGGAATTTATCTTTCGCTGTTTGTATCCGTTATGCCCCAAGTTTCCCGTCCACCAGCGGCAACCTCATATTTCCGCTCCCTCTCATTTTCTTGTTATTCACTAGTGGAGAGCTACCTTGCTCTACTCTCCTTGAGTTTCCCGCGTCTTTACTTCTTCGTTACGCGTTCGTTTCTTCTTTCGATCGCCCCATCCCCGGTTTCCTCCGCCTTCGTAGCTTGCTCGTCGAGAGAGCCAACTTCTTCGTCGTCCGAAAGAAAATCCGAGCAGATGCTTATTTCTTCGTCTTTGATCAGACGGTGACGCCGACGCGACGCGTCGCGAAATATTTGAAGTCAGGTAAAGGAGCGCGCGGGCTCTCTCGTCTCTCGTTTTTCGACACAAGGAACATCTTTGCCGTACTTTCGGCCAATTAAAACGCCGCCGTAGCTAAGCGCAATGCATCACCGACCCACCCGTTTCCGTTCTTCTCCACTGACGGTTGCGTTCCCGCGCCGCGCCACGCCGTTCCACAATTTCACCTCGTTACTCGGTCTTTTTGCTAATGAACGGCAAGCGTGCGCGACTAGGAAACCCCGCGCCGAACGAGATTTCATTTCGAAACACTTGCGACCAACAGAAAAGCAGGGAACTCGCCGCACAGTGTTCAGACACGACCGCGAACAAAGCTCTTTCTGCGCGGGATACTTCTGAACCGTTTCCCGAAGAACTAAGCTTTCCTCGGGGAGAAATCTTCTTTCTTCTTCATTTTTTATTTTTAAACATATTTCCACGTTCTTGTCCAGGGCTGCGCGGTCTTCGCCTCCCGGTCTTTCAGAAACTTGGTGAGGAATAGGTAGTTTGAAAGGCACTGGGTGTAAAGATTGACGTATACCTATTCCCTGCAAATTCTTCGAGGTGTTCTTCAGACTGGATATTCGTTATTGACGAAAGGTCTAGCAGGATAAGCATATGGCCCAGCAGTCCTCACCACAATTTTTATTGATATCGTGTGCAAAACAATGCGTTTAGGTGGAAAGATAATGCACTAAAATTTTAAGTAGCAAACCCCTCATTTAAGGGTAATATGAGGGTAAACACCCTAAACTATGTTCTACCAATCTGACCAGCTTGAAACTTTCAGATATACATATTAGATAGGCAACAGAACACACATTGGTCTTTAATTTTTTGGTAGGAGTCACTGAAAGGGTTGCTTGCATCCCCCATTCCTAAAAAAATGAATTTTTTTCTACTCTTCATAATTTGCTCACAATTCTGAAAAAATATATATTATTTAGATTATTAAATATGTTGGTATTTAATCAATTACTAAATATTTATATTTATTTATTACACTATTTATTATATTTATATATATCCATAAAATTGAAAAACTGACATAGAAGGGAATTATTCTAGGTCGGAAGGAATGTTTAATTCTCTTGCAGAGTTAAATAAAGGGGTAGGGATTGCAATCTATTAAAAAATTAGCGATATCAGAGATAGATTAATTTCTGTAAATATTTACAATATCAAATTATTAATCATCGAATTTTGAAAAATGAGTAAAATTCAACCAAATTGTACATCTCATTATTTAAATGACAACGTCGAACCATTTTGTGGGTAATTGCATCTGTATGCACTGTGTTCGGCAACAGGTGGAAGAAAATTGAAGAGGTGATGCTTCAGGATAATTTTAAGCTGAAATTCAAGTCTTCAAAATTGCGGTTTCGGCTTTCTTTTTAAGCCACGCGCAATTAAGGTCGCCCATGAATAAGTAACGTGCCAGTCAGCTCCAGTGTCCCGCTTTTTTACCAAACTGGTAATAATTAGAAAATGAAGCCTGCAATTTTTCTATTCTTCTTTTTCGTCTTGTTGCAAAGAATCGCTTCTTAAATTTGCAACCGCCTGTTGCTTAAAGTAATATAATACAAGAATTAGAGTTTCGTTGCTAATTTCTTCTTTCACAATTATTGAAATCATAGAAATGTTTTCATCAGAAATTTTCGAACGAACTTCATTATTAATCCTTGTGTAGACAACCGGGTAGCTATTTACTTTATTTCTTTCAATAATCTTTTAATGGTCTAAAAATATTAGAAAACTGTTCTGAATACCCATTGCTTCGGTTGTCCACAGAAACGTTGAAGCACATATTACAATAAAAATTGTATGAAGTCTGAATATATGTACTCTTGTCATTATTATAAAACAATTAACATCAGTCACATTTATTACTCGGTAGTTCTAGTGTTAACCCTAGTCCTATAATATCGAGGCAGGCTCATGATGAAGATTTCGAACCAAATCATTTATTTTACCATTTCTGTTAAACTGAAATAAAATTCTACTTCCCTGTCATCGATATTTAACCATTAGTGAAAACATAGGGATACACAAACAACGTAAATTATACGTAAATGTTTCAACGAAACAGACGAAACTCGTGTGAAACGCATCAAATTCACGCGAAATTCATCGTGTGAAAACATTATAAAATATCTAAACGCTGCAAAGAAATGTACAGCAGTTGTAAAAACTTGAGCCCAGACGAACAATCTCCCGACACAGCTAGAACCACTTCCGGATGTCCTCCATTCTACCCGAGGTCGCCGCGAAGATGCATAAAAGCCTGAGACCGTTTCTCATAAATAGAAATTCCTTCGAAAGAGCACCTCGAGGATTACCGTAACACTATACGGCTCTAGAGCCATGCAAAAACCGATTTTCACAGGTTGTCGGTCCGCTAATCCTCGTTTCTAGACCCCGTTCCGCGAGATCCTCCTAAAACGTTAAGTCGAGCACGCGGCGCGACGCGTTGAATGTGGAGCAGAGTCGAAAGAGGAGAACCCGCTGGACGAAAGGCGAGAGGAGCTAGAAAAGGTGCGGACGTACTCTCCGGTGCAGTTACGTAGCGTCTCAAGGGTGTGCTTGAATTGCGTCGAAGGGAGCCGAGTCTCTGTGGACGTGTGTGTGTGTGTATGCACGACAGGAACGAGGATGATACCGAGACACCGGCGACGAAGCCGGCAACAACGGCGGAGGGTGAGAGAGGCTCTGATGACGAGTCATCGTCGTCGGTTCGGGTTAATGTTTAGTGACCGGCACACCGAGAGCCGTGACCGCGCGCGGGCAGGTGTGGGCGTCGTCGACGGCCACACGAGACACTGTCGCAAATTCGAGGCGAGCCGGGAGTTCTACCCCCTCGTTCCACTCTCCTCCCGTTGTCTAGTGATTGCTTGCTTTGATCTCTGTAATCATCAACCCCTCCTGTCCCCCTCTCCCACGTTTCCCGACATCGTTCGACTTAAGTTCTCGTCACCTTGTTCGGCTTCCACTTCATCCTTTCTAGCCTGCTCATCACCCGATGCGCGGCCAAATGCTTCTTGCCAGACGAGGGCCGTAATAACGGTTCTCCGAGCGGCGACTCGATAATCAAACCCCTTCGGGGTCGTGTACCCGGGTGGATGGGTCGTGGTGGTGGTGGTAAATATCTCTGAGGTGGTATAGGTTGACGGAAATAAGATGTAGAATACCTGACCACACTTCCGATATATACACGAAGTTTATTTACAACTACAGTAAATTCTCTATAGGCGCAACTATTTCTATACGATAGATGTGACCAAGAATACCCCGCCCCCCCCCCAACTTAGTACAGGGTAAACAACGGTGCTAAGCGGGAAATTGTTGTATTGTACTAATGCTATTCCTTACCTGAGAATGATACATCAAGTATCATAAAACCCCAATTTAAACGGGTCCCGTGGAAATCACCGACACAGATTTCTCCGACACGGTTTTCGTCGACAACATTTCTCCGACTCCAGATTTGTCCGACAATAGCTTTGGCCAATATGTACTCACTAAAAAATACCACACGTCCAGGACTCTTACGCCTTTTCCTCCTTCAACTTCTGGCTCGCTGGAAGGCCAGACGGGGCCCCGCTTTTCGAATTTCTCCCGTCTGGTTCATTATGCGAGCTGGTTCCTCTCATGTTCTTGTCCAATCTAGATGTGTCAGCCGTCTAATCATAAGTCGGCTCAGAGCCCAGGTAAAGATTTTAAAAATCTCTTGAATATACTGGGGAATGGAATTCCCCGGGGCCTGGTAGCGACGATGTCGCTGCATCTCAAACAATCGTAACCTCCTCAAGGAAGATTTATATTTCGCTCCGAGCAATTTACCTATACCCGACAACTGGGTTAACGAGTGCCCGGTTGCTTTTGAGAAAAAAAGGAAAAGAAGAAAAACGCGCGCCCGAGCAATTTATCTCTAGTTATTCGGCTTGAAAAGAGACTGTCTCATTTAGTTTCAACGATCGTGGTTCATCCCTTGAAGTTGAACTTTTCAACGTCTCGTTTGCACCGGCTCCGCGCGCCGCGTCGCGCCGGTGAATTTCATTTAGGCTGAAGAGCTCCCGGCGGATGGATGTAGGCCAGGAATAGATACGACTGGCGACACTCGTTTCGAGAACGGATGATTTATATTTATTAATTTTGTTCCTTTGTCCGGTCGACTTACCTCTTCCGACCGATCGACAACGCACTCGAGAGGTAACAATCGCTCGGGACTCTTTTCGGTACAAACGAGATCGGCCCATCGAGACGGGGCGAACCGAGTTCCTTCTTAATTGGCCGATATCGTCGTTCGTGAAATTGCTAAAACCGATACACAGTTTAAACAAAACGAGTCACTTTCTTTTGTGTTCTGTAGCGCAACGACTTGTTCCATGATTTTCGTCAACGATGATTAGTAAACTGCGGATGTTAATGCAAAATATAAAATATTTGTATTGATTCCAAGACGCAGGAGCCAGATAAAAATTTCGTTCTTCTTTTAATAAGCTGATTAAGCTGAAGCCAATACGCCGATGTCTTTAAATCGTTTTATTATGTCCACTACTTTAAATTGTGCTTACCCATTTTTGTCATAAATGCATAAAATCCGCAATCTAATGGTCACAGTTTCTTCAACTCTAAAGAAACCATAAATGAGACACAAATTTATATTTATTTATTTATTTGTTTTTTTTTAATTTATTTATATAATGTTGCTTCAACATCAAAGGTCATTAGTAACACGGTACATTTTCTTACAATATTTTATACGTATGTGTATGCTGGATATACTGGGCAAGACCGACGAATATACTCCTCAGAAACTAACAGAATTGGTAAGGATCCAGGCAATTTTTGCATTCTATTATTAGTTGATTCATGTTAACTGGTACTTTACATATATCGCACATAGTGTTTTCTTTTTTATTTAACCAAAATGAATGGGTTACTTCTGAGTGCCCAATTCTGATTCTAGAAATTGAAGTTTGAATTTGACGATCTACTGGACTTGGAAACTTTTTTATATTTATTGTATGCACATGTACATTTACTTCGTTCGTCAAATAACGCGCTCTTATAAAAACAGTCATTAACAACACATATCACAGATTATATATACATATGTAGATAGATGGCTAATAGCAAAAGAATAAATTTTTGTTGACTTGAAGAAGAGGATTAATTATAGGAAAAGCTACAAGACAAGTGGTTAATTATGTACAGTGGGTAACGAAAGTATTCTTTTTTATAATTGTACGAAACGATCTGATTTTTTATAATCAATTAGAAGCATTGGTTTATGAAATGATATGAAAAAAAGATTTTCCAAACAATTATAATTTACAAGATTACACACAAAAATAAAAAAGGCATTTCTTAGAATATTTTTATTTGGGCCCTTAATGAAAATTTAAAATGTATGTTTTGTAGATCTATGTTAGTTATACACATACTGAAAATTTCATCACAATCTGTTGACGCAGGAAAAAACGATACGCAACGAAAAACGTACGATTCTGCGGATTTTAGGCAGAAACTGATCAAAAGTCGTGTAAAACCACGATTTCCATTTTTAATCGCTTGTAGCTCGTGTGTATGTTAATCGATTTTGATGAAATTTTCAGCATGTGAATTAACCTTGTAAATTATAATTTTTTGAAAAATCTCTTTTGCATATCATTTCGTAAACCAATGCTTCTAATTGGTTATAAAAAATCAGGTCGTTTGGTAGAATTATAAAAAAGTTATTCTGTTTTAAAGGCCGTTCGAACACTTTCGTTACTGTACGTATGATAGTTTTGTCTGTCCATTACCTAACCGTCGCAACCATCCATGCAATCAACTCCGTCGTAATCATTTGCAGTGGAGGAAGAATTTCCGTCGTTGATTTACTTTTATAAATTACGGTACCATCGTGGTCCGCGTTGCTCGGTGTTTGCTTAGGTGTGTTCGTTTTCGTTACAACACAATTAGTTGAACGTATGGCGGGCTTTAATTTTCACGGCGCGCCTAGTTAAAAGTGAACCGCGAATAAATGAATAATTAATTAGAGCCCAAGGAAATGGCCAGGAATATCGGAGGTAATGGAGGGCTTAGGAGAGGGGGCGTAGACCGCCGAGAGTTCCGGGAAAAGGGGTTGAAACGACAACAAAACGGTCGAACTCGCGGCGCAGGAAAACATGGCAACGTGCAGAAGCGCGCGAATCGGCATAGGGGCCAATTTAAATGCAGATCGAGGTTTAAACGCGACTGACGTTCGAACACATGAGTCCACCAACACCCTCAAACATCCCTCCCGTTTCCCCACCGGTTAATGCTACCGCTGGGATTTTAATCGTGAATTTCCACCCGGCGACGCTCGCTGGCTCCCTGTTTCCATGCGGTGATCCCGCCGCAACCCTGACTTTTTTTCTGGATGGTAATTGCGACATCGTCGGCTTCCATCGCGTCTAATTCACCGCCCCGTGATTTTATGAAGTTCATATCCCTCGACCGTGTCGACGTCTTGTCGCTAGGCGTTGCGAGAACTTTGCCCCATCGATTTTATCATTAGTCATCGCCAGACTGCGGATTCTGTGCATTTATCACGAAAGTTAAGCAGTTGATGGAGTACCAAAGTGTATACACGAGCCGAGTTGGGTAAAATACTATTTCAAATAGTGAATAGCAAATAGTCTATTTTATTTGACATTCTACACGCGCACTTTCAACGCTAAACATACCGAGCACTAGAAGCGATTAAAATGTTTTAGCTCACAAAAGAAGACAAAGCTCTATTTACAGTTACTCGAATTAATATTCGGACGCTCTAAAAAAGATGACAACTTTTTTAATATTGTACTATATGGTTTGAACTTTTTTGAGAAGCTAGAGCAATTATTTTACTATAGGATGCGAAAAGAAATTTTTTCAAAAATTGCAATTGATCGGAAGTCAAGAGAAAACACTAAAACTTTTTTGATATTGTACTATACGGTTTGAACTTTTTTGGGAAACTAGAGCAATTAGTTTACTATACGATGCGAAAACAAATTTTTTCAGAAATTGCAATCGATCGGAATTCTAGAGAAAATGCTAAAAGTTACATTTTAAAACTTTTTTATGTGTGCCTATATTGAAAATTTAAAAAATACGTTTTGGAGGTTGCTATTGTAAAAAAAATTTTTTCACATCCTGTAGTAAATTAATTGCTCTAGCTTCCCAAAAAAGTTCAAATCGTATAGTATAATATTAAAACAGTTATCATTTTTTTTAGAGCGTCCGAATATTAATTCGTGTAACTGTATCTAGATTTTGTGCAATTTTCATTACAATATGTTCTTGGATAAAGAAATTTATCGTATCAGTTTCCATTTGGTCAACTTTATCATGTCAATAATTGTAAAATCAAAAATATAAAACCGGTCATTTGACCGGCAGTGGTACGTTTAGTGTTAAGATAAAATATTGTATTCGCGCGTTATACAAAAAGTTTTCAAAATAATATTTGAAATAGTATTTTATTTGAAGGATTGTCAAAATAGTGTGGACTTTATTCGAAATATTTTAATTTATTTCTTCTCCGATTCGTAACGATTGAACATTATTTAATCATCAAATTATAAAACGTTTCTAAAAGGAAAGGTATCTGATTACCATTTCGCTGGTGTGTAATAAATAGATTGCGGATCTTTATACGAAATAAAATATGTTTGCATTGATTGCAGGACTCGGGAGCCAAATAAAAATTGTATCCTTCTTTTAATTATCCTATTAAGCTGGAACTAATACGTTGATGTCCTTAAATATTTTTAACATGTCCACTGCTTGAAATTGTACGTGACCATTTTTGTCATAAATGCACAAAATCCGCAGTCTGGTAATAAAAAACGTTGCAGTGAGGTCGAATAGATTTTCTTGACAGCGTCGAGAACGGGAGCAGCCCTCGAGAGGGTTGTAAAAATTATGCATAGGTTGGAAGCGATTGGTATCCCGGTGGTTCCTTCGCGAAGCCTCTTAATCGGCCAGGCAAATTGAAAGGATGGACGACAGGCATTGATGAGGGTAGGGGTGCGTCGGGGTGTCGAGGTGTCGCTTATGAATATTCAGAAATCGTGCGTGTCGTCGCTACGGGACGCATACATATTCGCCGGCAGCTCTGACACTGGTTGCGGGGAGCGGATGCGAGCGAAAGAAACGGATGGAGTGCGTCGGGAGGCAGGGGACAGGGGAATGGAGGCGATGATAGGAGATAAGGGTTGCGTCTTGCTATCGGTCGTCTCGCGTTACAGGAAGGGCCGGGGGCCTCCGATAATCCGCTTAGACTCGACAGACAGATAAACTGTTTATTATTACTTTGGTATGGGAGGCAGGCGTACGGCGCGGTGCATACAACGGGGATCGATAGGATGTTCGATATCAGTCAGTCAGTCAGCGAGTCAGCCGTTCTTACCCCCTCGGTGCCATAAAATCCATTATTCCCGGTCCTGGAAGGGACGAGATTCGACTCGCGAAGGGTTTCGAGGCTTCGACGACTAATCCAGTTTTATTACTTTTCAGTCAGCGCGGGGAATAAAAGAGAGATATTTCCCACTTATCCCGGATTATTTCGGAGTTCATATCTAACGAAGGAAAATAATCATGGCACACTCGCGGGTTCACCGATCGTCGTTATGGCTCGGGGCTGAGGTGACTCTTACCCATAGGGATCAAACGTTTCTCGCAAGCGAGTATCCTCGTGTTTCATTTTCAATAAATCGATCATTCTGCTTTTCCTTTAAGCATAAGTGTTGTATAATATACGTGCAAAATGCAAAAGGATTGGTTTGAATTCGTAAACTGGTTATAGACGTTTAAAGAATGCAACTTGCATTTTATATAATTGATAGTTAGATCTTCAAACGCGTTTTCCTCACGATACTCAAGTTCTAATTGACCAATTGACTCGTTAAAATGACGAAACACGATTCAAATTCGGAAACTTCGACTCAAATACGGCAGGGGTTTTCGTTGTCCGATTGCCTCAACATTTAGCACTCACCAAATGTTAGAATTTAGGGGTGGTGGGTCGCGAAAAAATCGGAAGTTGGAAAACAAGGACCCCGCTAGTCGGAGCCTTTTTCCCGGATTCGTTCGGTTTCCTCCGCAAGCTCATCCTCGCCACGCACGCCGCGAATAGAGTTTCGCATTCGTCTCGCGTACACGCACATCCTCACGCTCCTCCGGAGTCTAGTCGCCTCCGATTTTTCAGATTCCTCTATGGAGGCACTCCGGACAGCTGCATACTGCATCCTCTGCATCCACAGGAATTGCTAGCACGAGGGCAGCGAGAGAGGTGGGGCCAGAGAGTGTCGGTGAGTGGCCGCGCAACTGTATGCTGCCCCTGCCTCCGTTATTGGTTAATCAAATAGTAGATCCTCTTGATTAGCCTCAGGATGCTCTTGGCATCTATCTAATAATACCTGCCAGATGGCCGGACAGATTTCTGTCAGGCTGCATCGGGATCTCCTGGAGCGTGTCTAATTCCGGAACAATATTCCCCCGGATACGGGAATATCGCTCTGATCGCTCTGATCCTTTTTGCTAGTCGTACAATAGCCGAGCTGCTCGAGATATTCGTCGTTATGCCTTAAAACTCGCTTCTTAAAAGTCTCACCCCATTTCTAATTCGAAAGTCTCCGTCCAATCTTTTTCTGAGATCGTTACTAATGGAGGCGCCGTTTTGAAAAAATTTCTTGTCAGATGGCTGAAGAAAGGATTCTGTTGTAACCAGTTTAAGGGGAGTGATTTCTTTCTTTCTCTATGAATAACAATTTCTATTTACGGTCGATCTATTGTGCTTCGGACCGTGTTAAAAAGAATTACTTGCTTTATGGTCCATAACGGCCAAGTAAATTGGGCACTTTTAAGGTCAATTTGACTCGGGAACGTAATCTATAAATTCATTTATAAACTAATTTAAAGGTACAGAAAAAAGCAATATACAGTTACTCGAATGAATATTCGGACGCTCTAAAAAAGACGATAACTTTTTGATATTATACTGCACGATTTGAACTTTTTTGGGAAGCTAGAACAATTAGTTTACTACAAATTGTCAAAAGAAATTTTGTAAAAAATTTCAATTTATCGGAATTATAGAAAAAATACTAAAAGTTGCATTTTACAGCTTTTTTATATAGGCCTATATTGCGAATTTAAAAAATACGTTTTTTAGATCTGTGTGAATGAAACTTATTCTGAAAATTTCGTCAAAATCGGTCGACGTTGGAAGCGCCATAATCGTTTAAAGATGGTAAAAATTGCAGATTTGCGGTCTATATCTAAGAAGTCTTACATCTTTCAATGTCTCGTTTTCTCCAGCATCAACCGATTTCGATGAAACTTCCACAGTGCATATAATTGACACAGTGCTACAAAACGTACTTTTCAAATTTTCAATATAGATCCACACAAAAAAAGTTGTAAAATGCAACTTTTAGTATTTTTTCTGCAGTTCAGATCAATTGAAATTTTTGAAAACAAATTTTTTTACATCCTGTAGTGAACTAATTGTTCTAGCTTCCCAAAAAAGTTCAAATCGCATAGTACAATATTAACACTAGATTGCCCAAGGAAGTCATTTTGACTGCTTTTTAATTTCAATTAGAAAAACAGTTATGTTGTATAATGACACAATTTCTTAGAATTTTGTGACTTTTTGTATAACATAGAAATGCGTTTATTAATAATTGTATTTACCTCCCCCCTCCTTCATTTCCTGTATACATGTGTTATACCTATATTGCTCAAAAGCAGTCATTTTGACTGCTTGGGAAATTTTAAATGATCAAATTACTCTTATTATTGAATTGAGTAAATCTCTTATATGACCAGTTCGGCTCTGTATCGAAATAACAGTACATGATAAATTATCGATTTGGGCGTATATTTGATAAGTTGCAGTTGCTCAATGCAGTTCCTCAATAAGTATTAGTATGGTCGCGGACAAGTTAGGGTAGATTTATAGTCGAGCTGCGAGCATCGATGATAGCAGCGCGGTGAAAAGATACCAACATTCGTGACAACATTTCGACACATACTAATGAAAAAAAGTACATATGTATTTTCTTTGTTTTTCTTTTTTTTCACCGCACAGCTCACCTCGCTGCTCCACTATAAATCCACCCTTACAGCGCGCGGCCGGGCAGCGGCATTATTTTTTTTCCTAGTGAAGTAAATTTTGTTGTTGTTAATATTTATTAATAACTTATTATATAACTGTAAATAATATAAAAAATAATAATAAAAATTAATTTTAAACAAATTTCTTTACACATTAGTAATTCTTTCACAATGCAGTCATTTTGACTGCTTTTGGGCAATACAGGTATATACTAACAATAAGTTTCAGTCTTTCTAGTGTTAAAAAAGTTACCGTCTTTTTTTAGAGCGTCCGAATATTAATTCGAGTAACTGTACATACTGGTTGAATTGAGTAACCTCCTTTTCGATGTCAGCTCAATTATGTTCCCTTCTCTTCCAAGCTCTTCATAAAATTTTTTAATTTCTCACATCTTCTGTTAGAGACAATCGAGCAAAGCATTATCCTGTACCGGCTACATTATTGCAAAAAGCGACACAGATCCAGAACGACCAATAAACGAAAAGAATGTTGCCCACCATAGGGATCTTGTCTTTGCGAGATCCAAGGAAGTCTGCCGCGACATCATCAGTAGCACCCTCATGAAAAATTCATAAAAATCGCTTGTTTTTAGATCTGTTAGTAGAGAGCGTCCCCTTAACGTGAGACGCAAAGCACCGTCTATTTCCAACGGAAGAAATATATCCGAGTAATGTGCAAATGAATTGCAGACTCGGCCCGGAATGGTCGCAATTAAATTATCTTCAATTTCTCTTTTAATAAACACCGAGGCGCATGAAAACGCTTTCTTTGACGCCGGAGAGACGAGTAGCTGCGATGTCTGAAGACGCGTTTCACCGGCGATCGCAGACGCTCAACCGAAACGTGTCCCATTTAAATTTATGTGACCGGCATGGAAGGGCCATGGGATGTGCATGAAGGAGAGAGAGATATAGACAGACGGGAGAGAGAGAGAGAGCCCTTGCACGCAGTTGGCGTACCCGACGATGGAGTCATAATGCGATGAGGTAATGGGGCGACATCGTGATTAAATGCAACGCGGCCTCCCGTGGCATCCTGATCTCCATAGACAGGACTGGCCAGAGTCAATATCAGTGCAACGTCGTTAGCCACACCAATGTGATTCCTTCTCCATCACTCTACACTATTATTTCATGACCATTCACGAATGCAAACGTATTATGAACGAAATAATTGATCAGACTCTATTGTCCGTGATAGAAAAGAATCAGATCTCTAATTTTTAGAATAAAATTGCTCTTTATAGGGATGAGAAGCGAATATCAGTCAACCATCGATAATTGATGCATCAATGTGGATCCTTCTTGATTAGCAAACACCAAACGTGACAGCAAGCTGCAGTGGAAACTCTGATGCCTTGATACACGTGAAAGAGATGCTAATTCAGTGACAAAACTGTTTTGTTTGTACTTACTATTTTGTGAATCTTTCACCATCATATTGATGATATTGTATTGTAAATTAAACAAGTAAATATGACCCGAACTGTATCGTGTTTGATGTTATTTCAGTTGGAAAAATATCGCGAATATATTGATAACAGTTTCATAAAAAGTAATTACAAACGACAAACCTTGGTCACTGAATTAGTATTGTCTCACTGATACGATGGTGTCGATGTTTTAATATTTGTGTACGATACAAATGACTTTTCAGACCCGACCATTTCACGTATTAAATGTTCCCTTTTTTTTTTATCGATCGTATAATTGTTGATAAAAGATGTGATAGTGGTCTCGGCGCACTGGTTCGATCCAATTTTACCTCAAAGCAATTTTGCAATTTGAATAAAATTTTCGACGTTTTGATCTGTGTTTAGTCCAGTAGCTTGTGTAACTGCATGGGAATAGCACGTGTCCTGTTATTACAAATTAGTTAAAATAATATCATTAAGCAAACGCAGTTATTATTTTTCTTGAAAATGATCTAAACACAGATCGAAACGTCAAAAATTTAATTCAAATTGCAGAATTGCTTTGCGATAAAATTGGATCGAATCAGTGCGCCGAGAGCATTATTACATCTTTTATATCACGTATTACTATATTTACCAATGCAATAATTTATTGCACTCGATTGCATGGAAAAGAAGAGAAACCAACTTCCAAATCATCAAGATAACGATGCAGTTCGCGCAGGCAAGGAGTCATCAGTGAAACGATCGATGATCGACGCGCAAGTGTGACTCCATCTCGATCAACATATCGAAAACCAAGTACGAAAGCAAACGGATTGTAAACGGAATAATTCATTGCATTTAGCAGCCTGCGAGAAAGAAGAGTCACAGTTCTAATCTTAAAGATAAAGTTGTTCCTTCGACTGACAGTTTACTTCAGGTGGAGGGCAGTTGCCAAGACATCCACCGGTCGTATCTACTTTACGAGCATTCCGAAAGACATCAAACGACTGGCAAAGTAAACACGCAAGTTGTTAGTTGGTTTTGATATAGCAATTACGAGACACTCGATACCGACGAAGACGAGGGGCAGCCATTGGATTTCGAGGCTGATTCACGACCGGAGATAAAGACAGTAACCGAGCAAGGAGCAAACGAGTTAACTCGGTGCACGCTCCCCGAATGGCGGAGGAGACGATACCAGACGAGAAGAACTCTTCCGTTTTAATGGTCGGGGGCTGATAGAAATGCGATTAGATGTTCTTGACGCGAAGAAGTGCATGATCTGGCTGGAACCTGTTGAGAGGATTCAGAGACTCGCGCCTTTTATTCCTCTATTTCATCTCTCCTTTCCATCCAGACCGGCTTTCTTTGTAATGCTGACACGCGAGAAACCCTCAGGATTTGGTATCCCGTCGCGGTCGATACGCTATTCTTCGCTAAATCGCCCTGATCAGGTCAGAGCTTCAGTTTTCGTCACTTGCGAACCATTCTCTCTCTCTACCGCGACGCTTTCTCATTCAACAAAGAACTAAAATTTCTGACGAACTTATTAGTCTAGCTGGATTGGTTTAGAAGACCTTTTGGCGGCCGTTGATGTTGTGTGAGAGAGGAGGAAAAGGAGTGTTTCGTCCAAGGTCTTCTATATAGAGCAGTGGTTCTTAAATTTATGTAGTCCGGGCCCCTCTCTTGAACAACATTTTTTTTGCGGACCCCATCCCAACCCTAGGTATTTTACGTAGTTCTTGGGACTTAATTTGAAACATGAAAATGTGAAAACGTGAAACATTTTGTACATGAAAATGATTTGAATAATCTTTTCATTTTTTAGCAAAAATATCTGTTGATGTCAAAATTTATTCGCACAGTTTAAGAACTACTGTTCTAGAGGATCTTAGATACCATATCGGAAGGCAGTTGAGGACGGTATACATATGTACATATAGGAATCTGTGACGGATCAGGTAGTAGCAGGAGAGATGTTGACTATTTGTCCGTCTGCAACAACTTCGTTATTTTCGGATAGTTCTAAATAAGATTTGTCAATGAACCAACCAAAGTGTGCTTTGTTTCTCAGAGTTAGAAGATATATTCCGACTACTGAAGTTGTTCTTATATCAAGAACTAACTGACCACCTCAAATCATGATTTTTTAAACACACATACGAGGGCCATTCAATAAGTGACGAGACAAATTGATATAGCTCAAAAACTGTTTATTCAATTAATACAATATTTTGGTTACTTTTCAACATAATGCCCCCAACACTGTCGGAGCCACTTTCGCACTTGAATCTTGACTTCTTCGTTGGAGCCGAATTTTTTGCCACGTAGAGCCTCCATAACGGGACCAAACATGTGAAAATCTGAAGGGGCAAGATCTAAACTATAAGGAGGGTGTGAAAGAATCTCCCAGCCTAGTTTTCGAACGCATTCTTGAGTCTTCTGTGCGACACTTTCGCGGTCATTTTTAAACTGTTCTACCCACTTGTCAATGTTCGAACGGTTTAAACACTTATTCTCTCCCGTACACTTTTAACATCTTTGTACGGATCTCACTATGTACCATTAACACCTTCTGCGACTAAAAATCGAATCACAGCACGTTGTTCTTTCGCGGTGCAATTCTCAATCGGACTTGACATTTTTAACTGACTGAATTATAGGTTAGGATTACAAAATCTTGTCAAACAGCTGATCAGAAGTCGTTACAAGGATGCCAACTTGAAATATAGAAAGTTTCGTATTGGTTTATGAAACTGTTTAGGAGCTATATCACAGTTTGTCTCGTTACTTATTGAATGGCCCTCGTACATACTGTCAGTGTCTTTTTCAGTATTATTAAAAATCCTCGATTGAATATTCTATTATATGATAGGGCTCGTTTTTACCACTCAGCTCCCAGTGTTTTGCCACGATTTTACGATTTTTACTATTACTGTGTCACTCTGCCTCCAAGGGACAAATTAAGTTAGCGAAACGAGGGACGGATCAACGCGGAGAAGCAGAGACCACGGTGCAGTAAGTGCCGCAACGGAAGATACACGGCAGGGAAAAAATGTCGTCGGACACTCGTATACGTGCATGTTCCAATTAAGTCGGAGTTTTTGAAACGGAACTTGCTAGGCTAGCCGGGAAGAAAGGCGAGACGCTGAAGCGAGCATCGTTGATTCTTAGCCGGGCTGCGAAGACGGCCAGGGCTTGGAAACGACGAGCGTGTCCCGCGTTTCACGAGCGGGTGACTGCGAAATATTATAAAGAGACAGTCGAAATGGAAAAACGACCCGTGTGTCTCTCTTTCAGGCTAGATTCGTCAGGCTAGCCGAGTGCCAGGCGGTGTCTGATGCAAGATGTGGTGGTGTGGTTCTTGTAAGCAGACCTAAGCGAGAACGCTACGCAGAACGGGCAAAAGGAAACGCATAACCAAGGGGACCCGGGGGAATGTTGCTGAGGAGGAATTGAAGGAAGGAAGGTGGGGTGGGTATGGTGTCTGTCGCGTGCTTTGAGTTAAGTGGTAGTGTTTATTGTTTGAGCTTTAGAGCGCGTGGGTCTTCATTAGCAAGAATTGCAGTAGGTCTCTCTCTCTCTCTCTCTCTCCGCGAAGAGTGAAGCCGCGACGAATATAACAAAGAACAAGTTGCAGAAGAAACCTGCCTACTTCCGACATCTCGTTAATTAATTAAATTAAGATGCTGCCTGTACCGCGCCATCGCGATGCTCTGCGCGACTTCGAAATGGCAGGGACTCGCCGGCCTTTCCCACGAATGCAAATTAATTGCACGATCCTGAGACACGTTGAATCGGAGAGAGCATGCCTGAGGAATTGCAAGGTGGATATTCTTACGAATGGTAATCGATTAGAGGCTAGCGTTTCTCAATGGTGTTGAACACTGCGTTTGGAGAACGCTCATTTTAATCTGCAACTCGTTATAAGCTACGCTAACGCAAACTAACTAAACCAGACTTAACTTGATTTAATCCATGTCAGCTGACTGATCTAATGATATCCAAGTTTCAGCTTGACCATCGGTGCGAATCGTAAACACAACAGTTTTCTCATAATTCAAAAGCAAGCGCGATCGAACAATCACTATCGAACGTGAAAGGGCACAAACGACGCGACGGTTCTATCGGGTTGGCCTGGTGCGCCATTTCTCATTATTTGAGCCGATGCCCACGGGCGCGACGTATGCGATTAGCAATTCTTCCTGCACTCGAACCAGAGATGCCTCTCCTCGCTTTTGTACTGCGCCACCCCCGTCTTCTATTTTTCGCACCCCCGTGGCCTCGAACCGGCTGTGAATCAGAAGTCATACACCCGTGTACACACACCCCTACTCTTCGAGGGGTGGCTGCGCGCGGGCCTGATTTTTCGGCGGTGTAGCTGCGCCCCATCGGCTGAGTTATGGCATCCATAACTAGCACCTACGTCTTTCATTAACCCCGGCATTGTCGCAGGTCTGCGAGACCGCGTCGTCAGAGGGGCGAGCCGAAGAGATCGTTCGGGGATGAGACACCTATTTGTTTTTGCACAGCTCGTATTTGCCTGCCATATGTCCCACTTATCGTGGCTCCGTGAACAGAACAGCCTGTCACGGACGCGCCGCCGCGCAGATCGATCCTGTTCTTTGTCTATGGATCCTCGATAGAATAGGATCCGGATAGAATCCACGATGGCGTGGATTAAACCGGCCAGGCCGGCTGCACCCCTATTTTCACGGCAAACAACATCAATCATGATCGGTACTAGATACCGCGCGACATCTTGGCTAATGGATAAGAACGGTTGCCGACCGATTGAGGATCGCTCAACGATTCTGTGGATACTGTATCGATGTGTCAGCATCTGCGGGCAATTCGTCCGAAACCGTCGACGAAATTGAAAAAGCCTTTTGTTCGTGGAATCTGATCAATGTTATTATCCTTTTGCAGTTCGACGTGTTTTCTCTCTTTAATTCAGAACTTGCTAACACGTTGTATGTTTGTATGTATGTATGTATGACAGCGTATATGTACAGCAGCTGAGGTAGACTGTAATTGTGAGAAAAATATTCGACACATATTTTTTTATCCACCATCGTCCACATTCAAGGGGTGAAAACTCCCGCAAAGTTGGGGGTCGAATACATTTTATTACATATTTTGGAATCTATTAATTAATTATTTATTTATTGATGCCATAAACCTAGTTTTTAGAATCTATTATCAACGTGGCCAGGCTTGTTCTAGATCATACTTTTCAGACATTTTCAATTATTTGGCAGAAAAATGTTTGAAACAAGAATAAATCAACATTAAGCACTCTACAGATTACAATGCAAAAGAATGAAAAGAAAATATTTTTGGTGGTATGAAAAATCAAGATCACCTTGACTTTTTAATTGTTGCTACATATTTTTGATTGCATAATACAATAACAAACATTAAGCCGAATTCAATGATTAGACTGCGGATCTTTATGCAAAATAAAAAATGTATGTGTCGATTCAAAGACACACACAGAGGCTAAATAAAAATGTCTTTCTTGTTTTAATTATTTTAATAGACTGAAACTAATACGTTGATGGTCTTAAATTTTTTAAATATGTCCACTGTTTTAAATTGTACGTACCAATGTTTTTTTTATAAATGCCTAAATCCGCAGTCTATTAACGATATACCATACTATGATCTGAAATCCCGAAGTAACGCTAATACAGGTTCGAACAGCTAATTCCTCGATCTGACCCACTGTGCTGCCCGGGCGGATCGCGCGCAATATCGAAATATTATGGTCGGAGCAATTCCAGAGCGATGTATATCCCCTTCTCGTTTTTTCGATGGCCGACAGCCGGTCGAGGGTTTATTAAAATGTTTATTCGACGACGCTGAAATTTGCCCTCTTCTATTTTTCAGTCCTCCGCCGGACTCTGCCGACGCGTTTCCCCACGCGAGCATTTCGAATTTCGCCATAGTACCGCGCGCGCATAGATCGCCCGGAGCGGAGCGAAGCGTTCGAAAAAAAATATCCCCGGTTGAATGAAAAACGAAAAAAAAAAAAAACACGCGAACGGGGCAGCGCGGCACCAGTAAGTTCCCCCACCGCTGGCAAATTACTACTTTTGCTTTGGTTTTCCCATCGTTAGTGCGTAGTTTTTCGCCGATATAACCGGACTCGCGGCGCGGAGCGCAAACAAACTCTCGTGTACGGTCCGGGCTTGCTGCGTTGTCCGGATCGTGTGTATTTGTGTAAAAAATTTCATCGAGTTGGATTTCAGAATTCATCGCTTTGGCAGCGGCGCATGTAACTTTATTGAAAATTAATCGAAAACGGTATTGTCCGATCCGGAAAAAATATCGTACTCGTTGCGAAAGGTGCGCCCGGCCGGTATACACGTCTCGCGGAAAAACGCGGGTTTGTACAGGGTGATCTATTGAAACAGACCGCGGAAATTATTCAGAAAAATTATTCATTTGATTTGTTTGTTTAAGTCTTCGGCAATATTCACGTTATCATCGTGAAAATTGACTCGGGGCCTGAGAGACCTCAGGGGGGTAGACTCGTTTTTCCAAGATTGCAAAGAAGCGGGATGCGCCTTCTCATTTCTCGATAATGTAAAGATGGAGGTTTTCAGTAGTCAGAAGCTCTAGACAAAAGATCAATCTAGGCCGCGATCGCCTTCAGAAGTCCTATTTTTACACTTACAAGGCGTAATTTGCATTATTCGGCAGCGTAATTTTCACTATTCGGGAGCATACGGTTACGCATGTAGCTGTTCTCATAAAGCTGCGACAGCTACAGTGACGACTCGCATTAATGTTCGGACGCTCTCAAAAAAAATACGATAACTTTTTAAATATTGGACTATACGATTTTAACTTTTTTTGAGAAGTCAGAGAGCAATTAATTTAAATTGAAGTGAGGTAAGTGCGGCCTAGTTTTTGCAAAGTTGGACTTTAAACTGATGTATTTTCAGTCAGGTATGTAAAAACTTAATGCTCTTCGTATCAAACTCTTGCCACAGTTATTACTGATGAATTAATATTATGTAAGATTCTAATTTTGCTTGAAAATTATCATTTTAATAGGATATTGCACTAAGTTGCCCCGAAAATGGGGCAAGAGCATCTCTGAAAGTTAAACATGCTTTCAAACCTTGTTTCAAGTGCTGCGAGGCCAGAAAAGAATGATTAATTATATTCTTTAGTTTTATAGTTATCCATTTTTAAACAAACATGTACTTTTATGCTTAAATATAAAAGGGAATACAGTGATATTAAAACAAAGTTTAAAAATGCTTTCGAACCTTGTTTCAAGTGCTACGGGGCAAGAAAAGAATTATTATCAAGCCTGCTACAAAATACTTTTTATCGTATTAAATATATTGTTTAGTTTTATAGTTACCCATACAGTACGCACTTACCCCACCGTGATAGTACACACTTGTCCCGTGTAGAAATATTTACGGGGCAAGATCATCTTACAATTAGTGTTTTCCTCAATAAATTTTAGAAAGTACAATGAAAACGATTTATTTAATGTAAACCTACATCCATATTTGTTGTACTTGCCTAAAATAACAACACAGAATATATATATTATATATATATATATATTAATAACTTGTAAACTACTGCGCGTTCAGGGTCACCTCAAAGTTGTGCGCGTACCTCGCACATGACTGTCTGGCATTGGTTGTTTTAAGCGAGGAATACACTTTTATTCATTAGTTCATAGTTCATACTAACTTATACTACATTAATAAATACAAGCTATTGTATTCCGGATACTCAATATAACTATATTTATTAAGTACAATTTTAAACGAAATACAAACTACGGACGTAATACAAAAGATCTTAGTAGTCTAGACAAGACTCGGTAAGAGACTGATCGGACGCGCATGAAGACTGAGAAAAGAATGCTCGCGAGAGGAAGAAATCAGCAGGAGATATAGGTTTTGGGTTCTGTAAAGTGGGGATTGTTTTAGGTCTAATGGTCAGTAAGGGATGAATCATGGGGATGTGGTTTAAAGATGAGTAAAGGTAGATGGAATGTCGAACTGAAACGTTTAGATTACATAAGGGATTACTAATGCTAGAGAGAATCTTATCGTTGGTATACAACAAAGCTAGAGAAATTTCGTTCGCTGTTGACGCACTTCACCTTACTACAAATTGTAAAAAGAAATTTTTCCAAAAATTGCAATTGGTCGGAGTTGTATAGAAAATAACAGAAGTTGCAATCTGCAACTTTTTCATGTGGACTCATATTGAAAATTTAAAGAGTATGTTTTGCAGATCTGTGTCAATTATACATGTCCTGAAAATTTCATCAAAATCGATAGATGCGGAGAAAAGTTACAAGCATTGAACGATGCAACAATCCTTAGATTTATTTCAGTTATAGGCTGTAAATCGTGAAAAACGGCAATTTTCACAATATTGAAACGTTTGTAGCGCATTGCAACGTCGACCGATTTTGATGAAATTTTCAGAATATGTTGAATTGATACAGATCTACGAAACGTGTGTTCTAAATTTTCCATAGAAGCTCACATAAAAAAGTTGCAACATACAACTTTTAGTATTTTCTCTGCAATTCCGACAACTTGCAGTTTTTTTCAACAAAAATTTGTCACGTTGTATGGCAAACCTGTTCTTCTAAGTTCCCAGAAACTTTAAAATCGTATGGTCGAATATTAAACATGTTATCGTCTTTTTAAGAGTGTCTTATCGAATATTAGTGGGAGTCACTGTACATGCTGCCGAATAATGCAAATTACGCCCCGCAAATGTAAAAATAGGACTGATCTTTCATCTAGCGCTTTTGACTACTAAAGAACCCCATCTTTGCATTATCGAGAAATGAGAAGGCGCATTGTGCACCCTCGCAATCCTGGAAACGAAATGGTATCTACTCGTTATCGTCATAAATTATAAATACATGAAATCCGCAGTCTAGTGACATTGCAATCGGGGAAACGAAATGGTATCTACTTTGTTATCGTCATAAATTATAAATACATGAAATCCACAGTCTAGTGACATTGCAATCGGAGAGATGGCGACAGCGCTGTCTATGCAAGAGAAAAATCATTCTGCAAACTTTTCGAACAGGTCTCGAAGACAGTCGTCGAAATTTGGTACCCGCGTTTCCATCGAATGCGATCATTTTGAAACGGCGACAAGGGGGCAAGGAGAAGAGAATAGAGGAGCAAAGGGATATACGAGGCGAGGGTGTCGCGATGAGGAACGGGACGTATTTTTAGCGCAGCCTTTCGTGTCTGGGTGGCCTCGGACGCTTTTTACTGTCTACTAAACACCGACGATAGATAAACTAATTTGTCCCGAATTTATAAAGTCCGACCGCCCTTCCCGTGCCTTCGAAATGATACACGGTTCGGTTCTACGTTTCAACAAACATCGTTTACATTGCGGCTGTATCCGATAGCTTTGGAACTTTGATGAAAGTCGATTTATATTTGTAGCGTCGCAAAATAAAGATAAATTGCTTCCAATGATTCTGCAAAATCGGCAAAATACATTTCTGGAGGTCTAGAACGCTGGGTGGATCAATATCTACTAGAATGGATTTTCAATAAACTAAACAAGCTACAATAGCATCGATCCCTTTCATATGACATAGGCAATAGAAACCCGTTGCATAAACAGAATTTGCTAGCTGTATCGGAAAATGTACAGCTAAACAATATGTCATCAATTAATTCAAGAATAGATATTAGGGTAAATGTACCTATTACTGCGGGTGTACGTTTTATTGTGGTATTTTTTCCCAATGAGATTTAAAATATTTTGCTCTGAATAAATTTGTACAATTCAATAAGAATGTATTCTCGTTGGCAAGGCACAGAAAATTGTCAATCGTTCTCGTATTTTTATAATCTCAGAATTTGAAAAAACATTCTTTATAAAAGGTGACAATAATACCATTCTTCTTCTATCTCGATCACCAAAGGACTGTTGTTCACTTGATTGTACACTCTTTATATGTATTGCTTTCAATTGCATAGGGGAAGGTTTTATTATTATTTAGATACTTCGCGCGATACAATTGAAATATAAAAAGAAGTTTATTCTGCCTTTTTAATAAAAAATAATGTAACTCATTATTGCGGCATAGATATCACTAGAATTGTTCCTACTAATGTGGTGTGAATTGCAACTACGATGAGAAATGAGGTCACCTCAGCCTAACGTTTTACGTTAACAATTCAAAGATAAAGAGTAAAAGATAAAGAGTATTATAGATAAAATAAGAAGATATGGCAGAAATTAGATCGAAAAATAATGAAAAAAACGGTAATAAAAATAAAAAAGAAAGTAAAGTGAAGAAGACAACTTAAGAAACAAAGAGAGAATGGAGATTTTAAGAAATGGAAAAAAGGAAGAATTGAGATAGACAATGTACAATAAATGCAATTGTGAAATGTTGTAAACTTTTCAATGTTCTTAATTTAAAACAGCTTCAAACTAAAGATAATAAATATTCCTCAAATATTTGTTAAAAGAGTGTATTTAATTATTTATGTGATATTATACTACAGTGTTAAAATTAATATAAGGTTTATTCATTTAAAATGTAATAAATCAAAAAATTATTCGTTACTATACTCAGGATTTATTTAAATTAATCCCTAGACTCGCGTAGTTTGTTTCTGTTCGCTCGTATTTTTCGAATTCTAGTCCGCAGTACTAAATATACGTACTAAATATTATCGATATTATTTTTTCATATTTCCTTATGTTGTATTAGGTTTGAGGGCCGGAATTTTTTTTTGTATTCAGAACATTCTTCTACAAAATGCTTACATATATTTTATTATTTCATGATAAATTAGGAATTATATTAAAATAATTACAGTTACCCTATCATAGGGTACTCACAATCACACAGATTTTGCATCTTACGCTTTTAGATTTATCTAAATTCGTTGGAATAGAAATATAACATTGATGAACAATCGAAGAAATAATATTCAATAAACAGCCCAATAATAGTGGTAGTGTTTAATGATTAAACCAAAATTAGCAGCTGATAATGAACGTGTAAACTGAAAAACGAATAAATTTTCCAAAAAATCGAACTTCGAATTGCGTTATCCTTCATTTCGTAGCTCTTTTTAGCCATCCCAGAAATTCTGTAAAATTTCGATCGCTATACTCCACGGAGTAAAATACGGAGGGATACGGTGCGGCATTGGCATGAGTACGGAACCGGTCGCATCTGCTGGTCACGTCGCTAGATGAGAAACTCCTGCACGGATTTCGGGCGGACCGGACGGTACACAGGGCTGCGCCGTTTCACTGGTGATTAATACGAATCGACAGGTCGACGCTGCTGCTGCAACAGCACGAAATATCGTCGATAAATTGTCGACGAGCCCGTAACGGTCTCGCGGACAAGGAGATATTTTTTGTTTCGGGCTGATATCTTTCCACCGTGGGCGAAAGTCGTCGGTGCCCGCAGCCTGTAACAAATGGCGTGAGCAGCTTGATACGAGCGTGACACGGATTGCTTCGTTACCGTTCCATTGAAGGGCCATTAATCGATTGATCCGTTGCACTCTGTAATTTGTTCCCGGATGAATCTGCCACGTTCCTGGCAGCCGGCGAGAACTTCAGCTTAAGAAGTTCGCGAACGGAGAGTTCGAAAAGGATCGAACTGCGATTGGTCGGCTGGATAGTTTACCGAGATGGTTCGAAGCTTCTTGATTTTTGGAAGAACCCTAATGGAAATGAAATTCTACTTCCCCGTACAGAGTGATCTACAATTTAGTCCCCATGATCTGAGAGGCGCTTCAGATAATCTGACGACGAAACGTTTCGAACAGAAGTTTCATTTTAATAAAATGATCACCACGAATTTTCTAAATGCTACGATGTACTTACGTATATCTGACTGCATACTTCTACAGGCGATCTCAAGACGAATTTAATGGTCTATTACGCTATGACCTTCAGTTGACCTTGAATTAAAAAATTGGTACTAAATACCGATTCTTCTTTCGTAACAAAGCTTTGTCATCTCTTTTATTCCTTCAATGAAATTTGGATCCTTTTTTGAAACAAATTGTGAAAAGGCAGCCATCACCGTAATTGCAGTAGAATGCAAAGTGTTACATAGAAGGATTATTAGGTGATCTAGACAAATTATGTGTGTTTAGACAGTCTCGACGCGGCAGCTGAAATAATATGCTTGGAAATAGAACAGAAACGGAACCTCACAACAGAAAATATACCATTATACCACGAATAACACGGACGGATATAGTCAAAGGCGAAGGGTACGTTCAGGACGTTCATCATCTGAATTAATAATGGGGCAAATAGGATTTGATGCTTGGATTTGGAGATAATCGGCCTAAGTGACTCATAGTGGCAAATGCTACTATCGGCATTATATCATCTTTATTGTGTTAGTTAAATATGCAAGTACACACTTTATACAATATTGTGTGTCTCACAATAAATATTATATGTGTACAGTTAGACGACTGGAAGAAAGATAATTTTGAAATAATAGCACTTTTCGTTTCATACGTCGAATACACGATAAGCGTTATACAAATTAATCGTCCTTTAATATTATAATATTAGACGTTAATATTTCTTCTACAATTAATATCTAAAGTAGAAAATTCTTTCAAAAATATGCTGGTCTTCTCTCACTATAATAAATATGATACAGGCATGTGGTATAAATATGATACCTTTTCTTAACTGAACCGAAGCCACTCTCATCTCCATTCATTTCCTTTTCCTACCTCATTTTCCGTTACCTTACCTTATTAGGACTTCTTCTCATCCCATATCCGTCACTCTTTGTTCATTCTTCACCTTTACCTGGCTGGTCTCCTCCCCCTATCCTCCTGCTTCTTCCGCTATCTTCATCAATTTGAACTGCATTTTACTTCGCTTCCATGTCAAACCTTTTTTCATACTTTTTACCCTTCCCAGGGTCGACTTTTTCTCCTCGGTTCCACGGTCTTGTTCCTTTTTGTTTTATAACTGCCATTTTGTACTTCTCCCCTCACCCTGCGACTTCACTAACCTCCGTCACTCTCGCGTTTCACTCTAATATCCTATTTATTATTTTTTTCATATCTCGCCGCTTCCCTTTTTTCATCATCCCTCTTGTTCCCGTTCTCTTTCTCTCTCTTTAAGTCCATTCTTTGATTTCCATATATCTTTGATCAACTAACCGGAATGAAATCTGGTATTCTATTTTCAATTGAAAAAATTTTTAATTAAATTACCTTGGTATCTTTCACGAGTTACCATATTTTTCTCTTTTAATACATTCTTTTTAGTAGAGCAATAACAAATACAAGACAATTAATTTTATTACACAAATAATGGAAAAAGTTAACACTTTACCTACCGGAAGCCTGTTAATAGGATTTTCAATAATTTTGCAGTACCAAAAGAAAGCATAGAAATTTTCTTTTACATTGCATTCTTAAATAAAACTATTAAGTGACGTTATTGAGGGTGTCTTGTTAGTTCATAATGAAAATTGCTGTCACTATTGATGGTTGCATTAAAAAATGTTTAGCCATGAACCAAAGATTTTTCAAAATTGAACAATAATCACCGGTCGGTAATGTGTTAATTAAATCAAATGGTATTTCATTTGCGTGTTTTTTTTTTATTTCAATCACTTTTCTCAAATAAAATGGCTGTCTATTGAAGTAACGAAATTAATTACATATTTTTAGCGATATTAACATAAAATAAAAGGAATTTGAATTTCCCGATGTTAAATATATATTGGACAAATGGAATTCCATTTGAACCATTGTTCGTGAGTTATGATTTCTGTGGAAAATTAAAAATGAGTTTGGCTGCTGGAAATACTTCCTCAATACAAATTGATTACGGATCATTTTCGAGGAATTTCATGTTTCGAAACGCGAAGCTTGAACATCTGCGAGGATTCGGGAAATGTTTGCTCCGAAGGAAAATATTTACCCAGGTAGTGTACGAACGGTATATCTCTCGCGGCCATAAATCTGTATCGAATCAATTTTCTCCCAGGCTGGAGGGTGCTGCGCGAACGGAAGCATCAAGCGATGAATTCACGCGGCGCACATGATATTTCCATAATTTCAATAAAGCACAACTTTCTCACCGACTTAATCTACCGTAAAAATAATTACTCCCGCGGAAATGGATCCAAGAACGATCGCAACATCCGTCGCGCAGTCCCAAGTCCTGAGTAACGATGACGGTACGTCGCACTCGTAGATAGAGATAGTGGATGGGATAAGTACTTTTTTCATAGGGAATAAAAAGCTGCATCGATTGACGCATAAAAAAATATATGGTTCCGTTTGAAAAATCAAAGTTGACCTGAGTCCTTGACGCGTCCACCTACAAAAAGAACCAGCACTGTGTGCATCTCCTGAAATCATTTAACAATGAACCTACCAACACCAGTCAGGCAAATATGATTTCATACGAAATGATTGGAAACGCACAAAGTCTAAATAAAATCAATCATGTCATTTTCATAAGGGAACATGTATCAAGTTGTTGCAAATAAAATGAGCGTTTTGAATCTTTAACATAAACTTTTATTTTACAAGCTTTCAGCAATGCACTTCAACATCAATGCATTTCGTCCATCGTGATACAAGTGTCTCAATGCCTTTCTGGTAGAAATCTAATAAACTTGAGGGAATCAATTCATCAAATGCAGTTTTTATAGCACGTTCTTCTTTGAATATTTTTCTATTCAAAAAGTCATCTGGGTGTATGAAAAAATGGTAACCAGTAGGTGACAGGTCAGGCGAATAATGAGGGTGAGAAAGAACTTCACACTTCAACTCTGTTAATTTTTTTACTGATTCTTTCGCAGTATGTGGCCGAGCATTATCGTGAAGCAATATTACACCACGTCTATTGACTAATGCCGATTGTTGAACACTGAACACGCAAGAGAGAGTTTTTCGTAAATTATATCAATTGCCTGACAGTATTTATCAGCAATTATGGGGTTTCACGTGAATCCCTTTCAACTATCTGTTCTAAATCTAAATTTTTAATAGCTGCTGGCTTATGACCACGAGGCTCATTTTCCAGATTTGTATCTCCGGAACGAAATTTTTCAAACCAACCCCTTAAGGTCTGGTCACTTGCTACACCTTCACCGAAAGCGGCATTTATGTTTTTAGCTGCTTCAGACGCAGTATGTCCAAGTTTGAACTCGTACAAGTAAATTGTACGAATTTCCTTTTTTCCATGGTGAACGAAAATCGATCTTAAATCATATATACTATACAATATTAATAATCTTATACACGCAAATTCATGTACGAGATATGTATTTTTCAAATTGTACAACTTCAACCCGGCGGGAAGTTTCAAATGTGAAAAACGATCATTTTAATTGCAACAACCTAATACAATCAGTTACATTTAACACTAAACACTACCAAGTATTAAAAGTATCTGGTAAATAAAAATAAACCTTGTAAAAATGGCAACGCTAAATTTATTAAGATCGTCTGTAAGTTTGCAATATAATAGATACTTGGACAAGAAAATTTATTCCATTATTTTCCATAAATGGATTTTTATAATTTCGATAATTGGAAAATATAAAACCGTGGTAGGTTTAGTGTTAAGGCTCGGTAGATTTAGTATGTGTTACGCATGCAGACGTTTCCGTTTGTGACTTTTGACCCTTCCCGAGATATGTGCCGGAACAGAGGGCCTATTCAATGACCTCACTCAAAATTGAAGAGAACTGGGGCTCTTTCGACGATGCAGCGAGTTGCATAATTTCCAAGAACTCAATTCTAAACAAAAGTGGCACCCACCATCGTTTAGGCCGATTTTGGTAAGGGGCATAGATCCTCCTATTAATTGGGTTAATTCAAGTGAACAAATGCAGTACGAATTGTATCGCAACGCGAGTTTGTTCGAGTATTTAAGATCGGGTAACTAATGTCCTTATCAACCAGTTTTACCAGACAGTACCTATACGTCAGTGATCACCTCCGCATTTCTCGATGCGTTAAAACTGAAAGTGACAAACAACCAGTCCGCGACAAGTTACGCAATCAGTTGTGTTTCCTGGAGTTTAATTCAGATTATGTCACTCTATATTAATACTATATTAAAGTCTACATATATTTATTTATCACATCCTTTCGAATTTTCAGTTTTTGGTATTCTACGACGATACACCTTTGTCGCCCGAGGTGTATCTAGTTAAGTTACGAGACAATGGAACAACCGAACCCTTTCCACACGCGGCGACACGGTGGTGAAACAGACATCGGCTAGTCCACGTGTTCGCTATATGTATAGTGGAGTGCCGATGGTGAAACAGACACTTTCCCTCTACACTCTTCATCCGCAGCGACCCGGTGCACACTGGGCCCAATTGAAGAAGCACGCGACATTTTGGGAAAAATCAACTTCCACATTTTGAACAATCCAATTAAAGAAATAAATAAAAACGGTCAAACAAATGTGAAATATATTAAGTTACAAATTACTGGGAAGGAATTATTTTTTAAAATATTCAGTTCAAATTTCATTGCAATATCTTTAGTGGTTCGAGAGTTATTCAAACATATTGCGTGCTTCTTCAATCGGGCCCAGTGCGCGGTGATGCAAAAGATAGTCTACGTGTGTAACCAATCAATCCTTGGTCACGCATAGCCGCCTAACCCTCGACGCGTAACATATGAATCTCCACCAAAACGTTTCTCGCTGCGAATGCTAATGACGTAAATTAAGATGGTAATATCTGGTGAGACGTGTAGAAGGACGTCGATCACGTGACGTATCACGATGGATGCACGAGCACAAACTTTCGTAGGTTACCGCGATCCTACATTGTTTCGCCGGGGTAGCAGCAGCAGGAATACGTCGCATCATTTTTCCGTCCCTCCCCTGGCGTCTGCACAAGTGTATTTTCCCTTATCCCTTTCGAAGAGACAGACACTGGCCCTCTCCCGGAACGCGTTTGTCCGCCCTCGAGTAGGTGTTATTGTGTTACACAGGATCCGACGAGTTTCAAGATGCCTGCGCCGCGCCGCGCGCCGAAGCGCGCACGTATCCCGGGCAAACGTGATTATTTTTCGCAATTTGCTAAGCAGATGCCCCCATTGTGCGGAGCTCTGCTGTCGTGGCGGGAGTTTGTTTTCACCACCCCTTTCTCGCTCGATCCCCTTCTTCCTTTTTCCTCTAACCTCTCTCGCCGAGTCGGCTCGACTCGACTCGCGACCAACGACAGGATTCTCGTTTTTCTCTTCTTCTATCCACCTGTGTGTACACGTCGCGTTTATTTGCGAGTACACAGCCCCCGCGATCTCTTTTCCAACCCCCCTCGGCTCGGCCCATCAGGAAACGCGTTCGTTGATACACGCAGACGACACACAAAACGCGCGAATCCACGCACGCCGCGCCGGGGGCTGCATATTTTAACCAACTTGCCTACGTGCATTGTCTTCGAAACGTCCCCGTGTCTCGGCTGCGTGCCCGCACGCCAGAGAGAAATAATGATCGTACCCCCAACAGCATCATCCTGCTCCTCCGTCTATTCTTCGCGGGAGAGCAAAGCGCCCGTGACAACAATGTTCCGCCGCGTGCTCGAGAGATTGCACGAACCCGTGTACTTTTCTTCGCTTCGATTGTCGACCCCCTCTCCCTCTCACCCTCCTCCCTCCCAGAACCTTCGAAGGGTGAGATCGCGCTGCGAGGCTTCTCTCGCGGGGTATCCCGTTTCTCTACGGAACCGAATCGAACTGGGGTGTTAGGCTCGTTTCTTTGACGGCGCGTGTCATCCACGGGAATTCTTACGGAAGAATAGGGCAATGATGGTCACTTAAGCAATCATAATCAAATGAAGGTACGGGACGAAATATTTATTTAAGGGTACGTTTAACTTGGAAGTTAAACATTTCTTCCGACCTAGAATAACTCCATTGTATATGATTTTTTTCATTTTATGGATATGAAATTGATATAATACCTCATACGATACTTAAATGTGTAGTAATATTGATGAGATACCAACATATTTGATAATGTAAACAATACTTTGAACAATGGTACGGCAATTTTTGGTGACTCTGACAAGGGAAGGATCCGAAGTGTCCGACATTCGATTTTGATAATTTTAGGTGAAGTAAAAAGTTCTGAGCGTTTTTCGCGTTATTTACTTTCTGCCAGGTTTTTGGGGCATCACACTGTGTGGCAGATTAAAGCAATTTGTAGTTTCGATTAGGGCTGTAACTTTTCCGAAGCTTCGAAGGATTCGAAGGAACGAAGGGAACTTCGAAGTTCCGAAGCTTTGAAGTCTTCCAAGTGCTCGAAATTTCAGTCTTCGAAACGTATGAAGTTGTAACTTATGAGTTCCACACCATGTGACGATTTTTGATAAATAAAAATAGTAACATTCAGTCACTGGTGACTGACACTGAATTTTCCGTTTTGATTTTTCGTAATTAGATTAAATTTAAAAGTGTCCATTCTATTAATAAATTTCGGGATCATATCACGAATGTACTTAAAAAATAATACTTTGCAAACAAAATTTTAATGAGTTTTATTAAATTCGGTGAAATCGGATATCGCGGACTAAATGAAAAGAAAGGCAAGACAGGCTTGGCGCTTGACAAAACTCACGTATTCAATAAGACTGTAACTTTCCTTCGAAGGTCAAAGATTTCGAAGCTTCGAAATTTCGGAACTTCGAAGTTTCTGAAATCGAAGCTTCGAAATTCGAAGCTTCGAAATCTTCGACCTTCGGAGGAAAGTTACAGCCCTAGTTTCGATGTTTATTTCGAACAACTGATATCAAGCTACTAAAAAAATGAATTCTTGAATAATGAGAAAGAGAACATCTAACTAAAATTTGCTAACCGACCGAGGTGGTTCAACCGCTTGAAGTGGGCTCTGCCGAAAACCGGTCGGCCCCTTCGAAGATGTCGGGAAGAGAATTGACATCGATTGGCCTACGTAATTGAATCGGATTCGAGCTTAATGAGCTCATTGTACGTGAGCGGGTACAGTTCATCGAAGCGTGACGGAGGCATTGGCTGCGTCCGAGCATTCTCGCTGATTCGACTACGTGACAGCTGAATTGCCGCTATCAGGAGGCGATATTCGAATTGTTCCAGTGTCGTCGTCCAAGAGAACAAAGGTTCCCGCTTCGCACCACACGTTTGCTGCAGCTCCCTTTTTCTTAGCAGTGATTTACTCGCGAGCCGAATCAATATCTCTCGCGTTCTAGAAGCTGATAAATGGAACTTGGCACGCCAGAATCAATCGTCTTTACGGCGTACGTAAATTGCCGCTGATCAATCGGGTATCCTCTTGCCCACGCCCCCGTGAAGCAATCAGGAAGCGAACTTCCTTTCGCTAACTACTGTCTCCGTGACACTAATTCGCACCACGACGCACAGTGGGGCGACCCTAAGCATTGTTGGACATTGGGACGAAATTTCGAAGTTCAAATTCGAGAATTTGAATGCATTTTCATGAAACTACAGTTAGGAGCATACACTTTAAATCAGAATAACTTTCTTATGACTGGACCAAACGACTTCAATTTCTCTGTAAGGCCAGAAGAGTTAGTTTAGTAAATGACGTCTAAAAAATATGTTGAAAAAATGCATTTGGTCGCGGCTTATTCGCCAGACTGTGCCCCTTCTGACTATCACTTGTTTCGGTCGATGGCACACGCACTTGCCGAGGAACGATTTAATTCTTACGAAGATGTCGAAAAATGGGTCTCTGACTGGATGACCTCCAAAGATGTCTCATTCTTTCAACCCGGAATTCGCTTGCTGCCCGTATGATGGGGAAAAGTCATCGGTAACGATGGACAATCTTTTGATTAATGTACTTTCTCATTTTGTTGCTTAAATAAAACTCTACTTTTTGTGAAAAAAGACGGACGGAACTTTCCGATTGACCTAATACAATACAAATTACAGAAATACGGGCTGTCTGAAACGGTTCTTCTCAAACATAATATTAGGACCTTGAATAAGTTCTCGCTGTTTCTTCAAAGATGGTAGTAGCAGTACTCCGTTCGTGAAATTTCGAATGGTAACACACATGCACGGCAGTGGTGTATCTAACCTTAAATTTCAGTGTATGGTAGTTCACTTTAGTGTAAACAAAGTAATTTTTTCTTAGTTCTGAAAATGTCTACTTTTGTGCCGAATAAAGTGTATTTGCGGGCAATTTTATTGCACTACTTTATTCAAAAGAAATCTGCAGCTGAAGCACATAGAATTCTTGTTGAGACTTATGGTGATTTGTCGGATACGACATGCAGAGACTGGTTTTGACGCTTCAAAAATAATGAATTTGAACTTGAGTATAAAGAACGTTCTGGCGCACCGAAAAAATTTGAACACGAAAAGTTGGAGGAATTACTCGAATATACTATACTATATATATTATACTTTGAATGAAATGTTTTTGTTCCTTATAATTTAAATAAATCTTTTATTTTGTAAAAGAAACAGCGAGAACTTATTCAAGGTCCTAATAAATAAAATGTGGCGATGAGGGCCACAACATTTTTAATTCTTCCTCGCGTTGCAAATGGGTTAACAGATGACAGCAGAAGTGCAGGCCTGAATAGGTCAATGTGGACTGTTTGACGAGATGTTAACAATTTTATCGGGGCTCTTAAGCCCGACGTCGTGGTTTATTTAAATATTGAAGAGGCTCGAGCGAGTGCTGTTGTCCTCTGCCTTTTGAACTTTGCACATCGCTCGGGAAACCCTTCGCGAAAGTTTCGCGGGGCTCGAGATTCTTCCGGTAGAGCGATCGGATCGCGAAACCGGCGAATTCCGAAGAATGGATCCCACAAGAGAGGCTACAAGCATCCGTCACGCCGCTTGCTTCCTGAAGGAGTTGGCCCTTCCCGACTCGTCTTTACCCGGCCCTCAAGCCAGACCGCGATACGCAATGTTTCGCCGAACACATGCACCACTGTTTTTGCACCGCACCGGAGCCGGAGGGGCTGCGAAAGTGCGCAACGCGCAAGGTTAACCCCGTTCTTGCTCGTCTTCTCCTCTCGAGGACCTTTTTGAAGCCTCGCGATTTTGGTTCACGAGCCAGAAGCTCCACGAGTACTGCTGAAAACGACCTGGCCCCGGGTTAAACAGATGCTGTCAGAAGAAGGGTTTAAGTAATGAGTGTGCTTAAATCGCAACAGGGATGGATTTGTATGCAGGAGACACGCGATTTGTACGGCTTATGTATTCGCCCGGCTTGACAGGCTCGCGGACTCCGATGTACTACTAGCGAGAGCGACGAATGAAAATTATTAGGAGCACAATAGCACGACGGTGGGAAGAGCACTTGTTACAAGTTATCCTTGAATTGTTGCTCGAGTGTCCCTTGTTATATCGTATCGCGTAATACTTTTTGTGCGGGATTTTTGTGGCAGACCAGCGGACCGGTGAAAGAGCCAAGATTATTGGAGTATCGATTAGCAAGGGAAGCAATACGGCTTGTTGCACCGCGAATACCGTAATTGCATCTCCGCACAGAATCATAAAACCTCCATATTCCTCTAGCATTTTTAACATATTCGATATTCTATTTCTCGCAGGAAACTCGATGCGCTCCAGGGAGTATTGTCATTAATCATTTTATGCCTTTTGTGGATAATTGGATTAGGTACGCCTTTCTCTGGTCAGATTTATATTCCTACAATGATATCCCGAGTACCTGAGGAGAGGATGGAAAGAAGAGAAATGGAGTAGAGTAGCGAGATATAGATTAGGAAATTAAATGAGGGGGGGAGATACTGGGAGGAGAAAGCAGATGACGAACGGTGCAGGAGATGTGGAGCACGTGTTGGAAAGATGCAGTGAAGGAGAAGGAGTGGAAGAAGGAATATAGGGGAAGTTAACAAAGATATTGGCTGAAGACTGAGAGGGAGAGGAGTGGATGGCAAAGTTAGATAGAGAGAGAAAAGAGAAGTAGGATGAAAAGGGAGAAAGATAAGGGAAGGATGATAGTGTGAGAGGGTAGGAGTGAAGGAATAAGAGAGACGACAGGGTGAAAATGAAGGAAAGAATTGTAAAGGGAACAAGATCTCTTTGTATCCCACAAACAAATATATGTATACATATATTATACATACAAAATCGTTGATCATTACAAACAAAATCGTTTAACATTCCCATTTCTATGGGTTTCAATTGATATTGAAATTGATATTGTGTTAATACACAAGTTTTAAATTTCATTAAGACTTCAAACTGTTTGTACACCTCGGTTGAAGTTATGGTTCTGGATTCAGAGCGTGTTAATATATTCGGTGCTAACAATATAGAAGATTAATCACGATCAAGACGTGAAAAGTTGTAGTGCCACTTGTGCGCAGCAAACCTTAAGAATTCTTTTAACATAATTTTAATGCTTTCAATGCGTGGGCGACTGGATAATGCTGGCTCATTCGAGATGTGGTAATAAACATCCTGCATAGCAGTTTAATTGCCGAGTACTTTCGAAATCAGATTAGACACTTTATTGAATTTAGAACCCATGAAGCGTTATCGGTATAGAGTGTGTCATTAATAGGCAACGGGTGTTGATACAGTTAGAAATTAGTGTTATCTTTAGAAAGTTACAACCATGTGCTATTTATTTTGCATTCTTCGCGTGTCTGATATAATCTGCACATATTTCACCGGGAATATGAGTATTATATTAACTTGACATATTTTATCGAATTTCCGCATGCCTGAACAACGTTCTTGTTACCAAGTTATCCTCGAGGAGATCTATAAACATGGTAACTACTATAATATCAATTTGCTGCAAGTGAAGTATGTATTTTCTGAAGTTAAGTAAATTGAGACAATTGGTAAAAACTGTGTCCAATCTTAAGATAAATACAGTACAAACGCTATTCCTTGATCTCTTGCCTTTATCGGCGTCAAACGGAGAAAAGGATAACGAGTAAACGCAAAACGACAACGACAAAATTCTTTTGTGTCTAACTATTTTGTAATGAAACTTTCACTAACTTATTCGTGACATTTTTCTGATTGGAACGACACGAAACACGAATTTACTTGCTTAATTCACGACACAGAACCTCTACTATACCTTTCTGGTGACTAAAGAATGCAATACATATGACAAAGTAATTTCGGACCAAAGATAATGTTTGAATTATTACATTGTTTTGATGTTCTGTTAAACATAGTATATTTTATTTTAATACTAAACATAGTATTTCATTAGGACATCAAATATTTCATTAAAGTTTTAATTAGTAGTAAATTTTATTCTTTAGTAACAACTTGCCCCAATGCCAGAACAACTTGCCTCACAACGGGACGAAAAGTTCCACTTCGCCCAACGACAAATTAATAAAAAAGTATAAAAAGCCTATTACATACAATATTTTATTTTAAGCTTAGAATTTAAAAATATAATACATTCAACACACAGTAAATTACTCATTAACCCTTGCCCTCCGAATTATTTTTCAATTTTGTTGCCAACAACCCCCTACCATTTCAAGTGTCTCATTTGAAATTTACTTCAAAGGACAATTTTGTTTACTGTTTACATTAAATATAGCTCTGAAACTTTGCTGTAATTTATATTTGCGGAACTTATATTTGTTTTTAATTAAAAAATAAGATAAATAAGTAAAGGAAAAGAGCCAAATACATATAAAAACCCGTTTTATTTATATTTTCCTTTCTGTGATATCGAGTCACACTCGACAAAAGAATGCAAAGGGTTAAAGATGAGAATATCTGTAGTATTTCTACATCATTTTATATGTTTCTTCCATATTAGAACGTTTAGCCCCGGAAAAACGGCACGGGGTAAATAAAAGTGTTTGAAACGCGGAGAAACGACACGCAGACGAAGAAAGTTGTCGGAAACCGGGAAAGAGAATGACCGCTGAAGAGAGCGGCAGGGAGGGGAGAGTAGGCGTCACACTGTGGCAACGAGCTCTGAAAGCGTCCATTGAAATGACTCGCGGCGCTCTGACGTATGCGAATCATTAATTGAAATTCCGTTACGCAAATGCTAGGTATACGGTGAGTACATACTTAAACGTGCACGGTCGTCTCACGCACACGTGTAGGTCGTGGCGTGTCTCGAGGCACGCTCGAGCACCGTAGACTAGATTCTATCGTTTTTATCGAGGTAAATGAGCGGGGTCGTGCGCTTAATTAGAAACGCAGGTCCGCGACGATCGTGCTCCGCTTAGCACCGCGACTGTTTCTGCGTTCGGCCGCGATGAAAATAATTGGGCGAAACCGAGCCGCATTGTTGCGTGTCGACGAAATACCGGCGAATTAACGACATATTTAAAACAAAGCGACGATTGCGGAAATGCCGGTTGAACGGCCCGTTGAATACAGCGCGCGACGCTTTTATTTTTACGCCGAGCAATTATCGGCGATAGTTGCTCGATTGAAATAATTAAAACGTTCGGCAAACGTTGTTTCGCAAAGCCGACTCCGTAAATAATGAGGTTTCATTCCGAGTAATTCTGCCGCTTGATCGAGATGAAACTTGCCGCGGAGCAGAACAGAATATAAAATCTCGGCTTTGCAGATTCTCGTTTTATCAAATAATTTTTCCTGTTGCCGGATATTGTGGCAAGTACAATTGTGTTCCAGACAATACTGATGCGAAACAGCTAAATCTAATACGAAGTATAATTAAACGCAAACAGTAACCCAAGCATAGCGTAACTAGCACACGTTAGCAAACCGAAGACCAACATAACAACAGAGATGCTGTCTAATTTAGTCAATGTATACTGACTTTACCGTAATGTACAAAATAAAAACTTCCAACCTCACTGTACCAAACAGGACTACAAAATTCTCCGAATAATTCTGATGATAACTCTTTTGAAACAATTTTTTGATCACGTTATAAGAGAGTCCGTGTATTTGTAAAAATACAGAGTGTGCACAAATGGTGTTGGCGTTTGAATATTTTTGCGAGCGACCGCGCGAACAATGACTTTCTGAAAAGAATGACATCATTGGTTCAGTTCCGCTGCATGTTGCATTTCAGTTTCGTCTCTCGTGATATTTTTTTCCCGGCTCTTTCTGCGTGGGTTCGTCTGTGTGCGCGTTCCCGCACGCGACTTTCGGGATCGCTCTTTCGAAGTTCACCGCGATATCCCTGTGATGTCTGCCCGACGCGGCGCGGCGCAAGAGAAAATGGCACTTTTGTCTCCCGGTTACTAATGCGTCCCGCAATAATTTCGTTTTTTTTGTCGACTACCTTTTACGCGTCGTCGTCGTCGTCGTCGTCGTCTACTCGCCGCAATTTCTAGACCGGTCGCATCCTTCTTTTGCGCGGGGACCCGACCGGTACGCGGCCCCCTCCGCTTCGGTGCGCCAGAGAAGAATCGGCCGCAAAAGCGAGAGAGGTAGGGAGAAAGGGAGCCGGCGAGTTTTATCTGGCCAGTATAGCTACCTGACAACAGGACATTTTGTATTATTTGCAGAAACGACATGGACGTACGGACAGAAAGATCTCGAACCGCTGGCCGGATAGCGCCGACCGGACGCGTTACTCCGACCATACATCAAACGGCCGGAGGAAGAAGGAAAGCGATACCGGTCCCGCCGCCCCGGGTGCCAACCCCTATGCCCACCGCCAACAATAATCAACAGAAGTAAGTAAATTATGTCACCGATAGATCCCCCTTCGCGGCCCCTTCTCGTTCGATGCGAAATTATTGTCGCGAATCGGTGAGGGAAAGAGAGAGAGAGAGAGAGGTAGAGGGAGAGTGAGAGAGGGGGCTCGATACCCGGGCCGACACGCAGACGAAAAAGGGCTGGTAAAAACACGCGGCCCGGCGCGCAGACCAGTGGCTCTCCGCTCCTCTCCTCTCGTAATACGCCCAAGTTTTGATAGCCGCAGGGCAGACGCAGGACCAGACCTCGTATCGGTTTCCATCGCAACGTTTTGCCCGATGATGTAGCGCTCGAATACAAGTTCCATCCCGCGTCGAATGTAAGGGGACAGATGCCATTAAGTAAGTGGGATTAGGCGCGCGCGGAGTTTGGTTTCGACTGATCAAAGTTTACCGAGCTACCGGTCACTCCGCACTCGCCCGACCAATTCTAAGATGTTCTCGAGCCTGTGTAGAGAGTGTATCACGTAGTTTCTCCATGGGAATAGCCAGTAATTCCGCGTCCGGTTCAATTACATTAGACCTATGATCGCAGAAACGTCGGGTCATACCGAATTGTTCGCCCGAGAACGGAAATTTTGAACTTTCCCATAGAGGCGACGCGACGTCGCGCGCGGCGGTTTGTTCAACATTATTTAGGGAGGATGCCCCGCAACTGCTTCTTCTTCTAGGTTCTGGGGTAAGCGTCGGTCTAACGCAATCCTCTTATCAGAAGCCAGCATTGTCTTCGTCTGACCTCGACGAACAACGTTGCTACCAGTCTGCGGATCTTCATGCGAATATTCGATTTTCTCGACTGATTTACATGAATCGGAAACGAGAACATTTCTGCCCCTCTGTTTAAGGGTTCTTTCATTTGTTCCGAAGATGATAAAAACCTTGCGAAGCTTTTATGAAGATTTTACTGAGAACTACTGAGAATTCATGAAAGTATAGATTCTCGGGTGGTTAATTTTTAGATTGTCGTTAGTACTCTGCGGATTTCACAAAATTTATGGGAAAATGGGTGGGTGTAATGTCAAGCAATATAAAGATTACGAGTTTAAGTATCAGCATATGTCTTGCAACTTCATAAAACCATTAAACAGATAAATAAATTCGTACTTGGTTCCCATGTCACGCAATTAATGCAGACGATCTTTATTTTACATGAACATCCGCAGTGTAGCTATCAGCTATCTTTTTTTCTGGAAATTCGAAAACAGGGAAGAATGACGATCACATTTTCTTCAAGTGGATGTACTCTGTCTCGCTGTAGTTTCACGTTTTGTGTGCACTACGTGTCAGCTGTGCCTCCACTAAAAATTGGTTGGCACTTAGACTTCCCACGCGCAAGAATGGACGCAATTATTAGAGGACCCTTTTCGCTACCCAACGCAACAAGGTTGTTGATCCTTTGACGATGCACGCGCAACTTTACCTTGCGGTTCAGGGGTTTCGCACGGATTTCCAGTTCTATTGGACAACGAGGATCGGCTTCATTAAGCACTCGCCGACAGAGTAAGAGAGTTTGTTACCTCTGATTAAAGTTCGCGAAACACGAGACCGACCGCTCGCCACTTTGCTGATCTCTCCAGCCAATCTCCATCGACCACACGTTGGACCTTGTAAGTATACAAATTTCCGGAAGCTCTTTACTCCCAACGCCGTGCGTTATGTTCAGCTTGAGGTACGGAGATGTTGACCGAACCGCCACTTCCGATCATTAGATGTTACTGGATGTATAACACGAGCGACGATCGATTTCGTAGTTTGACTCTATTCTTTTGAACGACACACAGTGGAGTATATGCCTCGAAAATTTTCAAATCTTGCGTAAGATTAAAAATTTTGGTTGTCTGAGCTACTGTTTACAGCTTTAATATATGTACAACAGTGTACCAGTTTAATTATTTTTGTTTATGCACTCGTGTAGCGTTGTTATGCATTCAAAGTAAAGGCTTTTGTAGTATGTACTCAGTTTTCTCCCGTTTCTGAAATGTCGCTCGACATTTAGGATCGTTTATATGTGACGCAGATGTTGTGTTCATTTTTTCTTTACAGGCACTTTTTAAACAGAGGTGCATTATAGTTCTCAGCAATTTTCATTCTCTTATTGTTTATCTGTTCAAAATTATTCAAGTTTGAAGATGACCTATTACTTTCTACCATATTTTGCATTTGTAGAATTTTCTAGATAGAAATTTTTAGGTTTCCAATTGATTCCTATTGTTCTTTTATCCGTCGTTAGAAACTGTAAAGGTTCCTGTGGAGAATGCATAAAGAATGTGCCAATACGACTTTTACATACTGCGAAGTATGAAGCAAACGCAGTGTGTAAATCTCAACAAAATTATAAAACTTTTTTCATAAGAAATTACGGTCAACTTAATTTTTTAAACGCCATTATGTGTTTTTTATGACATATTGTTGTAGCTGACATCAATACGAATCCAATGACACATTACACTATGAATGCAAGTCTTAAAATAATGCTGAAATAGTCTTGGCCAACTTTTCGGGACGAATACTCCATTGTGCGTCATTAATCGTTTATGACCTTAGGCTTAGACAATAAAGTTCGAGAACAATTTCCGGAATGGATTTGTCGTATCACTCCTGTTAATGCCACCAGGATGCTTTTCTTTTAACCCATGTGTGCTGTAAAGGATTTACTTGTTCGTAAATAAATGAATGTATGCAATACCTTTCTATGCAGAATTTGGTGCTTTCTTCGAATTCGAGATAAAATATTGAGCGTTCGATTTAACACAAAACCTACCACGAGGGGTCAAGTGACCCATTTTAGATTTTTTGTTTGACAATTATTGTGATTGTAAAGGTGTTCTCATGAGAAAATTGATTGAATTCATTTTTTGACTCCAGTATACATATATACTAAATTACACAAAATAGATATGAATTTAATCTTGTTATTTTTACAATACCATACACATTAGTCACTTTTGATGGTCGGTAGGTTTAGTGTTAAAAAATTGAAGATGACTCTCATATTTCGATAGAATAGTCAAACAACAGATTATAGCACTGTATCTCTCCCTAGAAGCTATAAAACATTTGTTTGGCAAAATTTGTTTTACGACAAGTCACTTACGAGTTATTTGAAGTCGTCATGTTACAAGACTCACACTGTATACCAAGGTACATATTACTGTACTCTTCAGGACCGTGTATATCGTATAAAAACATAACTTTGCGTCAGTAGCGCGTTATAACTAGTTGGGGCCTTGGGCAAAGTAGAATTTCGAGGCCCCTAACCCCAGCTAAATAACTTTATGAGAAAAACGTAAAATTTGGATCTTGGTTTGTGTTCGTGGCCCCCTTTTGCTTGGGGCCCGGGTCATTTGCCCAAGTTGCCCATAGGGTAACGCGCCACTGCTTGGCGTATTCATGAGAATTAGTGAACCAGCCCGCGTACGGAGCAGGATGTACCGATAAACAGCGGACCAATTCGATCTCGGAGCGTCGCGAACTTTATTGTCGAACGTAATAGCACCGCTTATTAAAGAAAACCCCTTCCGGCTCGCTTTTTATCGCGGAAGAAGAGCCCGGGTCCGGTCGCACTCGTTACTTCAAGACTCGGCTGACGCCGCGCCGCGCGCCACGGCCATGATAGAGTCATAAAATGTGTAGGGCGCGCGCCTCGCCGAAGCACTTACTCTGCAACTTCTGTTTCGCCGGCGCATTCGGGCCACGTAGAGTCGTAGAGGACTTAACGGAATACCATACCCACCGGGCAAGCAGCGAATTCATTTCCCAGACGTCCCATATTCTGCGACGAGATGCATTCCCCGTCTGCCCTCCCGACTTCGGCACTGTGTCCCCGCGAAACTCGCGCGCACTCGCGTTGCCGGGTGCTCTCGGCTCGTTTAACGATCTCGATAACGCGATGTTGCGCAAATTGGCTCGATTATTATCGGCCCGGTAGAGTCTGGCTTCGAGAACGGTTAGATGTGCGCGTGCAACGAGTCGCGGGCTCGATTTGCAAACACCGTGCCCGCGGATTGAAACGGCGCGGACGCGAACGCGTTCTGCTCAGACGGAGGTTTTTTTTAAATAAAATGTCGCGATCATTTTTCTACGGCGTGTCCTATGCTCTCGAACGTGTTCGTGTCGTGTACAGACTCGTGTGCGTTTCACGTTTTATCACGGAGGAAAGAACGGACTCTCATTGTGGGCCTCGCGCCCACAGCACTTGAACACTTTTACCGGGGCTAGAATTATGCGAGAGGAGCGAGTGTAGGCCGGGGGTTGAAAATAAAATTCAGTAATTCAGCCCCGGTATCGCGGCGCTGGCGATCGATGGTCGGCTGGTTGTTCAAATTTTTAACGAGTCTCGCGGAACCGCGAAATTAATTACTTAACGGTTGAAGTTCTTTTTTTCCCGCGGCGCCGCGCCGTTGGAAATGAAACCGCGCTCTCCATTTCCGCCGCGGCTCATTCTCCTCTATTTCGCGACGAAACATATGCATCGACACCGCTCCTTTGTATTTGCCGGATACACGTCATTAAAACACGATAAGTGTCGCTACTTGTCCGATGCCCTCGGCTAAATGATCTTCTTTTTGCTCTCCTGCCGCACCGCACCGCGCCTCACCGCGCCGCGAGGCTCGTGGCGGTGAATCGTGATGGCGCGCGGGGTCACTGAATGATAATCATCGTTACGTGCCGCCCGCCCCGGCTAAACGGATTATTCATATTCTAATGGACCGACAGGTTCCGCGGAAGTCGACGCGACGTCGATTTTTTTTCCGGCACCGGGCATTTTGTTTTAAACGTCGAGATCCGCGGTTACCATGGACCACAGGAACGTTTCTGCGAACAAAGGTCGAACTACAATGGAAAGTAGCACGAAGTATATTACGATATCCTTAAGTCGATGATCGGCGCGGACATAGGGTAATGGAAGCCGAGTTTTGAGCAGGGGACCCTAACTGTCATAACCAAAAAGAAAAAAGTCATGGAATATGAAGTATATCATCGACTAAAATCGTATTGGTTACAAATAAGGATTATAAGTAATCGAAACTCTTTACTCTTGTTGGTAAATGTTATCGTTAAATTTATTTCGACCTCATTGTTTGACGCTCATAACAATTTAAAATAAAAGTTTATTTCGATCGCTCATAATAGTTATCGATGGGAGAAGTTTATTTCGGTCGCTCATAATAGTGATCAATGAGAGAAATTTATTTCGCTCGTAAAAATTATCGATGAGGGACATTTATTTTGATTGCTTATAACAGTTATCAATGAGAGAAGTTCATTTCGATCGCTCATAACAGCTATTGATGAGGATGGTAGCTTTCAAGTGGTAGACAATCAATTATTTCATAAATTTTTTGTTCGTAAAATTAATAGCTTCAATCAAAATTGTATGTGACAAACATGAGTTTTTCCAAATTTTCTCCTGACAAATTACATCGCAAATCATCTGGTGTTAATTTTAGAACAGAAAAGGCACGTTGCCTCTAAAGAGAATCCACAAGTTCTGAGAATAAGACCACCTCGCAAGAAAATTGAAAACTGTGATTAAAAACTAACAAGTGCCGCAATTCTTTCTTCGACTACGAAATCTCGACGCATTCAAACAAGTACAAGTAAAATCCAGAATTCTTTAGAGGTGACAGAATTCTTTGGAGGTGACAGTTCGGCAGTCACCGTGTTAACACGTTACTTCCCGAAAGCCTATTACAGTATTTTTCTCAACGAGTGCATTATATTAAAAAAGAACTGAAAAATCTCCTTTTAGTAGCTTCTTAGTTCACGAGGAAAGTTACTATTGTTTACGAATAATTTTTTAAGGAGTCCTCGGCTGTGAATCATGAAGTTTAAAATCTATGAGATAGTCCCCGCTAAGTAATACGTTCATCCTCCACTGCAATCGTCAAAAGCATTCATTTTTTCGATGACATCTCTTCTAGATACTCCGAGTTTCTCCTACATAATGCTACTATTGCTACATTGCATAATATTATTAGTAAAACAAGGATTCATGGAGGAACTGCAAGATAAATCGAAGGCACAGTGGAACCTCGGTATACGACCTTAATCCGTTCCTGATGTTTGGACTTACACCGAATAAGTAATGTAAAAATGATTAATCCGTTCTCATGTAAAAAAAAACTCCTATTGATGTTATACCTACATTAATGGGGTTGTCAAATAATTTAATCACTGTTTAAACACATGAATAAAAAATGAGATTTTATTACAGATTTTTAAATTTAAATTCTGTTTAATGCTAAAATACAAAAAGAAACACTGGATCGACTGATCATTTTCTTTCATCTCTCCGTGTTGTGTCTTCGCGGGCTTCGTCGATCATACGCCGACCTCATCAGTAATTCCATTACTGATCGTTACTTGTATGATCAGTCAGTTAATAATACATCAACTTAATTTAATTTTTCCTCTAAGATAATTATTTAAAACTGACGCAAAATTCACACAAAAATAAATTTATGTTGTATCCTGAACAGAAGTCGTATACCGAGCAAAATTTGCCATGTTCAAACAGGACGTATGTATTCCGAATTGGACGTATACCGAGGTTCCACTATAATTCAAAATAGTAGAAATTCAATTTATGAATCTTAATCCGTGCACCGAAGGGTTAAGCACGTGACTTACACGGTAGTCGACCAGTCAACGAAAAGTGGCAATTGTCATCGGTCCGCTTTAGAGCGCGGCATCGATCGCTCGGCAAAAGTCGATTGAATGAGGGAGAGCTCGACGCGCGAACCCCGTACAAATATTCGACGAACGTTCGTTAATCCGTGGCTTGTGATCTAACGAGAGAAAGGCTTCGAGAGGGCGAACACGCGAAGGGAAGAGAAGCGGCCAAAAGGTAGGAGATTAGAGATCCACAACTTATCTCGAAAAGTGGTTTTCGTCGTTGTACAAGTGGTCGTAAGCGGCTTAACGTGGTGTCCGTTCACGTGATTTCGGTGGGTGTCTCGCGCGGCTTTAACAGCTCGCCGATAAATCTGCATTCTATTAATTAGGGAGTCGGTCCGAGGATTCGTCCGCTCGACGAACCGTCTTCGAACAGGAAAAAACCATCCTCCAGGGAAAGAAATATAGCCTGAGAACGGCGCTATTCAGAGTAGTGCTCATTTGAATTTGCACCACCCATTCCCACTCTTGCCCCAGCACTAGCGCACAATGGATTAAAATTAGTAAAAACATGTAATTTTATAGGTTTTTATATGCAGAATTCGAATTAATAATCGTGAAATATGTTTTCGAAAGCGTTAATTATGAATTTAACCAGACTTATTGTTAAATATAAAATATAAAATGACAGACTTATTGTTAAATATGTCATTTTATATTTTATACTTATATACTACATTAATATAAAATCTTACATTAATATAAAATACTTCATTTTAATGATCTGCGGACCATATCCCGCAGTCGTCCCGTACATCATTATCTTCACCTTCCCTAGTTGAATCCTTTTCTGGTTTTACTAGCAGAAGCACTTCTCCGGGCAGATCTGATACAGAGGAGATAATAATCTATCTATGGAATAAGTCACGGGGTCAATATGATATTTGGAACGTTTCTGTGTATGATCTCTTCGAAACTGTTTCACATATTTATTTTGGGCTTCCATAGGTTCTTCAGAAATATGTCTTATACGAAGAAGCATTGCTTTTACTATTTTTGCTTAATGAAACAGTAGTTTGTGAACAGAAGGCGGCATACAGTACCAATGATAGTTGACCGCACATAATTTGGCCGTTTCTAGACAATAATTATTAAATGAAACGTCATTTGTTGCTCGGCCGCTATTTAAGACTGTGAATATATTAGAAAATCGTTATATTAATTCTTCACTGACACCAGTTATTTCCGAAAATAATTTTGCATTAACAACAGCACGTTGCGGTATTACCATCATTTGATGTACCATATCCCTTTTTAGGTAGAGCTACCAAAAGATCCATTTTCTTCTTAAAATCTTTTTGTACTCTGCGCTTTCTTCTGTCCAATAATTGCTTATATGACAGTTTATCTGTGTCACTTTTTTTAATGATGCTCCCCACTTTTTTAAATCCAGTCTATGTGAAATATGAAGCATGCGCTCCAAAAATCGAATTCAGCAGTGTAAGGGTAAAAGACCAAAGTTTATGAGGTTGGATCTTCAGAGAATTGGGAAGAGAGATATGCTGTCCAAATTATTTATTTCTGAATCCCTGTTCATATCTTTCTATAACGACACAAGGCATTCGTCACTGAAGCGACGAGTGACATAAGTCGCATCATGCGTAGACTCTCGTGTCATCAGTTTAGTTCTGCAGTACACAGAATTGCAGCTAGAAACAACTGTGTGAAACCTTTTTCAGTTTTATTGTATACACATCTACCATTAACATCGTGCATTCAATGCAGAAATCGACAGCGATCGGTGTATAACCGGTAAACGTTTCATCAATTTTTGTAGGTGCTGTGTACAACAAAAATAAACAAAATTCATGCTATTATTTCAATCTTGAAACACGCATTCAGTTTAGTACATGCACAAAATCCTCTATCATACGTGTATTAAAGTATAACTTAAATGAAACGATTTTCTAAGAAACTCGGAAGGAGTTAAAATGAATTTTTTCTCGAACTTCAATATTTAATTATGGGTTCCGGGAATGGAATTTTGGAAAATTAAATACAGGAAATGATGCTTTATTTATCTACCAATAAGAGTTACTTATAATACTTTACATATTTTTTTTAGTCAGAAAAATAGGTTTTGTCCGCGTTTTTCGCGCTTCAACCCACTGCGCGGCGGTAGTAAAGCTCTTATTAACCCTGGAACATCATACTTATTTTTTGAGACATGTACTTCACGCTCGGGTCTCAGAAACACAGAGTTCTTTTTTTAGAAAAAGGCAGAAAATCTGAATATTTAATGGTTTAGTATCTCACCTCGATGTTTCTGAATCACTCCTCTCCTCCTTCTCTCGATGTACTGAATCTCAGAGTGGTTTTAAATATTTCAAACACAAATCTCAAGTATTCTACCATTGTAGGAATATGGTAGCTCTGACAAGAGTTAATTGTAACGCTCTGCGTTTTCGATTACGAAAGGAGCGTTCTTATACATAGAACAAGAAAATCTGTTTCCCTCCTCTTCTCTTGAAGTTGTCCGCTCGACACCGCTTACAATTAGTACCAAAACGACAGTGCATGTCATATTTTATCTTTTTCCACTTTATGGTCTGTCGGACATCTTTATGGGACTTAGACATTCACGGTTCACTCAATAACAATGTCAATACTCATCCACAATACGTCTATATCGAAAGAAAACCGTAGCTATACATGTACGAATGATGGAAAAAATTGTGATAATGTTAAATATCTATTTAAAACTATTCTAGTTGAGCAACCTAAACTTCAAACGACCGCTAGTGAACTCGATCGCACGTCCGTGAATGTTTCAACGGCGAAAAAACCTGTGCATTATAGGATCTCGCGAGACAGAGGTGGGCGTAAAAATGTTTGAGCGACGCGATGTCCGCGGGATCCGACCAAATATCGGATATAGGCGGCGCGCGACCGTGCGAATTTTTTGACCGTCGGATTTTAATTAATTAGCGGCGAAGCATGGACTTGCTGGGCTCGATCCTTTGGCCGAACGATGCGCGCACGGCGGAGTCAAAGGTTCATTAGATCCTTGCACAGCCTGAAATTCTGTCGACCACAGGGCAAATAGTTGGTCCGCGCTTTATGTAAAGCAGAGAGTGCCTTTGTATCAAAGAGCTGCCCGTATGTATTCATTAGGCGGTATTTAGCATAGTTCGAGTGAGCAATGCCGGCGGGGTACGTAGGTACGCGCGCGTGTCGCGGTGTGCGCTTCTCGTGCGCTTACCGTGCCCCCTCCCCTCTTTCTCGTGCGCTATCGTGCGCGAGAAGAATCGTTGATGCGGATCGGAATCACGCCGCGGGATCGGGACACGACGGAGGTGCTTTCGCGACGGAATCGTGGCTTCCCGCGACCAAAACAGGCGTTTAATTATTCCGGCCCAGCTTCATTATAAGGCGAACGTAATCACTACTCTGCGTGATACGTTTCAAAGCGGCCGAAAATTACAGATGGCTATGCCTTGCACTTTTTCCTCCCTATAAAAATGCACATCTTCATCCTCAGCTTATTCACTGACGATTCAACAACGAAATCTGATGTCCTATTTACTTTGGATTGCCTATTGTCCTTTGTTTGTCGATTACCGATATTTCCTTTATCAATTATTCTAACATTTACTGGATAAATTCTGCGTAACAGTTGTTTGTCAACCTTCCCAATTTCGCATCTTCCCTCTAATTACCTTAAATCTCGCACCACTGACGGTCTTGCAAGGGACTATGCTAGGTCCGCGTGGACCTATTATACCTTCAATCATGAATTATTCAATTTATTTTGAGCCAGCACAGCAAAGCGTCATCTAACTACTGAGCTCTCGGTGGTTGGTTTAAATTGAAGGCTGCTTAATTGGATGCAACAGGAGAGACATCAAGCCACAATAAAGTACACATCTCTACGAATCGGTTGATAAAATTTAATGAACAAATATTGTTATCCGTTCTGCGAGGTTTCATCTCGAAATCCGTCCTTTGTACTGGAAGTTCAACAATAATATTTTACTTGATGATATCAATATTTCGTGTCAGCCAGGACTAGCTTCTGTTTTTAAGTACCAGCTTACCTTCTCGATAAGACGACTCAGGAAATCGGAGTGAAACCGATCATCGAGATGCTCGCTAATTAACGGATCCCGATAGCGCCAATTCCGCGTTAGCCTGGAGGCCATTTAATGAAGCTGGAGAACAACGATACCGCGAACTTGAACGTCCCATCGGACGGAACACGACGGAACTGGAGCAAAGTATTTTCGGTAGCTCTATTGAGCAATCGGGGAGCGTTTCGTGGTGATCGTTCCATCGAAACGACGGGACGCGACGACCCGGTGGTAAAAGTTTGCCGGTCGGCTACGGTAATGAATCGATCGGTCGGTGGACTGACAGCTATACTACTATTTACCGTAACAAACGGAACGGAACCTAAACTAGCTCGTTCGTCGGCCGCAACGTTTCTTTCCCGTCAAAGGATCAAAGCGGTCTCGCGCTCGCATTCTGCCCGAGGATTGCGAGCTAGGCGAGCGTGTGCGGGCGTATTCATTTTTTCGAGTGCGCTCGTTCGTTCGAATGCACGCGGCTTGGACGTATCCTGGAGAGGCGAAAAGAGATAAAAAGAAACGCGGCACGGAAGAGCGAGGCACAAGCTCGCCTCGCGACTAGAATCAAAACGATAGGTATATCTGGTGTATCGATCTCGCTCGGAACGCGCACGATTCCCGCGGCTCACCGCTCGTTACGTAAGGTTAATCTGGAAAAGGGTCTCTTTATTTGAGTTCGATCTTTGTGTTCGCTTCTGTATAACTTCATCCCTCCCTCTCCCCCCCCCCCTCCCTCATCAGTTGTATATAACCCCCGTCCCGTCCCGTCCCGGCCCAGCGTCGCGTCGACCGGTCTCATCTTCCGCAGTGTTCTCTTAGCCTTAGCCGATACTTACGCTCGTGCAGACCTCCACTTTCTCCGCTTACTTTTAACGAGATTTGTTCCTCACAGGACCGACACTGTAATTGTATCAACGATTTACTTGGTCTCTCAAGCGCTCGCGGCCTCATTATCGGCGATAAAGCGGACGGTTGCCGAGTTTTCGCTTTGTGAATGATTCCGACCGGCAGGAACGATTTCATTTGAATAATTCTACCCTTAGTTTGATCCCGGCCCCGTTTCCTTCTCTATCAAGTATTCCTGTCGACCTAGCGCCGCTGCACCGTGGAGTATTTGCCTCGAAAAGTTGGCCGAAATACGATTTTTCAATCGTGCGTGAGATGAAAATTTATGGTTGTCTGAGCTATTATTTTGAGCTTTGATATATGAACAACAGTGTACTAGTTTTATTTTTTTTTTATTTATGTATTTAAAAGTAGCGTTTTTGTGCATTGAAAGTAAAGGCTTTTGTAGCACTCATTTTTCTCTTCGCCCGTTTCTGAAATACCGCTCGACTTTTACGATTGTTTATGTGTGACGAAGATGCTGTGTTAATTTTTTCTTTATAGACACTGCTGGACAGCTATACATTATAGTTTTCAGCAATTTTCACTTCCTTATTGTTTGTCTGTTTAAAAGTATTCAAGTTTGAAGATGACCTGTAACTTATTGCAATATTCCGAATTTGCTGAATTTTCAAGAAAGAAATTTTTTTCCCAATGTTCTTTTGTTCCAATGCGGGTTCTACATTATTTTTTGTACTGCGACGTATGGAGCAAACGCAGTGTGCGTCGCGTTGCGGTCACAGTCGATAATCTGGTAAAAAATGTTTCGGACAAATGTTAATCAGTATTCATTTATCTATAAAAACTATGGTCAACTTAATTTTTTAAATGCCACTATGTATTCTTTATTACATATTATTGTAGTCGATGTCAAGACGAATGCAATGACCCACTACGGTATGCATTCAAGACTTTAAATAGTGCTGAAGTAGTTTTGGCCAATTTTGAGGGCAAATACTCCACTTTGCGTCCCTGGAGAAATAAGGATCGTCGAAGTTCAACGATATTATCGCACTATTAACACTAAACCTACCACTGCCGGTCTTATATTTTTAACACTAAACCTACCAAATGACCGGTCTTGCATTTTTAGTTAATTGATTATTGAAATTATGACGTTGCTTACATCAAAAATTATTCGATAAATTTCTTTATCTAAGCATATATTGCAATAAAAATTGCACGTAATCTAAATAAATAGAGCCTTGTCATTTTCATCAGCTAAAACATTTTAATCGCTTTCAGTGCTCGGTAGTTTTAGCGTTAAAATGTTTTCGAAAATGTGAACTGTCACGTGAAATTGTGCACACCTGCAGGAAATATTTATACCGATCATTTCAATGTTGACTAAATTGCACCTGGGGGGTGTGTGCCAATAAATAACCGAGTACCAACGTACAAAGGAGATTGTAATTAATCAGTTTTTAGAGCAAAGAAACAAAGTATGTATTACTTCAAGAACATGGTATTAAACATTAATAAATTTAGAGGTAGGTTCGGTTATATTATGGCACACATTAGCTGAAACGCGGGATATGTGTGAACGAATGAGTTAAATCACCCCGGGAAAATGCAAGTGGATATATTGGACGCGAATAATATTTGAAATTCATATAAGGTCGTTGTATTTTTTGTGAAAATATTCCAACGATATTCCAATAATAACGACCGGTTTGCAAATAACATCAATACGAAGAAAATTTAACAACTTTCCATTAATGAAAGCCATCAAAAATAGTGTGTACTCAAAGAGGAAACGTAAAATTTCATGTTCGCTACAAACAAAAAAAAACAAACACGAAATATACGTAAAAATTACAGGGAGTGTGTTCTGTAGCTAAAATAATTTCGTTCGCAAAAAGTCGAGCCCCGGAAATACGTCTGTATCTCAACTAGCATAGATGCAGCATCCGCACTCAACGCAACCCTAACCCTGCGGCCAGGAATTCCAGCGGAAAATCGTCCCCTAATCTGTTTATATTTAATATATTCATTATCGCGGGGCAAGCCGCTCGGGGACAGGGGAATTTGATTTCTTGACAAGTGTGCAAATGCATCTGGATCGGGAGGGTGGGCGTCGGAGAGAGGAGTTAGGGCAGTCTTTGACGGTGGGCTGCGAACGCGTGCGAACCTCGCCATCTCGGAATCCGTCAAGCGATTTAATGAGCCGGATTTTACGGGATCGGCCTCGAATGGGGGATTGGGAATCTTCCTATGGGAACTCGGCGGCGCACAAGTCGATCGGAAAGGGTATTGGGGAACGAAATGCACGGACGAAAATGATGAGAGGGTTGGGCCGGGACGGGATGGTCGTACGCGGAAAACTGGGGTCAAAAGCCCGCAGAAATTTTCAACAAAGCCGCTCATTGTGTTCGCGAGCTGCAGAACGGGGTGGCAAGCCTTATACAGGGTGTCTCAGCTAACTTGATTATCCTGAATAATGATTAAACCGTTCACTTTTTCGTTTTTATATTCATTATGTCTGCGGTCGTCAGGAAGAACGCCGCATGTCACATACTTTCACTTGCGAGATATAGCCGTTTAGGACATCGGTTAAATTGTATTATTTCTTCGAGCCTTTCGAATTTGTTTTCATGACTTTTTTTACTGGTAAATGCGTTAATCCTATACTACGAAGGTCAATGTATGCATAAACTGAAATTTTTTGAATTTGTGACATGCGGCGTTTTTCCTTGCAACCACAGATTTCTGTTTTCTGCAGAAAACGCCGCATGTCACAATTTCAAAAAATTTCAGTTTATGCATTAATTTAGATTTATAGTATAGGATTTACGTCTTCATCAGAAAAAAAGTCATGCAAATAAATTCGAAAGGCTTGAAAACATAATGCAATGGCAATACAAACATAGTCCTATGCCAAAGCATTAATGGTCAAACCTTTAAACGGCAATATCTCGAAAGGTATGATCGCGTCAAATATTTGAATAAGGTACTAGCGAGCTCGTTTCGTGGTTCGCAACCTGACGTACAACTTAGCGTGTATCAGATAACGCAACAAATTGTCTATCGCTCAGATTATTTCTCAAGAGTGAGAGAGAGGTAGGTCTTATTTTATATTTCCTTCTTTGGGTGATGTATTTTCTGCAGTGCATAGTGATGTGCTTTACTGACAATTGGGTCTTACAGAGTAAACGGATCCGGCAATTGTGCTTGCCATGTTCAAGTCGAGGGACATCAGTTCAAGCACCTACTAGCTTCTAAATATGTAGTTAGAATGAATAGGAAATTATTTCTCTTTACAAATTTTTACGCGTATTTGATACTCTATCGATTCACAAAACAAAAGACGGGTCATTCCATCTAAAATAGTCACGGTGACCTTGAAATCTCCCGAACGCACTGTATACAAGGTGACCGTCAAAGCCATTTAAGTTCTATGTTTTGGAGATGTTCATGAATCTGAGATAATCAAGTTAGCTGAAACAGCCTGTATAACGACCGCGACCGAACGTCGTCCGCCTCTTCTCTTTCCTCCGCGTTTCCGCACCGGTTGCATGCGTATCTGTCGTAAAAATAGCAGTGCAGCTAAACCACTCCGCGCCATTTTCGCACGCACCTTTTTTTCGTAGGACTCTTTTTTTTTAGTTTTTGCGCCCTCCCCACGGATTCTGATTCGGCATGCCGCGTACCTTGTCGTTCAATTGTCAACGGCACCGGAGCCCGACTTTGATAGCGCGTGCATAGCTGCCGGCCGCGCTTCGATCCGGAGCACGTTCCACTCAACTAATTCGACACGCGTAATATTTAGCGGCGTTCGACGGATTTCCGAGCCTGTCCACCGAATAATAATTGCTGCCGCGCGAAGCAAAAACCAGTGTTAGGCCAGAGGTTAGCCCGGGCGCACGATGACATCGTTACTTTTTCATATTTTTCAGCTCGGCCTTCCAATACACAGTTTTCTCGTTTTTAGTCTGCTCTTTGATGTTTCAGGAGAGCCACGAGTTCTTCCTGTGTTTCTGCAGCTATCGATGGTTTGTAAAACCAAGCGCGCGGCTCAGTGTAGTTTCTGGAGTTCGGAGGTGAACAGTCTTTTAATTTTGATCAGTCTCGAATGTTCCAATCCACACGATTTTCTTCGCGACTACAATTATTAGGACTCCAATTAGTCTCCGTAATCATTTCATAGAAAGAAAATTTATATTTATCGTATGCCTACATTTCCGTTAACCTTTTCAGTGGCTTGTTTCGTTGTGCGAAGTGCGGTCCTTATTGTTAGTGGCAGTTTTTTTCCGCATGAGGCGTGTTAAAAAAATAATGGGAATTTTCTACGTGAATGTTACCCCCTTCAAAATAGTCTCCATTAGATATTACACACTTATGCCAGCGCTTTTTTCTAATAACCTTTAGCTTTTTCATGTGAGATGCGCCTTTAATCTCATTTGTACTTGAGAAACGACGACCCTATAAGGTACTCTTTATTTTTTGGAACAAAAGAAAGGCACACGGGTCCATGTCTGGTGAACATGGAGTCTAGGACATCAATACGGTGTTTGTTTTGGCCTAAAAATCACGAACAGGCAATGAAGTGTGAACAGGTGCACTGATCTGATCCAATTTTTCAACAAGTAGAAAATCGTTGATCGTACCAAAACGCATGTAACCTTCTCGGAAGCTGACAATAAATTAAACATCGAATACGACCACCAATGTACAGACACTTTTCAAACATTTTTACCAACGCAACAACAATATACAGCCCGTGAGATTACAAAATTCCTGTTATTTTTTAACACACCTCGTATATAAACGCCATAGTCGTGACATATTTTTAGGTTTTCAAAATAGAATGCTATTATTTACCTAAAATGTCGACCTTTTCGACGACCTCCTCGAGTTTCGCGGATCACTTAAGGGTTTCGAAGCTTTCAATCACAAAAGGAAAATAGCGAAACAGTTGCCCTTTAGTCAGAATTCTCGCGAGACACTGTTGCGACTGGTGCTCGATGATCATCGTTACCAGGCTCGAATCGCAGCGAATCGACAGGTCCAACCCCTTCGCGAGGTTTTTTCACTCCTCCGCGTCTCTCGTCACCCTCTGTCGCGGTTTTCGGGCCTTTAGAAAGCTGTGAACGCGTGATAATCGAGGACGTCGCTTCGATTGGCGCGATCTCGCACCTTTGTCGTCTGTCGAACCGTTATGCTATAACGAGTCAGCGCCGGTTAAGTTGGTTAAAGTGCCTGCTGGTTAAAGGGAGTCTCTCTCCGCTCTCTGTCTCATGCCCGACCTATCCGGACAGGATCACCATCCACTTGCCGTTGCGTGGCTTCTCGTCTGGGGACTCTTCTTTCCCCAGACGAAATAATATCAATGGCACTTTACACCTGTCCGGGCTTCTCCCCTCCTCCCCCTGCCGCCGATCCTTCGAAAGCGATCCCGAGTGTTCACGGCGCGGTAATTTAGATCACCGTCGCGCCGGTGTACGATTCCCATGGAACGATCCAGCAGTTCCTCGTCCCGCAAATGTTATCGCGGGACAAGATCGACCACGTTGAAAAACCCGGGAGATTTATTCGCGACATGCGCCGGATTGAGATCTCAGGTATCGGCGACGTTGTGCAACTGATTTGAACGCAATTAGCATAATTGAATCGACCGGAGATTTACGGCCGAATCGACGAGCCTGTTTTATCGGCGCGCGATATATACCCAGTGTCGCGATCCGAAAAGGAGTCGAGTATCTCGATCTGGTGGCGGCGTCGGGAAACATCGACGTCGCGACGCTCCATGGTTCCAAGCGTCTCCGGCGGCGGGCGCCACGGTACGGTCGTAGGGTGGCTTTCGATTGCAACCCTTCGGTGGCAAACACTTTATCGGACTTCCGCCCGCGGACGGTGCAACCACTTGCGGTTTCTGCCGGGGACTTCTACCGAAATGTAAATTGGGAAATGTGATGTCATACTGCGATAGAAAAATACCGGTGTATTTACCGATGTTTATCGGTCATTTTTTCGGTATCCTAAAACCATGATAACATTTATTTCAACTAGACTGCGGATATTATGCATTTATGACGAAAATAGGTAAGCACAATTTGAAGTGGTGGACATATTAAAAAGATTTAAATACGTCAGCGTATTGGTTTAGGCTTAATCAGATAATTAAAAGAAGAAAGAAATCTTTATTTCGCTCCTGTGTCTTGCGATCAGTGCAAACATTTTGTATTTTGCATAAAGACTCCACAGTCTAGTTATAACTTACAAAAGTATTTTTAAAAGTATTTTAAGCACAGATTTAGAACCAGTATTATTATTATATTAATTACCAGCATGGTTATGATAACATTATGTTTGCGAGTGGGGAAGAATACGATATTACAATTTTAAAATAGTTCACATTAGATAAAGTATACGACGTTGTGATATCAATACCAATCTGCTTTGTGACCGCAATCGCGCTACGATTTTCAGGCAAAACGAAAACCGGAAATACCGATATTTATTTCGGTGTTGGTATGCATATATTTCGGTACTGTGACGATTTCGGTATTATGGAATCAGTTATTACCACAATACCGGTATGAAAATCATACCGGTTTCAAGTCCCTGCTTCCTGCGTCCATTGAGCCCACTTTCACGAATTCGTAAATGAATGTACCAAGATTTTTAACAGACTCGAAGTTTTGCGATATTAAAGAGGGTAACCGTGCTAGCAGATCATCCGTTGAGTCCTTGCAAGGACATGAAGACAGAGATTAGCGTCTTCGGACGCAAACGCTTGATAAGCAAGAAACGAAGGTACACGTGTTCGGTGGAAAAATTGTTAGCATTCTCCGTGCAGCGCGTGGCTGATGGCAGTCTAGCCTAGCCGGTAGCTAACGAGTAGCTCGTCGAGGCATTGATGGACGCGTCAAGGTGTCGTCGAGCAACGGTGGATTTATGACTCTCAATCTCCGGTTCGGTAGTCGTTCTCGAAACGCTCAGACGATCGTCGAAGTGCGCGAAATCGCGTCGCAATTATCCGCATGGTGAATAGTTTATCAGCCGTGGGTCGTTAACCTAATGGAAGCGGCGTTAAGGCGAGGATCGATATGGTGCACTTCGTCGCCGACATCCTTGGCGAGGCCAATCGCGAGAAAACGGGCTGAGAGAGGCGAGAGAATCCGCGGCGCGGCGCACTGGCTCTAATAGCACGTGAATACATTTAATGGAGCCATTTGAATTATAATGGCCGATCGAGCCACCGATTGGCAGTTGCCATCCGAGCGAGAGATCATGGCTTGTTTCTCGCTGCCTAATCTTTTTTCGAGATTAGAAACCGGTATGCGCGACCCGGTCCCGTTACCCAGACCCATTACCGGCTTTTAGAGTCCTCCGCGATTACAATCTCTACCCGCTCGGCCAATACGTGTGTTTTCGATCCTTGGAAATGGAACCGCAACCACCTTCTTCTTAACTACCCGCGAATCGACGGATGACGCCGCGCCGCTGTCTAACCGCCGCCGCGCCGGATTATGATAATGTCGCTTTGCTGTCGCTCGACTTGCGAACACATTTGTCACACACTAGCGAACGTGAGGACGCTAAAAAGATTGCTCGGGGACGCTATAAGGGTCGAGAATACATACAGGATAAGAATTACTCAAAAAAAATTATTCCGTTGAATAGGTATAGTTGCCAGCTACGTTCTCGCTGCAGAATGTATAATGATAGCGTTAACGGATAAAAAATTATAGCCAATTTTCTGAAGATAATGTTCACGGCAAATAAATTTTTGGCGTATAAGTTGGGGCAGCCCATAAACTCTGAAAAGTAAATGTTGAAATGAAGTCAGAACGCCTTATATTCAATGTTTATTCAGCATTTACTTCTTAGATCATGATTTTACAGTATATAAACATTGTTCACTCAATCATAGCCGGCTTGATCGTCTGATTCACTTTCACATTGTTTGCATGTGAAATAACTTACAGGCATATTAGCGCATTTCAGGGGCACAGCTCTCTTGCGGGTGTTGCATTCAATGGAATTCGAACGACTCAACTTCTGTATCACGTTCTACATACGGACAATACAAAAATGTATATCTTCTGAAGTAGATGAATCCGAGAAATCGGATGAAAATGATAACTCCCGCTGCGCTCGTTTTGTTGCTGACGGTTTTGATTTTTTGGATGGTTTTTTCGAAGCAACTTTTTTTCTCTTCATTGGTGGCCGTCTCCTTCGCAGGAGCAACCTTTGCTGGTTTTTCTCTTAATATCAAAAGATTACAATACAAATTTATTTAACACAAATTTCGATTAAACAACATTTTCTGCACATTTGAAAGTGTTAATCCCAGCCAACGGCCATATCACGCTGCAATAAACCGATTCTCGTCCGATCATCGAAGTTAAACAACGTTGAGCGTGGTTAGTACTTGGATGGGTGACCGCCTGGGAACACCGCGTGCTGTTGGCTCTTTTTTTTATTTCTACCCACTATTAAAATTAATAAAACGGTACCCTCGTTATTATTATGAATATTTTGCATTTTGGAGCGCTCGTTTCACGATTGGACTTTCTGGCCGTCCGGACACAGTCATTGCCTTAACAATTTGTTTATTTTACATAAAAACACTTAAAATATGGTTTCCCTTCATAAAAATGATGTCTACATGCAAAACAAAGAAAAACTTTGTGTCCCAACTTATGCGGCACGAGTGTCTCAACCTTTACAAAAAACGCCATTTCGAAACACGTGCGCGACTCGTTTTGCACATTTAAACTATACTAAATTTCAAAGAAATTAGTTATATTTAAGCAATCAGGGTTGAAAAATTTGCAGTTCTAAACGAATCAAAGAGAAACATAATCAAACTTTTTAGGACATATTTTTAGCCTTTACTTGTCATAGCTACACTAAACAGGACTTGTTGCCTCTTAATGCTCATGAAAAGTTGGTTTCTAAACAGGAATAAAGTTGACAACGATGACATCGGTGTTTCCCAACTTATATGGTGTCCCAACCTTTACGTGCCTTGACAGTCCCTTACAATAAATGTCTTGATATATACAATAACTAGCTTGCGGAGCTGTGTACAAAGTAAAAATTGTCTGCGTTACTTTGAAGATGCAGCAGCTACGTAGACATGTATTTCTGTTGGAGATTTCTGGTTGGAAGTAATACAATAACATCCTGAGATCCTTCAAACGTTTTCACTGTTTTTAATCTTTTTTTGTCATTTGCCACATATTTAAAATTTTTGTTATTAACGTAACATTAGTCACGCTGAACATCGTATTAAAGTTCAGTTTTAAGTTCTAGGATTTCACGAAAACAGACGCTTTTCAATTTATTCCTGGAGGGATGAATCTTTCAAAAACCTTCCTAGAAATACCTTCCCTGCAAAATTGAAACTTCCTCGATTCAACATATTTCTATCGATCGACGGATGTGTCTGACAGAATACTCGCGAATTTTCGAGCGTCGCTTCGAGCAACTTCGAAAGTCCATTTGTACCCGCGACGCGCGAACGTCCAAGAAACCCAGTTTGCGGTCGTTTGATCACGTTCGCGTTCGGAGGGCGCAAAACGTTGATGCAGCGAATCTCTGCTACCTGGGTCGTAACAGCCTTACCGGCTGCATGGACGACGGATTCGCGATCGAGGGATCGAACAAGCTAGTCGAGTGGCTTTCGCTCGACTGCTTCGTGGAGATATACTTGGAACGTGTTTTATGCTGTCGTCGAACATCTCGGAACGACCCGGTGGCTTTTTATCGGCGTTAATTCCGTCGAAGCACCGGAGCCAACGTTTACGACGAGTTTCGTCACTGTTGAATCCGAGATTGCCGGCTTAACTCGTCGGAACACCATCGGGTCGCTGTTGATCTGGTTTCGCGGTGTACGGTGGCAACGAGGCCTCGTTAACCCCTAATTAAAGGAACAGATTTTACATGCTGTTCGGAAAGCCCGCCGAAAAGAATATTCCCGAGGATAAGATCCGCTTGTAGTCTAGACGAGTCGGGCCGGGCGGTGAGGGTTCGATGTTGCAATCGATAACGTAAATGTGTGCACGAGCGGCGTCACCGGCACCGGGCTAGGATGGTCGTTAACGCCGTCGAACATAATTATTTATAATTTATTTAATATCCATGTTTTAACGATGTTAATTACACGGCTGTCGGCCGTCCGCCCAGGCTCGGCGTCCTCGCGTAATCACCCCTCGGGGACTACGCTCGAATCTCCGACGACCTTTAAAACGGTCGCCCCTCCTTCTTCCTCGTGTCTTGATAATGACTTCGTTCCACTTCGACACCGTGACAATTGTTGCTGGCTACCACTTTCGCTGCTTACCGCAACCCCGAAGACGCATCTCCCTTTTTTCTTTATTTCTCTCGCTCTTTTTTTCGACGAGCGCGACGATCATTACGTCGTCGTCGAGACGTTCCCCACACGAGAAACGTTTCCAATGAGTGCATCGAAGTCGATAACGTCGGTTTCACCTGTGCTGTTTTGGCAAAAGAGAGTGTACGGAAATTATGATGACCGCTGACAATTATATGGATGCATATAGAGAATCCTCTGTGTATTCTTCGGTCTTACTATAAATTTTATAGTACTACATGTTTTGAACGCTTGTGCCATCGGTGGTACTCGTGCATCCTTTGCATTCGTAGAGTGATTCAAAACAATGTTAATATTTCTACATTTTTTTTTCTTTTTTAAAACGAGAAAGATTGTAGGTACATATTGTAAAAACTATCCTAAGTTGGACAAAATATGTATCTGGATTCTATGCTTCGTACAAACCTGGAGAATTGACATTAATTTCGGCGAACAGAACGGATTTGTGCTATGTACTCCCAAAATTTCTTGCGAACAACTATGGAAGCTGTAGCGGCGTATATTTCTATTCGTTATGCGTTAGCTGCGAAGGATAACCGAAGAAAATCAAGAAGATGGTGGCAAACACATTTAAATGCACAAAGAAATACAGAATATGGCAGAGTTTAGTGAGTGAATTAAAGTTTCAAAGTGTAAGTGGACATTGAAATTTGAATAATATAATAATAATAAAATTTTTATAAAGTGTAAGTGGACATATATTATAAAAATTTTGCAAGGATAACGCCTTCCGCTTTTGAGTATTTACTAAACAAAATTGCTAAGAAAATAGAAAACAACAGGATACTGTACTAAGAAAAGCAATACCAGCTCAGGATAGGTTAGCATTAACCCTCTTATGAAATCATTTTAATTATTTCAATAATTGTGAAATAAACAATCTGGAACCGGTCATTTTGACAGGTGGTGGTAGGTTTAGTGTTAAAATAGCTTGAAGTACAAAACGTTGGTACCAGTATAAGCGAATGCCGGTGTCCATCAAAGCTATTTCCGAATATTTATCGATCGGTACGTTTACGGGACCAATATCACCGATTTCGCGGTAAAATCTTTCGCCAGCTTTGGCGAGTACGCAGCGTGGTTACTTGGCTTTGTAACGAGACATGGAAATTCACACGAGTCCGTCGCTATCGGTGCCCGCTGGTCTTAGTTATCTATAATGGCGGTAAATTACCATCCCTATCTGCCGCGTGCCCGTGACTGCGCTGAGGAACGACGGGAAACACGGCCGCGTGGGTGGCTGAGGTAACCTGCGACGTCGGTCCACCACGGTGTTATTCGACTGTGAACGAGTGGTCTCCGGTGCAAGGGTCACGTAAAGACTCGCACACACCATTGCGACGATGTCCGGTACATCGGCTGGTCCCGTCGCGGCGATGCGATGATCCCCTATGAATAATCGACATTGCGTTCACCCGCGTTTACTTAGCTCGGTGGGTGTACAGGTGGGTGGAGGACGTGGATCACAAGATTATCTTGTCCGTGGCGGACGTCTCGTTTCGGGGATCAGTCTTATTGTCTACCTTGGCCGCGAGACCTTACGAGGAAGTGAGCCTGGGAAAAATTTCGAGACACCGTACACTCGGATCCTCCAGCTGGTAACTTAACCCACCTATGTCCCTTGTCGATGCTACACGGAACTTTACGAGCGATCCTGACAGCCGCGCGATTCGAAGATATTCCTCGTCCCGTCAATTCTTCCCTCAATTCCGTGCACTCTTTTTATCGGAATCGTTGTTATGCTAATCAAATTTGAAAAACCCGTTTTTTGGATTAAATTCCATTTGGGCCATTGCGGGACAGATGCATCGCATTTTGTTTACTGTTTATAGAAATTTGATTGGGAATAATTGAAAGGTATAGGCAATAGTTTAATTATTTATTTAAGTCTCCTTAATAAAATATAACGTTAAATGAGTAAAGCCATTTTTGGGGCATTCTGAACAACAAATCCAATCTACTTTAGATGTGGTTGAATAGTAATCTCCCAAACATGCAATATTTTCGCATTTATTCAAATTATTTAATATATAATCATTTATATTTTATATTCTAATAATTGTTTTCCAATGTTAGGGCGTCGCTTATATAAAAAATTCAGTAAAAAGACCATTTAGAGCCATACTTTTAGTATATATGTTTCTTCTATCGATCGTATTTGCTGTTAATAAATTTTAATAATTATATAATATTTATATAATAAACTATTTATTTTATAAACTATTTTATTAATATTTATATAATAAAATATTATATAATAATATTTATATATAAAACATTAAAAAATGTACACTTCTAGTATGTACAAGAAAAATTACAATTTCAACACGTTTCGACGTATTCGAAGCCATTTTAGTCGTTATTCGCACTTTTAAAAACTTTACTAAGGTCCTCAGTTCTGAAAACACAATGCCTGACTAAAACAATGATGAAACTGTTTGTAAAGACCGTCAAGGCCTTCCTGATCGGTTGTTACAATGAACCCACGCATCCTGTGATTGGCTATTTCACATCATACGACGTTTCGTGTTGCCAGGCGCAAAAACAAAAACGATAACAGAGTTTAGATTTTTTTTAATTAAAATTGTATGACACTTACAGACCAAATTATGTCAAAATATTAAGTATAAACATTATAGATTACAATAAAAATATTACGGTATCAAGTCAGCATAGCAGAATACAAGGTGAATCACGAATAATGATCAATAGAGATTATTCAACAACAAGAGATGTTTTCAAAAGAACTTTCACGTGATTATTGCAATTTTTGTAAAAAAAATTAAAAAAGCAATTTTTTATGATGCGTTTCCGAATTCGCCTTGAAATCCTTTAACAAATAGGCGTAAAAAATTATAGTTGCATCTGCAACAAATTGAAGGCGACCTTGAAAAAACATAAAAAAAAGAGTTAACGAAAAATTTGCTATAATCACGTGAAATAAATCATGCTATACCTGGTAAAAAACATTTTCGATCGGACTGCTAATAACAAAGTAATCTTTACCGATCACAATTCGTGATTCACCCTGTATACATTTTCTGCACAAATATGAAATAAAGAATATTTGCATTCGAAGTGTCCAGAATTAATTCCACCAGTGTAGAAGAAATCACGCGATGATTGTATTCGTTTGGCATTACAGACTTTCACTGTAGGACATCGATCGTGGAGGAACGGGAGATGCTTTTGTGCCGGTTTCTTCTTTTTTTTTTTATTTTTAGTCCCGATTCGAATCGATCGCGCCCGATAAGACGTGGGTGGTGCGATGGTTGTTGGGATAGCTTCCTGTCCCTTCTCGCCGGGTTCCACGACTGGTTGCACAAGATGTATTGTAAAATTCCGTGATTTATCTAGCCGAGCGTTGACTTTCCCGTTGCCGCGCCGCGCCGGTCGAAACAAATTCCGCGCGACGAGATTCGTTACGCTACCGTATCGACAGGATCGGCAGGTACGGTCGCGCGAGATCTACTTTCGCCGTGTTTATCGCGCCTCTTCCGGTTCTCTTTCTCGGTTTTCGCGCGAAAACTCGATCAACGATACACCGAGATAAACCGACGTCCTAACAAACGGCCAAGGGAGCAAATAGACGCGCGTGAGCTGATCCCCCGCGATACGTTTCAATCGCAGACCAAAAATGACAGTTATTTCAGAAATTTTTCCAAAAAAGATCAGACAGTATCTTCGTTTATACAAGTGGAAGTTAGCTGGAGGTGAATTTTGTAGAAATTTTTCGAGGAACGAAGCAATTAAAAAATGTCAAGATTCATCTATTATCTGGGGTAAATAGTAATATTTTTCGCGGCGCTACGGTTTGATCAGTTTACTACATTAAATTATGGTTTATTGGAACGAAAAGAAAG
>CM052298.1:10882353-10948772 GCA_028455765.1 Lasioglossum oenotherae | reverse complement strand
TTTTTCATTCAAAATATATTACATCCTGCTTCCCACAAAACCAATAGTATTGTTCATGTTTGAAAATATTGATATAATACCTTTAGCAACTGAAAGTTCTTTGCTGATCTAATATTTTTTCTATTAATTTATTTATTAAGTTTCGTTTAAAACGTAACAGAAATGTTGAACACATTTATTGTTGAATATTAAGGATATGGTATGCTCTGTGAGAAACTGTTTCAAACGTCAGTAACAGAATCATGAAATTCGCCTAAAGGCTGATTTAATAATTAGGAACGTTCGTACACTCAAATTTTGTGGTTATTTCGCGATCTACTAGCCTTCAATACGGTAGCTATGCGAATCATCCAAGTGAAACCATAATTCCCTTTGGCCGCGGATTGCACTCGGAATCTCTAATCAATAACGCCACTCTGAATCGTGAGAGTCCTCTTATTAAGCAATTCTTATTTATCAATTTTGATCATAATAGTTCATTGATTTGTACAGGGTGAACAACATAACTTTATCACTTAAACGAATTTAATGTGGCAATTATTGTGATGATCAAACAATTTCTGTCAAGTTCATATTTTTTAAGATATCATTTCTACAATGTGTAGGGTTACATAACAATAATAAAATAACTACGACATTTATAATCCTTCGCTGCAATAATAAAAATGAATTTTTCGTAATTAATACATGAATATCATATGTTGTAAGTCATTGTATTGTTCTTGATCACAGCAATTACATTCGTTTAATTAACTAATTGATGAACTCGAATTCCTTAAAGATATGACATAAAGTTGTTCAATTCATTGAAACAACTTTCTTCTTTAAATTATTTTCTACCATCAAGGATAGCATAGATATATTTGAAGTGATCAAGTTATGTTGTTCTACCTGTACACAACTACTGTCCTGTCTCGTTAAGCAGAAGATAAATTTTCGAAATGATGGTGGCATTACACGTAGACACATAAATGGAAGAAGCTTGCCGATGAATATCTGAACCCTCTGTAGGATTTCGCAACCGATGGCATGATGGTGGTCGTCGAGATTAAATTTCTCTCCATCGATATGACTGAAACAATCTATCAATTCAATTGGTTGAAATATTCCCGGATTCTATCTTTCGCTTGCCGGCGTACCCGTGCAATAAGTCAAATTGCCAACCAGTTATTTTTTAATAATTCGCTCGGTTCACTTCCGATTTGCGTTTGCACTCCGGCTCTCTGGGTGGCGTCTCCCTGCCGGAAGGTCGCAAATCTGTCAATAAAACGCTACAGGATATTTTTAAAAAACTGCAATAAATTTCTGGCAATTTACACCTGAATTCTCCTCCTATGGTTGTTGCTTCGTCGCGGAACATCTACTTTCGTCGAGCTGTACATGAATGCGATTATATATTTAGCATTTATACATATAGCTAGTTAGTTTAGTTTGTTTTCATATGCAATAAAATTATTAATGTACAGATTTTCACGATTTATTGTCGAAAAGCTGGGAAATCTGCAATTTTTACCATCTTTAAACGTTTATAGCTCATTGCAACGTCGACCGATTTTGACGAAATTTTCAGAATATGTTTAATTGACACAGATCTACGAAGCGTATTTTTTTAAATTTTCAATATAGGCTCACATAAAAAAATTAAAAATTCAACTTTTAGTATTTTTTTCAACAATTTCGATCAATTGCAATTTTTGAAAAAATTTCTTTTCGCATCCTTTTGTAAACTAATTGCTCTATCTACCCAAAACAGTTCAAATCGTATAGTACTATATTAAAAAAGGTATCGTCTTCTTTAGAGCGGTCTTAAACTTTTGTCCGCTACTATAGGTATTAATCATGTGACAGGAAGGTTGACCATATTTCACTCGGTACTGGTATGATCCGCTCTCGTTCTTCGCCATCATCTTCGACCAACAGCGACAGTGCGATGCACAGTAGGCTACTTGACTACTTGTTGTCCGACGTAGTTAAAGGTCTGAAGAATAACGTTTCATTATTGTTTTTCTTTTGTATTTGTACACTCGTGAAGTACTCCACTTCATCGAAAGTCAAGAAATTTTATGGCATACTTTTTTGCGTTCTTAAACAACCTTAAACTCTAAAACAGCGTTCTGAAACAGTATTTTAGGAAAATTGTGTACATTTTTACATTGCGGAAGCTCTTCAAGTAGGTATGCACAGTACTTTCACATAGATTTCATTTCGTTATCATCTAAATTAGCATAGAATGAGTCGCAGCGTGTATATCTTAACGAAAATTAATAGCGAGACTTTAAAAATTCTTAAAATTTATATTTACTAATTAAAAAGTTTCGTGATCTACATATTTAGTATTAAAATGAATTCGTTTAAACATAATTTACGTGTAAAAATAATTTTTTCCAGCTTTTCGGTAGAAGCACTCAATTATCAGGATTTTTAAAGGGTTTCCGATAATCTGAGGAAAAAATGTTTCTAATAAAAGAGAGTTGATCAGTATTTAAACATCTACAAACTTCTATACATACATAAAATTAAAAAAAAAAACTTTTTTTGTCGAAGAAAAGTTTATTTTGATTTTATAAATGTTAAAATGCAAATGACGAATTCAACGACATACTATGTTACGACTTTGAGCCCATAAATAACGCTAAAATAGTTTTTTCCGACTTTTCGGGCCAAATACTCCACTGTGCGGTAGTAGGGGAGTCTAGACAGAGTGACACCACATTCTTTACCTAGCCATCATCTGACGAATGAACAGTGCACCTAGTAAAGGTAATATGTGTTTCGACAAATCGTAATGTTCTTATAGAAATATCGTGCACTGCAAATTGCTGTCATGTGCACGGTCCCGTCGAAATAGAATGTCGCAAGGACGACGTTCCTGGCGTGGACGAATTAGTTTGAACTGATTTGTACGAACGATCCTTCCGAAACGACCTGGAAATTCATTGGGGCGGTACGATATTCCGGTCTAATGTAATATATATGTTTTTTCACGCTGGGTAGCGGTGGTGGAGACAGGTGGATCGATACCGTGAGTCGAGAGGTTTAATGGGAAAAGAGGTAACGATTTTATTTTACGAAGGACCTGCACGGCAGGATATACAGCGATAGGCTTTACACGGACGAACAGATCCTCGCGAAGTCAATTCCGTTACGATAATCCGCAAGAGGTAACTCGATGAAAGAGGCAAGCGGATTCGTAAAGGAGGACAGGCATTAAAGCTCGACAGAACGAATTAGCCAGACGTTCCCCTATTTTCCCCGTTTATCCGGGTTAATTAAATTTCCGTTGATCTGACCCCTTCGCTAACAAATATCACGATCGTGCCTGGTGACCAATCTGAATTCTCGAAACGACCACTGCTAAGGATTGCGGTATTAATCACCTCGTTATTCCCCCACCTCTCTTTATGCCTCTCGTTTACGTCGACTTCTCGTATTTATAATTCAAGTCAGATCGCCATTTGAGTCGTGCACGTGCGAGTCAAGATTTTTGTGAATGCGAATCATCTAGAAAAGGTTCACCTCTTCAGTAACGAATTTTTTTTTTAGCAAGCTAGCACCAAAAGTGAGAATATTGTATGCATTAGGTGCTAATTCGAGGTCTTTGTAATTAATCAGTCGTAACTTTATTTTAAATCCAAATCCTACATCATTCATTCTGTAATTTCTAATTAATATGAAGTTTAAAATTCTGTTGCAAATATCGAGTTTATTGTAAATTCCAGCTATGTATAGGTATTGCGTTCAACTTATCTGTTTACTATTTCACTGTATTACATAATGTATACAGGGTATCCCAAAATTCCTTCAACAGCCAGAAATGGGAGGTTCCTGAGATCATTTGAAGCAATATTTTCCTTTGTAAAAATGTTATCCGCGGCTTTGTTTAGGAGTTATTAACGAAAAACACGGACCAATCAGAGCGCGACAGGCCTGTCTGGATTTCGCACGGGCACAAAACACAGTGACTTTATAGAAATTTCGGTGAGTGTAGCATTAACCATTCATGCCGAGTTTGCTGTTGGTTATCTTTTATGTGCAACAGTTATCGTTACAGGAATGAAATGTTTCTGAATGAAAATCATTTATAAAATTGGTCAAACAATGAAACAATCGCTTTTAATCTAAAACATAGGATGCGATATATTCGAACTGTAACTATTCGACAGAAAAATATTCTTCAATCAGAGTGAGTGGCGTATTCGTGAAAAAGTTAAATCAACGTAAATTTTCCGGGAGGACTTTATGCTTCCACAGGAATATACGACAAAAAGAATTGCAGGAAAGCGTACCAAGACACCGCGCTTCGTGAACAGGGGTAAAAAAATGAGGCACGGAAGTCGAGAATCGGAACACCGGAGATTAAAATGAACGTTATTAGCGTTTATCGGATAGGGTGCAAAAGGAAAAATGCTGGATGGGTAATCCCATTGGCGCCGGGGCTATTTGTTGCGAAACGAAATTATGCGAATTGACGCGGTTCCGCGGAGCCCATCCCAGTCGCGTATTTACATTTTATTAAAAGTGACAGGGAGGCCGATGGCGGGGCATAAATCGCGATCCCGCCGATATCAAGGGTTCCGTATGCGGCGGCGGCGGATGCAGATTTGAAACGATGCAGATGCGAGGTTGATCCGTGGTGCATCGCAGCACACGCGGAACCCACGCCGTAAAGCTGAGACTTTATTCTTCCATTTTCCTTCTCGTCCCGTTTTTCCTGTACCTCCTGGTTTTCCGCGTCGTTTCCGACGTACCACCGTCTCCACAGCGGAACGACGTTGTTTACACGGGGGACGAGCCACCCGCGGATAAGACGATCCATCTTATCCGTGACAGATCAGCTGATACCAGACACGAAACGCGTCTTTATTCGCACTTATTCCGGTTTGCCCACATCTCGAGGAACTTTCAAGATATGACCCGAGACGGGACCAATATGGAGAATCGCTGTGCTGTATGCTTTTCCAAAACGCTGTTACAGCGCAGTGTACGTTACTGTACTCTCGTATTTCGGTGATTAGTTCCTCTATAGAAATACAAGTAGAACCTCATTTCTGTGGTTGTAAGGGAAAACGCCGCATGTCACAATTTCAAAAAATTCGATTTTATGCATTCATTGAGCTTTAGAGGAGTTACGTATTTACCAGAAAAAAAGTCATGAAAATAATTTTCGGAAGGCTCAGAAAACAATGCAAATTAACCAACGTTCTATGTCAAAAGTGTTAGTGATCAATACTTTAAACGGCAATATCTCGAAAGTGAAAGTGACATGGGGCGTTCTCCCTGACAACCATAGATTTATCCGAACACCTAGGGCAAGCATGTCAATCGTACTTTGACAACACTGGATTTATACACTAGTAGTGTAGGTACAGCAGAATATATATGTAAAGAAAGTGCGTAAGTGCTTTCTTTAATTTGAATTTGCCGCTCACTGACGAAGGCGGCCAATGAGAGAGATACAAGTTGATATCTACAACACGCGGTCAATCGTACTAGATAAAATAAAAAAGGCGAATAAGATTAATAAAACCAAACAAGGGAATTGACATCAAGGATAGAATAAACTTTAATGTCGTTTCTCTTCGTTACAGGTAGCTATAAGATAAAGCAATGTAAATCGTAGTCATACATAAGTTACGAATATATTAACCTCTTCGTTACAGAAACTCAATATTGTTTATTTAACCGTGTCAACCCCTGTGATATAACAATAGACATTATATATATGTATATATATATATATATAATGCATTAAGTACATAACTTTAAATCTTTAAATTACATTGCTTGAAAAAATATAAAAGAAGATGACATGCTTAAATATTCGGTTCATAAAGTAACGATCTCATATTTAAGGGTGGAAACAAGTTGAGCTTGTTTAATCTTTTCATATGATCAACTCTTTGTGATTGCCGCAGTTACATTTAGAATTATTTATTATATGTAGGCGTGAAAGGGATGCTGCAAGATGATAATGATCTGATCTACAACGATTGAATGTTACAATAAATTTTCGTGATAAACCTCTGCCCGAGAATGTCGTATCAACCAAATGTATATCAGACCTTATGTTAATCCTAATGTATAGCTTTATAACCCCCTATGGGGAGTTCCACTTTATGCTCTCAATAAAAAAGAGCAACACTGGATTTCTTAAAATTAGAATCATAAAAAATAACAAATTTATACAATGTTTCTTCGTTGTTTCGAGAGTACTCTTGTTGGTAAACGAGTTTGACATGCCTGACCTACCTACGGGTACAAGGCCGTTCGGATAACCCACGAGTGCGCATAACTGAGGCTCACTAACTCCAGATCTATATTAGTTCCGATAACAAAGATCGAAGTTCGGATAATGGAAGCTTGTTGTTATCGTACAATTCAGGGGTGGCCAACCTGTGGCTCATTGGATGATTACAAGTGAATCCCTGCGCCTATACTTATTATTTTTAAGTAGGCGCCATAACTGAATCCATCTTCATATTTTCAACACCTGAGAGCTCTCAGATGAATTTATACAGCCTTCTTACTGATCAATGCGTCGCAATTTTTTGACAGTTTACGATTATAGGATGGGAATTGGAGTGTTCATGACAGCGATCGCCCTCTCGTCCAGAAGATCATTTCTCACTATTGTAGATTGGTGCTCCAATGAACATGTGTCTATTCAACTGGCATAAGTTAATTAATTTAGTTGCGTGATTGAGTTATCCCTTTTCCACCCCTCTATCCGAAGCAGATCCTATCCCTATTCCTATTTTCCAACCGCAACAATGAACGTAAGAAGGTAGAAAAAGTGAGCTGTATGGCGCATTTGAACTTTGAACTCGTATGTGAAAAAAATTCACGCATGGTATGCAGAAGGTTGGTCACCCCTGTCGTACATGAAAGACCTGCGACTGTCTGCATGAGTCCGCGTTACCAGTCGATAATGAAGTTGGCTATTCAGGCATATCGATATAGCATTATAAATATAAGTCATAAGGGTGGATTTATAGTGGAGCAGCGAGGTGAGCTGTGCGGTGAAAAAAAAGAAAAACAAAGAAAATACATATGTACTTTTTCATTAGTATGTGTCGAAATGTTGTCACGAATGTTGGTTTCTTTTCATCGCGCCGCTATCATCGATGCTCGCAGCTCCACTATAAATCCACCCTTATGCATGAACGATTGAAACGAACAAAAACTTTCGCATACACGTAATAATTTCAATAAATCGATAATATAAAAGTATTCCTGAACCCGTGTACCGTCTCTGCGATTTTGTACTTCATTTTTATCAGAAACACATAAAATCCGCAGTCTAATTACAAGGGAAAGAATCGCCGTGCGAGAGATTGCTCAACTCGCCAGGCCCGATAAGACATTGCGAACGTTACACCGAGCCACTGCCTCACTAATTAAAGAAATCGAACAGACTACATAAAACACTTAGACGTCTGCGATTTAAAAACTTTCTAGTTTGCTGCTGAGAAAGTAAAATGGCCTTTAGCAATACTTACTTTGAAAAAATTATCAATAATGTTGGAAGCTCGGAACCTTGGGGAAAAATTAATTCAAGAAGCTATTAATCTTCCTGCGAACTAAATTGTTTATGAATGCCCGTTAATACAGAATCAAAGGGTCCTGAATTTCGGTTAATTAAGGCTCCCTATAATGTTCATCCCACGATCCTGCCTCCCTCCCCCGCACCACTCTTATTCACCAAAAAATTTGTCTCCATTATACCGTAAGATGTTCTGTAATTTGGTTTAACGACACCGGGAGCACAAAGCTTACAAAGCCGCAGGAACGTCTGCCGGCCGATGCGAGACAATGGATTCCTCTTGGCCGACTTCTTCCGTCGCGTTAACGAAGACAAAGGAAAGGGTGAAAGCGAGTCGCGCGGAGTCGAAGTATTTGCACGGTACATTAACTCTAAATCTGTAATCGACAGTACCATTAACGCCCCGAAACTTAAAGATAGGCAACCGAGGTCAAGGAACACGTGACCGAAACCGCGATACCGCGCCGGGAAAGTCAGCCGCGTTAATTAATTTAATACCAACCACTGGGACCAATTCGGGACACGAGTTTCGCTGCGGTTTCTCACTTGTATGAAACCGATGAATATTTAAACGGAATGATTCCGCTTATTGTTCGCGAAAGTGTACATATTCTTTTTCATCTTATCTCTTGTATGAATTATTTCTTCATAAGGCGGTACTCTGGTCTTGAACCTTGGAGAATTCAATTCTCTTGAATTGCAAAGAAAGCCGGAATTTCTCACAAACAAGAGAGTATAGTAGATACATAATGGATAAAAACTGTATCGTATCCAGAGTTGAATTTACAATTCGATTACATCACGAATTACACTTACAAAGTAATTCAATTAGATTGTATTCCATTATTTCGTAATTCGAAATACAGGGTGTTTCGTTTAAAACAGGACACCTAAATACTCCTCTATCTCTGAAAATACAAAAAACGTTTCTAACGTAATCTAAATGGTTTCAAAACGGTTAAGTTCACTCGAAGCCTAATCTTACGATATCATTAAAAATTTGCGTGCTCATTACCTGTACCTCGTTCCACTGAATCCTAACGAACTAATACAGACAGGCAACCTTAGTCACGGAACAGGTGGCCGAAACCGGCGAAAAAGTCGGTCATTAATTTATTCGGCGTTCCGCTCCAATTTGCCGAAGCCGCTGGAAGGTTGGTACAAAGACGGCGAGTGTTTAAGAAGGAACGATAGAACTTATTGTCCAATTTTCGTCGGATCGTTCGAAGTAGGTCGATCGCTCCTCGAAGAAGGGACCATTAACGGTGTATTTATACGTTCGCCGGAATGTCTGGTGAAATACTAGCCATCGAAGAATAATGGCGCGACGTGCCATCCGGCGTTCACGGGAAAAAGGGGTGCAATTTTCCAATAGGCAGCCGAGGCTGCGCAGCCACCAGAGCGCAGAGACGAATTCTAAAAGTTTCTTTTAGTGGCCGTATATCAATCGGGCAGACGTCGCGGTGTCATGAAACCGTGATCTTCGAATGGGCGTAAATTTTTTCCCCTCGGCCGAAACTGCTCCTCCTTGGCGAATTCTTTTTCGATCAGCTTCCCGCGGGCGAACAGCCACTTCTCCTTCTTTTATTCCTCCGTCGCGGATAAATTTCTCGGAGCGACGGGGAGCCACGACCATTATGTCACGGGATCCACCGAGGGGAAGAGCATTAATTTTATGGAGCTGATGATCGTCGTTTTTATTCCACCCTCGTCGTCCCCAGGTGAGAACATTCCGTTGACGGAATCGAACGGTACAATATTTCCCACCGGCGACTTCTAGATCGAGTAATTGCTAAAATATAATCCCACGATCACGAGCATTAGCGTCTCTACTCACTCTATGACGGCAGGCGAGTTTGATCGATCCTACACTACTATACATATCGCATATACAGGGTGTCTTTTTTTATATTGTTCATTTATAAAGGTCGCATTAACATCGAGGTCATTAGCGACCACTTTTGGTACACAATTATAAATACAAATATTTTGTTAGCGCAATAATACAAGAGTGTGGATATAATTGAATTTTGTGATATAGTCTACTTTTTTTATTACTTTTTTCATTACTCGTAGCAAAAGTTGTTTCGGATGTGCAAAAGTTGGTTGGTCCGTGGCAACGTTTGCTTGAACCTGGGCCGGCTGTTTGTTTACTGTTTTTGTAAACACGTTGCGGGATTCGGAGAAGAAATTATTGTTGTATACCGGATATGGCCGGACAGGTGGTATAACCGAGCAGGGGGTGATACTATATGTAAAAATAAGTCGAAAAGAAGGAAGATCATTTTTTTGTTTGACGCTTCCTTCTCGATAAAATCTAGTTTGATAGGAATCCTATTGCATAGGAAACGTCTAACGCGTCTGACTATGATGAACCAATTCTACTTTGTACAAATACTAAGCTATTAGGCCGCTATTACACGAGGACACAGTGTCTCAGCACATTTAATGAATCGGCAACTGGTGGTAACACCAGTATGTGAACGTCAATTGTTTATGTTTTAAAACATATACAAACAAACAAATGCTTTTTATATACTACATGCAAACTAATGCCCCGTTGGTGTCCGCGCAACCAAGTTGCGCCACCAAGTGTCCTCGTGTAATAGCGGCCTAAAGCATGCGAACCTGGCGGAACTTTAAACTCGATTTTTTCGAAAACGAGCGTCTTGAGTGCGACTGCAATAGAGGGATGTGATGACGCCGAGCTCCTATGATGACCGTTCCCGTCAGAACCTAAGCGCAAAAGCGAGCTTCGCAGCCGAGAGTCAGGAGTGGGATCTCGCAGATCCCCCTACACCCCACTAGCAAAATCTGTGCCAACTCTCGTTGGACGGACAGTACTTATATCGAAAAGTTAATAGTTTAGTTGGGAGATATTTCCGTTTAAATAATTGCGAGACACTATTAATGTCATACTAAGGCGTTTGCTTTTATATATTGCAGTTCAACATAACAATCATTTACATCACGGCACTTTCAAAATCAATAGAGTAATTATTGCCCAAATTGAGGACTTCAAAAGCACTAAAACAGACGAAATTTTCGACGATTTAGTGTTTTCTAAATAAACTTATTCTTTTGTTCTTTATAATTTGTGTTGTTTCAATTTGCCCATTGTCTACTATTTTCCAGCGAAAATTTCGTTCGAATATTCGTTGAAGCTCGAAAGTTATGTACCAAAATATCGCGAAATTTTTCGATTCGAACGAGTTGTGCGGCGTTTCCGCGCGCCTCAAAGGATCCATTGAAGAAATTCGATAGTCTCGCCTATCGCAGCTAGAGAGGAAGCGAAACGCGTTACACGTTAGGATTGTACGCGGCAGGATCGCGTAGGGGCGTTTCTTTTTCGTTTTGAAACACCGCGGCCGAGGAAAGAAAGGAGAATTTATCCTCGGCACGGTGCGACAAAAACATGGATCCTCTCGCTGATATAGAGGGACCAGTGAATGGGGGATGCTTCCGATGGCTGTGTGCGTGGGCCACTAGGAGAACATTCACGACCTACAAACGTATATTTACCACGACGTCTGGTGGCTCGAGCAGCCCAACCCCCCTATATAAGCAAGGATTCCAGGACGACGGCTGAATGTGTCTTGTTCTATTTGGACCGCGGAAACGTCGAAAAGGATCCTTCCCCCGGAAGCTCTCGAAATGCTTATTTTACGGTGGCGGCGTCATAAAGGCGCGATCTTCCAATGAGCGTAAAACTCTCAACTTCGATCCGCCGTAACCCACGGACACCTCAATAAATACAGATGGCGCGGAAAGAGGCTTGTTCCCAGTATTCTATCATTTACCTTCATTTTTCCACCCCTGCCAGACAATGGAGTTCAGTCGAGGCTGATGTGCTGGATTCTCGCTGCTTTTAAAAGCCACTCCGCTGGAATATCAATGAGGGTAATTAAAAGGTGAATATTTTTGCAGTCGTAATAGACACAGTCGAATCTCGGCAATTCGAAATTACTATATTGATAAGAGTAATAGGACGAGAAAAGAATTTTCCGTATAAGAGTTGAGACACCCCAAAACTCTGAAAAGCAAGTGTTGAAGTAAATTCAAAACACCTTATATTCAATGTTTATTGAATATTTATTTCTTACATCACGATCTGACAAAAAAAAACATTGTTCAATCAATAATATAAATGTAGCCATACAAAATATATAAATGTCCATTTCTCTTCTACGATATTTTTGGGGATAAAGACGTTTTAATTACTGTAACTGTAAAGAAAATGTTACGGCAAGAGGTTAAACTACACTAAATTTCCAGCAAATTAGATATATTTAAGCAATTAGGGTTGAAACAGTTTCAGTTGAAAACGAATGAATAAAAAACACAATGAAACTTTTTAGAACATATTGTTAGCTTTTACTTGACACAGCTATACTAAACACGATTTGTTGCTTCCAATACATTGGTGTGTTTATAAACAGTAAAATAGTTGACGCCACGACACTGGTGTTTCCAGTGCGATTATGTGGAAAAGACTCATTGTCCCAGGTTATACGGTGTGCCAACCTTTACGACACTTACTTAACTGTGATCACTAGACTGCGTATTTTATGCATTCATGACATAAATGGCCACGTACAATTTAAAGCAGTGGACATGTTAAAAATATTTAAGGCTATCAATGTATTATTTTCAGTTTAATAGGATGTTTAAAAGAACAATACAATTTTCATTTGGCTCCTGTGTCCTGCAATCAATGTGAACATTTTTTATTTTTCATAGAGATCCGCAGTCTAGTAATCACTAATCTACGAGCTGTAATGAATAAATTTGTTAAAACTGACATTGAAAGAACTGTATTTTTTTATCTCGAAAGATCAGTCGTATCTTTACTGTAGTCAGTTTTATTCTGACTTTACTTTGTTTTAAAAATCGAGACTGAATATTTACCAAGTCAATTGTTATTAATCACGAACAGTTAACGTATCAAATACAAGCTGTACAATTGACATGATTTTATCGTCCGGGAATGATGAATCGAAAACTTCGGAACAAATATTTTTATTGAGTTTTTAACTTGAAAAAGACAATAAAGTTTCAGAATGCTTTGTTTATAGATCAACAAATTCCGATTGAGTGCACACGGATGTATATCACAAATATTGAATGTAAACTATCTCCTAAATGAAAGTTTAAACGAAAATATTCTATTGTATGCTCCGGAAATGTAGGAATATCATGAGTGCCAGTATGTACAGCTTACACGAAGTTACTGGTACCAAAGGATGAAAGCTGAGGACCTTTTTCGGAAATGCGACAAATTAAAACGTCTGTAAATACAATATATTGGCAAATTTCATTTGTGACTGAATCAATCATAGATTTGGAGAATGTAAGCAACTCCCCCTTTAGAAAGATCCTATAAAACTCGTAATACAATTTTTTATATATAGTGTAGCTTATATTCCTGAAAAATTGTCGGTTCATTAGACGGCGAATAAAACGTAAATAAGAAATTATAAAGTGGAAGTTTCAACCTTCAAATCTACGTTAGCTTCAGTCAAGAAAGAATTCTTCCAATGTTTCCAGAGATGTTTCAAATCGTCACATTTTCGAAAACGAATGAAAAGAAAGTGGGAGCTCTAAAATGAGTCCAGGTTCATGATTATGTTCTTTGATACAAAATTATAACAATTTTCGACAATTTTTTGAGAGTCAGAAAACCATTCAAATACTTTTCGGAGCCATCGTATTTTCAGAAACTGTCGAACATCGCTTCGTTTTTCGACATAATAAATATCGAAAATTCGGTGAACAATATGTTATAGTTGACGATATAGAAACACTGATTTACTTTCGGAGGCGATTGTATACGACGTCCTGGCACAAATGGTGCCCACGCGGAAAATGAAAATTAACAAACAAAATTCGCCTGAGCACTGCTGCTCTATTGTGTTAAATTTTCTGCGACAGAACCCGCCCGCGAATGCTATACGGAATGCGACGAAATAAATCGAATAAATACAATAGACCGCCTTCTCGTAAAAACTTTTGTTCCATAAAAGTTTCCGAAGCATAGCTTGACAAGTCGGAAGTTCAATGGACGAATATAATCGTTCGAGATCTCGCATACTATTGGATATTACGGGATGCAATGTTGAAAGAATATATCCAGAGTCGTGGAACTTTGAGAACTAACTGTACTTTGGAGGGACCTGTCTCGACGGTGTGCTTCGCCACTCGGCGATCCATTCCAACTTGCGTTTTCATATCGACGTAACGTGACTCGATATCGTCCGATTCTCGCAACTGGCGATTTATCGGGAATACGCGCGCGCGCTATAACGCAACGTTCGCGCAAGATCGCTTGGGAAATACTTTGAAGAGCGGCCAGTGTATAATCGCTTCCGATAAATACTCGTCGCACCGGAAAACGGAAACGGCTGACAATAAGGACGACGAGATCAGGGAGAGGTGAATGGCAGGAATACGTTTTCCTGATTGCTCGATGAATTCGTTCCGCATTGCTGCAACCGAGCGGTCGAAAATCTTTCGACGACGCCAGTCAACTCGAATCGCTTTTCGACCCCACTCGTCTGCCGAAATTTCTATCGCCACCGAGTAACACGGGCTCATAAATTCCTCTGGCAACAGGCTGATTCGCGTAATAATGGCGCTGATGCAATTTTATCGATTTTAGCAGAGGGAACGAACCTGATCCGGCGAATTTAGTGCTTTGTCCTATTTTGATAGAGGCGTTTTACTTTACTGAAGACAAATACAATAATGCAGGATGTAATTGAAAATTTGTTTAACTTTAAATATGCAATGCACAAAGATCAATACGATTTGCACCTCTCCTTCGAATCGTTCTAATTGCAGCATAGAAACATCGCGAAAATTGTTTTTAACTCTTGCATACAGGCAACTCTTGAGTAATAAGGTTAATTGATTCCGAGAATAATTTAAAATTCACAATTTCAGGTAAAGAGAAATAATTCTTCTCAACATTTTGAAGAAGAATGTACTCACAACACGAATGCGTAGGTGGAGTACAAAACATTAAAACGATTAGAAGGATTTAACGATACATTACATTCAATTTAGGAGAATTAATAAAGCGAAAAGCAAATTTCAATCAAATTTCGGTCATTTGCTCAGACCGAAACACAACATTCAATCTTGATATTGGTTTGATCAGCCTGTACGAATATGTTCCTTTTTATTTGAAAGTGAATTGTTTATTGATTTTTCAATATATTATAATATTAACATTATAATATTATTAAATAAATATCAAATATCGCTTTGATGATATCCCGCAGCTTGAGCGGTACACTAATATGTTTATCAAAGCAAACAGAGGCACAGCACCGTTTCATATTCAATTTTGTGCATACTCCGTGCCAGAAATTCGTCGAGGGAACTACATATAGATTCTCGGATAAGAAAGGAGGATACACAACCACACAGCTCCGGCTCACGAATTAGATGGAAATTACGGCAGAAATTTAGATAACAGCAAGTACGAATCAGAAGGTTTATGGCGGCCCCTTGACGAGGGTATGATTAAATTAGACTGCAACCAGTTGCTGGTATGAGCAGCGATAAAATTAAATGCACGGAGTAATCCATATTAAAACGCTTAACGCGCACGTCGCGGAAATACTTACGTTTAATCCGAGCCGTCGTTGTTTAAAATGGTAATAGCGAGCAACCACCGAAACGAATGGTACAAGCAAACATGTAAATTGTGTTTATCTTGGCTCGATTTCCAACGTTCAGCCGTGAATTAATATATCTCTGTTTCACTGCATATTCGAGATTAACCATGCTCTCCGGTAAAAATACCCACCATGTTCTAATTGGTTACACTTGTCCTCGCTTCTTTTAATTCAATCCGCTTGATTAGATCAGAGAAAATCATTTTGCCACTTCTGTCGCATTTCAGAGTAATTGTACCGATTACTGCGGCATCATGCTTCGATCGTACTTTATTTTCATCCTATTCCTAATTTATCATGAAATAATAATATGTGTGAGCATTTTATGGAAGAATAATGTGCCCTTAAAACCTAGTACAAGAAAATATTGCAAAATAAAATCGATAACATTTTGTACGTATATTGTTGTGGACGAAAAAGAGACATGTGGTAATTACTGCGTACCCATTACTGCGGATTAGAATTCTAAATACATATAAGAGCGTATGGAAACAAACTACGTAAGTATCTAGGAATTAATTTAAATAAATTCTGAGTACAGTAACAAATAATTCTTTTATTTATTATATTTTAAATATAATTCATGAATTTTCATGAATTTCATGAATTTTAACAGCGGAGTATAATGTCACATAAATAACTAAATACATTTTTTGAAGCTGTTTTAGATTAAGAAGATTGTGAAGTTTACATGTCATAATTGCATTTTCAATATGAATTCCTTTGTCTTTCTCAATTCTTCTTCCTTTTTATTTATTAAAATCTCCATTCTTTCTTGGTGTCTTAAGTTTCCAATTCCATAAGTAAATTTTTTCGTACACTTCACTTTACTTTGTTATTTATTTTTACTGCTTTTTTCATTACTTTTCGATCTAATTTTTGCCATATCTTCTTATTTCATCTATAATATTGTACTATTTATCTAAAATCGTATCCTATCTACTTATGTGTATCGAACGGGTACCTAACCTAAAACGTTAGGCTGCAGCGAACCTTGTATTAGGGACATTTCTAGTGATTTTTGTGCCGCGGTAATGAGCTGCACCAGAATTGTATTAATAAAAAGGTAATAGAAGTTTCAGGTATCTAAATAGTAGTGAAACTTTCCCCTATGAAATTTAAAGCAATAGAAAGAATATGTACAATCACGTAAACAACAGTGCTTTGGTGATCAAGGAAGAAAAAAATGGTATTCTTTTTACCTTGATTGATGATTTTGTTTGCATCGCCAACGAGAATTCATTCTCATTGAATTGTACAAAACTATTCTCTAAATAAATTATTTATTTTACTTATTTTAATCACATTGGAAAACAATACCGCAGTAAAACGTACATCCGCGGTAACAGGTACACTTACCCTATATTCAAATTATGCAGCATTATCTTTGCCTTCCCGAGCGCGAAGTTCCCACCGAAAGTTTCCCGCGAAGTGTGCTTTCACAGCTTCGCGTGCCCTTTGTTTCGCATGCCCTTTGTTTTACAATTGCAGGTGCAATACGCAAAGCATTAATCGCCTCAACTTCAATGAATGATTTCCAGTTGAAAAATGTCGGTTCTGAAAAGACGATCTCGAGGCGTAACAGAATACACAAAATACGATCGCGGGTGGTTGACTCTGAATACGCGAATGAAATTGAAATTGAAGTGCAGCGAGCAGGAAGTATAAGGAAAGTTTTCCTGGAGGAATGTCTTTGCATCGTTCATCGAATGAGATGCCGGGGACCGAGCGAGAAATGTTAAACGGAACGTTTAAACATTTCGATGAAAATCCCGTCGGCAAAATTCGCGGCCGAGTAATTTCGCGATTCTGTCGATGCTGAGGAATCACCATTAAAAATAGAATAATTCAATGTTGTCGGACGGCTACCGTACCCGTGCGGCGTGCCATCGACGTGACTACGGCGCTGCACACGTACATAAATTACAAATTATGCGGAAGAGATAAAGGTGACCGAGCACGACTACGTACGGCCCTATAGACGCAAATGGTGTATACGTGTTCGCCTATTGTGTGTATCCGAGGGGAGACGAGGCAGCGCATCAAAGGGAGTCACGTTTTGTCGTGATTTACCTCGTGTCTTCATTATTTACGTTTCTTTGAGGCCGCCTTGACAAACAGTCACCGTTTCTCTAAATGAGCAAAAACCATGTGTCCACCTCGGCCATGCGGCTTTTTATCGAGTTCCCAGTCAACCGTATTAATTTCTACCTTTCTGAAGAACTAAACTCAGTCTCTCGTTAAAATTTTAACCGGAAACCACTTTTTCCCGGCGACAAACCAAAAGCTTTTCTCAACCACCAAACTATGAGTCCACATGAATACAGTGGATCCTCCTTTCATGTGAGATTCATTTATGTGAATAAAGTTTAGGAACTCCGCGATTACATAGACGTAATAGGCCAGACCCGGCCAACTTCTTCCCCTCTGTTGCTTCACGACCAGGGTTACTATATTCTAGTCTCGCCAGGCTCCTTACCCTTCCGGCCCTCGCCCAGCTTCCTTGCATCTTTTATTTATTTTGCATAAGGATGCGCAGTTTAACCCTTCGTGGGTGGGGTGATCTCGTGTCCTTATTCGGGTGGGGCGGTGCACTCGGTGCGCCAGGCTGTTTTGGGTCAGTTTTACTCAGTTTTGACTTTATATCATCAAGTATTCAGACAAATCCATGTAGGTACATTACTAAATATAATTCAGACATTATCAAAAGAACGGTTTTATTGAAAATGAGCACAAAATAACTCACGATCTTCTCGCTAAAATTCGATCGTTGGCGCACTCAGTGCACCAGCCCCACCCTCGAAGGGTTAATAATTATATTATATTATGTTACGTTACGTTACGTTGGAGGCCAATTATAAAACTGTTTTTACTAGTATTCCGGAAATACGTAATGTGTAAATACTTATTCCGGAACACGTAATTTGTAAAATATAAAATTTAACAGCCGCAGAATACAAACATAGTCCAGTTTCTTCTATGAGCAGTCGACAGAACATTCTGCAGAACCTAATAAACAATGATGCATGCAAGTGTATCGCCTTTTGTAATCTGACCTTGTATAATCAATTTTGAAATATACAATGGAATTCCCATCAAATGCCCGAGTATACATATGTGTATACACTATTGGCAGACTCATGTTACATGAAATGGTATCGTGCGACGCTCCAGTTATCTAAACAATTTATTTTGGTAAGCAACAGATAATACAAACAAAAAGGATGAGCTAATAAATATTGACGAATGGCAAAATCTATTTCATGTTATGCAGAATGCGGCATTAAAGATGCTGTTTTCTTTTCTAATCGATGCAACAAATTATTATTTAGCATGGACGTCCGTTGTCCAGTAATAAATGTCTACTAACAACAATGAATTATACTAATCATTTTCTAATTCGTTCACTCTGTTAAATACCAGTTCACCAGTGCTATTCAATTAAACAAATATTCATGAGGTGGAAACTAGATCAATCTCTCCGAAGAAATGCATAAAATAATTTCCACCCATGAAACATTCACCACTATGATTCAGTACTATGAATAAAATTTATATTTCCGAAGGATTGAATAATCCTTGAATCGACAATTTCAAACAATGCCGGAGAACTCGGCAAAAGATAAAACATTAGTAATTCATAATCCTTTCCTAGCAAGAAGAATTCGTAGAAAATGATAGGGGTTTTTGAATGTCTGGTGAAACACGACTGACTGTGCAGCCACGATTACAATAACAAAATTGATAGTGCTTCATAAAAAATCGTGGTCGGAACGTTTAGCATGATTAATAATTGATCCATAGTGTCGGCCACCGTGAGACTTACCTTCGCTAGAACGCTGAGCACCCGCGAAACCCCTGAAGGATCTTTTGGAATAAGTGATATAAATGGGAACGAGGTTGCGGTCGCCACTTTTCCATGGCTCTCGGCTTATTAATAATTTACGAGGGTCAGTCTACCTGCTGAAAGGTGGGGGGTGGTATTATCATAAAAATGACTCCGTATTATTTTAAAAGTACTATATTTAATTATTCGTCCGTCGTATCACTCGAGCGGACGTGTATGCGTCGTTTATATACAAATGTGTACACTCTGTACATTCTGTTCTATACGATAAACGTTAACACGAACCTGTACAGAAGCGAGAATTGATTTTTTTCAGTATCTAAACGCTAGGTTCCTGACAGCTTTACAATGTACTTGCTTAGATCAGTTAGAGTTAACACGCACGTGGTTCGCCTATTTTTCCTTCATTTTGATAAACCTCTCGTTCTCATTTCCGATCGATCGTTTCACATTTTAATTGACTAATTGAATTATTCCGTTGTCCAAGGGCGACAGGCTCTCGAGCCCGTGAAAAAGTCTAAATCGTCGTCCGTTTGGTTTCAATGGCCGATCTCGATGAAAAAGTTCAATCGATCGTGAACGAGACATCGGATATACGCGATCAAATCATACCGAACAGATTATAACCATTATGCGAGCCCAAGGGCTGGGGGTTCGGGGTGGGAAATGATTCGAGCCGCGTTCGTTAAATAGTTCGCGAACGGGAGGGGGGAGCGAATTTTCCCTTTCGTCCCCAACGATTTTGTACGTTTGACGTGACGCAATGTGCAGTATTCGAATTCCAGAACGGTAAAAATTTTAACAACCAAATTTTTGGCGTAAAAGGTAGTATAATCTCGGTCCACATTAATTTTTTCAACGTTCTTACACGGTTTCAAAGTAAGTCACCTTGAAATTCGATATAATGATAATAAAGAGACAGCTCCTTGAACTCCATTGTAGTAATGGTTAAAGGGAAACATAGTCTTTTCAATCGGTGGTTTGCCTTGGGAATTGAATTATGTTTGTGGAGGCTGTAAAAAGATACAGATTTTGAATTCAGCATACACGTTCATTAATCGCGACAGCTCCTTTTTATTGCGACAGCTCTTTCATTCGTAATTCTGATTGCTTAATTTAACTGATTCGCGATGAGATTAATGTCCTGGATGAATATTTCAATTTTACCAAATGTAATTTTGATGTCCGACATTTATGAAATTATTGCTGGAATTATTACACTTTTGAACGTCTCTCATGATCTTCCTTTTCAAGTATTGGATTGGCAAGAAAGTAATTTCGGTATTTTAAGGTGAAGTAAAACCGAATTATTTTTATTCAAGCGATGAATTTTAATCAACATAATATTTTCTCGTTTATTCTTTTTGGCAAAAGATCATCGAACTCGTGGGAAAATATCTTATTTATTAAAGTTCATTATTTGAATAGACAATTGGACTCTATTTCACCTTAAAATGCCGAACTTACTTTCTTAAGTTAACGTATGCATTAGTATAAATAGGTATAGAGTAGTAAAAGATTTTTAAATGGATGGAATAAATTTCGAGCATAAATACAAAGAAGTTAACTTTTATTAAAATCGACTAAAATAAGTCTGTTAAATAGCTTAGGAACAACATAAATACAGATTTCCGCACACACTGATTCCCCGATAATTTAAAATACCACGCATATACGTCACAACAGAATAAAATGGAAGGACTAACGGATATAAATAAATAATTTCAGTCGGCCAATATTTTTTACCGCGTTTGGCACCGAAATACCTTGCCGTGCGACGATCGATCTTACACATTGATTGTCCGAATCGTTCCGGACACGTTCGAGCGAAAGCGCGACTAGTTATAAATGCATTGCTTCGACTTTCCTGTTCGGGTGTGCGCATTTGTGTTACATCCTCGACTAACAATGGAAATACCGTGGAAAAATAGTTTGCCTAATATCGCAGTATCGTATTTGAATCTCGTAACGTATTACAATGGTCGAGCCGCGCGGTGAATCGACACTATGTGTACAAAAGAGTTATGTTAGAACCTGAATATCATTGTCCGCCGACCATGTCGGGGTTGTTTAACAATAAGAATCTAGTTTACTCGTTGCCCGAAACAATCATTTCACTCTCGACGGCTCTCCTACGGGTATCTTCCGAACACTTTTCGACACTTTTGACCGGTTTGTCAAATGCGCTAACATATACGGCACTGTTCGGTTTCTAAGATTCAGTATGGCGACCGGAAGTTCGCGGCCGCCAGGACGCGGTTGTCACACGAGCGACTCGCTTCCGGCTTGCGATATGTATGTTATTTCGTTCGTTTGGGGATCGCTTTCTCGCAGCAAAAGCCTCTAGAAAATACGTTGACCGACGTGTACGCGTTTCGAACGAGTTCACTAGGTACGCTTTAGGGCGAGCCGCGTCGTCTCTAGTTTGTGTAACGGCAGAACAATCAAGGAGAACTTGATGTACAAGCAGCGGAAGCATTCAAGGTTCTGGTAAGAGCTTACGATCTCAACGATTGTTAGCCGTTTTTGCTTGTCATGGCGGATGTAAAGGAACAGGTTAAGCGCTTTGCTAATATCTTCTTTGCGACGGAAATCTACGCAAATTAAGTGAATTGGGCCTGCTTCTTCCGCTTTCGGTACTTCTGCTGGCTTTATTGAGATCCCTCATGGCATGTGTGCATTAACACTAAACCAATGGTGAATGACCAACCGAAATGATCGGTTCCAGATTTTTTATTTTACGATTATTGATATAATAGAAATTATTTCATAAGGAATTATTTAATAGATATCTTTAGTAGTAAAATTAAAATTTAGTACTGGAGTTATTTGAGGTTCGGTAGATTTAGTGTGAATGGAAATCGGACTGATAAATATTGTATGTTATCAGTAGACTGCGGATCTTTATGCATTTATGGCTTCCGAAAATCTCCAAAAAAGGTGGAAGGCGAAGTTTCCATTTACGTCCGTGTTCAAAATTGGATGAAATTTTGGGAATAGGTTCTTTTTTGACTAAAATGATGATTGTCAGAAGGATTTTCGGCGACTCGAAATCTACAAAAATTGAAAATTGCATAAACATCCGCAGCCTAGTTATGAGACTCTTTTGGCCGGATGTCAATTGTTTGAAACAATTAAGCAAAGGATTTTAGACATTTGATGGACACGTTTCAATCTCATCCTTACTGGTTAAAATTATACAAATTTTGAAACATGACACAAATTCTGAATAGTTCTCTTCAGAGTAGTAGTCGTAATAAACATGAAATTACCCCTTTACACTCGGAGCTATTTTAACTTAAAAGTTAAACATTTCTTCCGACCTAGAATATTTCCATTCCTTATGATTTTTTAAATTTGGAGGATATGAAATATTTGATATAATACCTCATACAATACTTAAATGTTTAGTAATTGATTAGATACTAACATATCAAATAATGTAAACAATATTTTAATTTAAATAATGCTACAGGAATTTTTAGTGGCGCCTCTCAGAGTCCCTACTCGAGTGCCAAGGGTTGATACACCTACAATGCTTGGCTATAGATTGCGTATAAATTGTACAATGAATAAATTAATTCTGAGTAATCAATTAATTAATTCCAATGAAATATGTAATGTCTCGCAATTCTGTTTCAAATATTCAAAATTCGTCAATTGTATAGATCTCTGTGACTATTCGTAAATGACTCCACTGACATTAGCCTTGTTAAAATTTGATTTGCACAATTTTCAAAAGAATCATTTAGGAAGAGGTATTTGCAGAGTATTACCTCAATGTCACTTAAAAATTGTGTAATAGATACTACACACTATGATGAAGCCAATGAAACTTACCAATACTCTTTGAAGAGTATTCCTCCAACGTCACTTAAAAATCACGGAATCTTAGTAATACAATAGATACTACGTAACACGACTAAGCCAATAAAACTTACCCATACTTGAAGGGTATTCCTTCAACATCATTTAAAAATCATGGAATCTCAATAATACAGCAGATACCACGCGATGAAGCCAACGAAACGGCCGTTCCTAACAAGTTTGGATGAAATATAGTATCTCACTGTTGAAGCCTCGAACGCGAGTGTCCTAGACAAACTGTTCTATGAAAAATAACCTTTCGTGCGCATCGATCTAACAATAATATCTGCGACCTCGATTATAATAAAAAACCATATAGCGAAATGGCAACAAGAATTTCCGTTATAACATATCTTACAAACATATTATTACGCGTGTTACGGACACGTGCCCGATCTAAGCGACAACAACACCCATGTTAACTATAACATAGCAAATATCCTGTAGCCCGTATCGCTTACAAAACGTTTGGTCCATAATCCGATCGATCCGACGCGCAAAGGGAACGCCCTGGTGATGAAGTAAACACTAGAATGGTATCGTGGCCCCGATCTCAAGATCCATCGATCTCTCGGTCATGTCGATCGATCGGACCACGCAACGGATTGTGCCGAGGGACGATCTCGATCTGTCAAGCGAGCTTTGGGTGCCGACGGTCCTCCTCGAGGGCCGGCCGAACCTCCTGGCGGTTCTATTGGGCCAAGTGCGATAGAATGGCTCCTGGTTGTTGCATTTCAAGGCACTCCAGATGACCGACGACCTTCTGGCCGGCAAATGGGAATGGGACGGGCAGCTGCAGTGCTGCCAGGACAAGGTCGGCGTTCTGCACCGGAAGATAGGAGCCCTGAAGGCCTCCGGAGGCCTCAGAATCAGAAGATCGTTAAGCCTCGTATCTATCCCTAGACGCGACGGCGTCAAAACCGTAACACCGTTCATCGATTCTCTTTTACTGCGCTCGGTTGACGGTAGGATAGCCACGTTATCGAATAATGGTCCTGCATCTGTCCCGGCAGACCCATGTCCGGATACGTGGTTCAGCTTCGTTCCGCCGGTTCCGTCGATATCACTCGCACGAAACTCGGTCTCCTTCAGTTTGGTCAGTTCTACGCCGTTTCGCTTCGCCGTTTCGTGGGACGTCCCGGAATCTTGGACCACTTCCCGCGCAAACTTGTCCGGAGACGTTCGATCGTCCTGATCCGAGTAGCCGAGTTGGTCGGGCCGATCGACCCCGCCAGTATACGTGGATCAGGAGGACGAATTGGCCTCGATCGTCGAGCTGGTCGACGCGTCGTCGTCCAACGAGCTCTGTGTGGCCACGGTCACTTTGCTTCCATCGTTTTGATTAGACAGATTGGCGACAGTTTGACGGGGATGGCGTCTCTTGTAGGGCTCCCAATCCCCAGGACCCCGGCGTCAGTGCGTCGCGATCACGTCCGGAGCACTCTTCGTGCTCTCTATACTGAACGGTCGCCTCTGGTCGACCTCTATAACGGCTTCCGCTCTATACCTAGGATCGGGTGGTGGCTGCTGGGTACACTTGGGCGTGCTCGAGTGCTGCGAGCTCGGCGTATTGCTGGACGCGTGTACGGATCCATATAGAGAGCTTCCGTATCTCTCGCCGGAACCGATTGTCGCCTGTCTCGCTAGCTTAGGAGATTGACAGTAGGCACTGGTTTCCCTGTTGGGTTGCGGACTCTGGAACCGCTGATACGACGGGTAGTCCGGTGGCTCTGTGTACGGTGAGCCTTGGTGCAGGGGCAGTGGATAGCTGGACTCGTGAGTCGACCAGCCAGGTGGTGCTGGGATAGGATTGTGCTTTGGACAGACGCCCATGCTACCGTCCCGACCTCTCGAAGCTGGACTGCAACCGGAGCATTGAGAGGTCGGCTGCTGAGAGCTGCTGTGCTCGGAAGACTGCTGCGCGCTGTGCTGAGAGGGCTGAGAGCTTTGCCGCGACTCCGAAGGACTTTGGTGGTGGTGCATGTGGTGATGGCGAAGGTGATGAAGGTGGTTGGTCCCGTTTTGCGAGCTCGGTGCACGCACGCCGAAAGTTGTGAAGCCAAGCGGCATCTCGAACAGGCTCTCGCGCGTCTGACATGAACTATCCCGCGTCTCTGGCTCCTCGTTCGACTCCTGCAGCCGTTCCTGCGTCGCGTTGCTGACGTTGTTGCTCTGATGGATGTCGTTCATATCCCGCGTGTTGTAGGTCATCTCCAAGACAAGGTCCTTCGTGTAGTCCTGGGCGATCAGAGTCGTCGGTGGCAGAAGCTCCTTGCTGGGCATCACTTCTAGGCTCGGTGACTCGCTGCCTTGGTCGCCAATGTCCGTTCTCGAAGACGAAATTGGACACGGTGTCGCCTTCCGACCGAGCTCGTCTAATCGATTCTCTCTCGACTGTCTGATGTGCTCCTGGGGAAGACAAATGAACTCTTTGAATCGATCGAACGAATGTTGAAACGCGTTCTTCACACTGTATCTTCAAAACACTGAAGACTACGGTAATGTCTCGATGCATGTGAACATTTCGGGACCGAAATATGTTATTAAGGGATCATTTCTTTAAGGAATTTTCGCGTACATGTTAAATGTGTATAAAAATACCGATATATTTAATCCCGTATCATGTTACACTTCTCGTGGTGGCGATACATTTTTCACAAATATCGTGCACATCTTTTTCACATATATCGAGACATTACTGTACTTGTAGAAAATACTATAAGTGCCAAATATCGAATTTTTCAATAGCGACAAATGTGTTTCACAAGTTTTAATTGTTAGATATACACCTGCAAGATAGAGTAAACGTTTATACAAACGTTTTGTTTGTTTTTGGAAACGAACCACAAACCTACGAAAAACGAGCCACGAATAAATTTGTACACCTATAATTTACACAATTGGATCGTTTCTTGTTGCTAAATGAGATTAGAAACACCGTAAACCGAATATATTATTATGCACTTCTGTTTTCTGCACTAGTATAGTAGTAGAAATCCATGAAAAAGGAATTCGTGTTTCTAGACAATCCTGTATGTGCTGTCGCTTCGATGTAGAGAAAGAATTGTGTGTCGCTCGTTTAAATTTTCAAACGCTGCTTTTGCCTGCTCACGTACGCTCGTGTTTTGTTTCTAAATTAACTCGAATATATAAAAACCAAAAATATCTTGCTATACAATTTTTGTTTGAAATTGATATTTGATGTTTAAATTTGTTGACATACTGTGGAAGTGTTTGTTTCAATAATGGAAGTTTATCTGGTATGTGTTGTTTTGTGATTAAGATTGAATTGGCACTTACATCGTTTTCTACAGAGATAACGTTGGACGAAACGGCGCTATCATTTTCTACCATTACTAATTATTGCTTACGCAGGACAATTCCACTTAAATTGCATATCACAGTACTCCCATTAAGACATAGAACATTTTTCGATTAGAAAAACAAAATCTTTCAATTCTTGGTACTTACAGTGTTTTCTACTAGAACTCTTCGACTGTTGCAATCTATCGACAGTAATTGGAATTATCAAATGTACCAATGCACTGAGGATTTTATATATGAGAAGGCAATTATTCGAAGCACACTGTAGAGATTAATTTGATTCAGATGGGACTAGAAGCATTAAGCTTTTACAAGAATTACTAAAGCGCATTTGTTAGGATTCAATGCATCTTTTTATTGTAATACGCGCTCTAATTACTGAATTTAATTAATAATCCCCTTGAAATTGTAAAATAAAGAGTCCGTAGTCTTCAATTTTGTACAGTTCGATGCTTTCAGCGTTAATTAATATTTTCATTTTATTTAGAACAATACAGAACGTCTAATATGATTAACTTTATACTTAAATTAAGTCGCTTTAATTGATGTATAAATATTAACCTTTAGATAACGGGACTTGGGTGCATTATGATTCAGAGCTACAAACAATTCATCTAAATTTTAATATTTTAATAGCCCGTTATAATCATTAGCTGTTTGTACAAGGCGTACAAAAAGTAATGGTCATCCGTCCAAGGGGTGAATCTACACATCTTGATCGGTGAAGATTAATAAAAGAAACTTGCCACAAAATTGCTTACGCCAAAGAAAATTGATCGAGAAAATGTTTGAAAGGAACCATATGTCGTAAACAAACAGTTATTGAGATAGAAGCTGTTGAAGTTTTTGCAAAATTTGATTGTGTGAAGTTATACATTTCGACAAAAGCCCACTACTTCCGTCCACCTGATTGTGTCGAAGGGATAAAACATAATCGTGTGAACGCCTCGAGCGAACAAAATTTAAAGGGACTATTCGTCGCTGGCCCGTACCAAATCATCTCGTTTCTTTGCCCATTCAGATCATACATTTGAAGTTATACGTTTGTGATCATACGTTTGAAGTATATTTATCTATAAAAAGTAAGTCCTGACTCACTGACTCATCAACACCCAGGCTAAACCCTTGGACCTAGGAACCTGAAATTTTGCACAGAGGTTTCCTTTATGATCTATACAAGGAATAAGAAAGGATATTTCGACATTCAACCCCTAAGGTGGTGAAAAGGGGTTGCAACGTTTGCATGAGGAATATTTTATTTGTGGTCGGATTTGCTTAACAGTTGGTGTTAATGCTATTTGATATAATTAATCAAACAACCATCTCGGCATTTTAAAAAATGCAACCCTTAAGGGGGTGAAAAGGGGTTGCAACGTTCGCATGAGGAATATTTTATTTGTGGTCGGATTTGCTTGAAACTTGGTCTTAATGCTATTTGATATAATTAATCAAACAACTATCTCGGCATTTTTAAAAATTCAACCCTTAAGGGGGTGAAAAGGGGTTGCAACGTTCGCATGAGGAATATTTTACTTGTGGTCGGATTTGCTTCACACTTGGTGTTAATGCTATTTGATATAATTAATCAAACAACCATCTCGGCATTTTAAAAAATTCAACCCTTAAGGGGGTGAAAAGGGGTTGCAACGTTTGCCTGAGGAATATTTTATTTGTGGTCGGATTTGCTTGAAACTTGGTCTTAATGCTCTTTGATATAATTAATCAAACAACTATCTCGGCATTTTAAAAAATTCAACCCATAAGGGGTTGGAAAGAGGTTGCAACGTTTATAACGTGTATATAAATAAAAATCTTATGCTGTTCGTTGGTAAGCGCATCACTTGAGAACGGCTGGACCGATTTGGCTAATTTTTTTTAATGTTCGTAATAATCCGAATAAAGTTTTAGGGAAAGAAAAATTGAAAAAGTTGCCCGGGAAAATGGAAAACTCGGGAAAAACTAAGAGTGCCTTTTGAATTATATTTCAATACAACAAAAGAACGAACGTCGCAGCTTTTAATCAATATTTCAATAGGAATTTACATCATCGACATCTGTTTGCATTATCGACATTATCAACATCCGCCAGTTAGTTTATTTCTATTCCAATTTATGAATATACATTACCGACGAATTAAACTATGTGTGTACAATTTTTTTCATATTGTCGAAAGTTGTGACGTCATTAGTGCGCCCATTGTGTGCCACCCGCCAAGGCAACCCGCCCGGAGGGCCTGGTTGCGAGCAGCTAGTCTTATATAAACCTGTAATGGACAACACGTGCGACAGACCCACAAAAGTAACAAGCGGGCATACTCTTATAAATTACGCCATTGACGACCGAAGACAATACGGAAAGGAATTTCGTTCATTCCACTCTTCAATCTAAAGTCTTTCCGCTACAACCGCGTCCAATTAACAAAAGTTCGGGGCTACATTTCCCCAACCAAATCCACCCTTAACCATTCATAAAATAACAGAGGTAACAATCGCAGTACTATTGGGTTGAAACGAAAGTTCGTAGCGTTTTTATATTAAAACTCACAGATAATATTAGGATATTGGGTTGGCAAATAAGTTCGTTCGGTATTTTACAGTGGAATAAATCACAAAAACCGAACGGCCTTATTTGCCAACTCAATATTTATACATAGATTTGTTCAATAGCATATATTATCCATTTTCTTCTATTACGTTTTGCCATTTTTAGGTGACTTATCATGTTATTCAATAAACCTATCAATATCTTAATGTTATCTTTGAAGTTTGATTTAAAAACGCTACGAACTTTCGTTCCAACCTAATATTTTGATTTTGGTCGGAGTAAGCTCTTCTCGTTTGCTGTCACGATTTTGGAAAGTGTGTTGTGTAGTTTTTAGTGATTGTGTAGAAGAGTGGTGTTTCGTGCTTCACAGTATTTCACAGTTATTAGGGCGCATTCGCGTAAATAGCAGTATGCTGTGGATTCGACGAAGGAGCAGAAGATTCTGAAAAATTTGTGAGTACACTTTACATTAGTATTTTATAATGTAGGATTAGTATTCTTATGTATAACAATGGATACGAGGTTTTCTTTCATATTTTGCAACTTTAAATTGATTATTTATGTAAATGGGCAGGAAGACGATGACTTGGTACTACAGGCGTAGCGACGAATGTCCTTTTAAATTTCATTTGTCTCGAGGTACGCACACGATCATACGATTATGTTCTTTCTCATCGATACGGTCAGGTGGACTGTAGTACATATGTATCAATATTTTACATTAGTAATTTATAATGTAGGATGAATACTCTTATGTATATGAATGGATATCTTTCATATTTTGCAACTTCAAATTTGTGATTTGAATGAGCAGGAAAACGATGGGCCTAGCGACAAATTTCATTTAAATTTCGATTGTCGCAAGGCACGCACACGATTATGTTCAGGTGGACGGTAGTAGTAAGCTTTTGTCTATTCATATAACTCCACACGAACAAATTTCGCGAACACTTCAACAATTTATACATATCTTAATAACTATTCGTTTACGACATATGGTTTCTTTCAAACTTTTTCTCTTCTCGATGAGTAGAAGATGTTAATGTATAAACAAACTCTGACACAACAATTTTCTTTGGTATAAACATTTTTAAAGCAAGTTTCTTTCACAAATGTCCACCGATCCAGAGGTGTAGATTCGCCCCTAGGACGGATGACCAATATTTTTTGTACACCCTGTACAAAGGTCTAATAAGATCAACGTTAATGTCATAAAGGTACATTGGAAAGTATATAGAAAAAAGTAAATACGTAAGGTTTTGATTCGATTTAACAATGGTTGCAATTAAATTGTGAAAAGTACCGTGTAATCTATTCAGCCTTTCAGCATTTTATACGATGATGAGCACTGATCAGCATCCAGTGTCCAATATTTGATTTTTACCGACAAGCATCTCGTGTTTGCGCCCAGCGTCGATCAAAGGGCATATCAAAGGTAATTGTTCCCTTCGTCGAGGCAAAAAGAACGTAAATACGTTCGGAACTAGCGAAAAATGGCGGTAGCGAATTAATTGTTATTTCCATGTTACCGTCTATCAGATCTATGCTGGTCGCCTGTGACTCGACCGACTTCAATTTTCCATGTTTTGTCCCGCGTGAATGGATGAAACGAACCGTGGGCTCATTTCGTATTGTGTGTTATCAGTTTTCCCCGACGTTGCGTAAATGTTAGGCACGTACAACTGTACGTGACAAGTCCGGCCCGTGAATTGAATCGAAATCTCATACGTTCGCTACGTAATTGAAATTCCAGCGCCGCGTCAGTGGGCGAACCGTGCGTAGCGCGAAAAAAAGCGTTTAGATTCTAGTCATTTTTCGATGCGTCGATTTATTACTACCCAGCAATATTTGAGTCTACTTCACACTTCCTCGCGCCGAATCGCTTCACATTGCATGATGGCACAATGCACGTGGAACTTTTTAAAACAGAAATAACAAGATCTGACAACGCGAAAAATCGCTCCCGAATTGCGATTTTGTTGCACAGGAGGCAAAATACACAGCTAGATGTTTCTATTGGGAACGGTGTTTTAGTTTAACCGCTTGTACGACGACTTTCTTCGTACCTCGGATGACTCGAATTTTTGTGTTGTTTGTAATTTCCTAGAAGATACAGCATTTCTAATTACTGTATTCTTAATATTGGTTAAATATCGATTACAGAGAATTAATATTTAATTTCGGTTATTCGAGATGAATGGTTTATATGTTTAGTAGATTTTAGACTCGATATTAGAGTGTCAGACGTTAATCGAAGAAACGTTATGTTTACAATTGATAGCCAGTATAGTTTAACGATTAAATCTTAAATACAAACTACATAAGTACTTCATATTCCATAGCATGATTAAATACAAAATACCAAGGTGTTCGTCAACCGATGTACATATATATGTATTCGATAGAAGTATTTTGCAGTGACTAGACTGTGGATCTTTGTGCAAAATAAAAATTGTAATAAATAGAAAATAACATATGCACATTCTTAAATGTCTTTATGATTTTACTGTTTTAAATTACATCTATCCATTTTTGTCATGAATACATAAAATCCGCAGTGTAGTAATGACGTAACAATCGAATACAATATTTAAGTACATTTCGAATTGGAACAAAATAAATTATAAGTTGGTAATATATTTATCATTCGAATATGCTTTGAAATGCTTTCTGCCCATCATTGGTCAGTGCACAGACATTGTCGTTGAAGAGTTAGATTGAAGTTTTCGATCGAAGAATTAGAAACGCCTCCGATGCTACTGGCTGCAGATGGCACCGTAGCCAGCGGGTGATTATCCGAAACTTTTAATCGTGTATCGTGTCAATTTTCCAGTAGATTGACACGGTTACGAGGCAAGGTGACTGTCGGTGGAGGATCCACTTACCCGAATGATTCGATGATCCCGGATTAGCTTCCTCACGCAGTTGAAAACGAAGGCGAAACTCATGCCGAAGAGGATCAGGGAGAAGACGATGAGGATTATGACGATATGCTGCGAGTCGATCATCCGCGAATTTATTTTCTGTAACGTGAAAGAAAATACGAGTTTGTTTATTAACTGGCAGGAAGCTCTTCTAGCAGTCGTCGACAGTACGTTCAAGCTACGTCAGAGTTGTTCGCCAAGAAGTTATTATCCCTTTCTTGGGAATAGCTGACACGATTTGACCTACAATAACTTTCGTCGACACTACGTTTTCCTCGACATTGTGAAATCGTCAACAAATTATTTGACCGACACTATGTTTTCATAGACACGGTCAAATTGTCGACGTCTGCTGCTTTCATCGACAGTCCGTGTATGGCGACAGGTTTGATTCGTATTTGCTAATGTTGACTAATCGTTATTATCACTGTTATGTTGTAGACGCATTTAGTTGCTTGTATAATAAAAAATAAAGAGAAGTACAAAGCATTTCTTCAAATAAACAAACATTATTAATAGGTACACACAAATGAACAATTTGACAATTTGACCGTGTCTATGAAAACATAGTGTCGGTCAAATGAGTTGTCGACAAACCCATGGTAACCCAGCTGAATCACTTCGAATTGAGTATTGTTTTTTTTTTAATTAGAAGCATTTTACATTATGTCGAATGGACTTGGACTCTTCCAAATTTTATAACAAATCTAGTTGTTAATTTTGAAAGTAGCCTAATTCCATTTGTGGTAAGAAAACACATATTATTCACTTAATTGCTATGATTTTAATAGGAATTGTAAATTTAATTATTTTAGATACACTTAAGCAGTGTGACACATTGGTATCCTATACGTATATTTTTAATTTTATTCAAACGCAAACTCTTAAATAACACTTTCAAAATAAACGGCTCAGTTAAACTTCGGGTTAACCGGATTCTACAGTACTTGATCTTGCGACAGTTGTTTGTTTAAATATTTCTGTTCCATTTTCGCTTTTTCAATTGTGCGACCGAGATATAGGGTATTACTCCCGTCATAAATTGCCGCTCAGAAAACATTCATCCGGCTAAAGCGGTTTCGCGCGATTTTCCAGTGCTTTTTGCCCGAATAATCGCGGCTCTGTTCATTCTACGAGTGGATTCTTTGTACCACTCAACGTGGCGTTTCTTATACAGGTTTCCCACGTGAAATAATAAAATCGCCAAAGTAAAACTACTGCCATGGTATTAGCACTTTAAAGAGGAATATATAGTTTTATTTTATATCGATAGTTAAAAATTTTTCTGGATATATGAAGATTTATACAGTACCAAATTCTGTTTAAGATTTTTATTGCAGACCTCAAAATTTTATCCTGAAGAGAAGAGAAGATTTCTGACAGACAAATATTCTTAATAATAATAAAATCCTTTTGACCAGAAAATCAAATTTTGTTAAATTGTAAGGGGGCTAAACAGTCACTTTTTATCCAGTGACCCTTTTATTAAATTGTTAATGGATTAATATATTTTATAAATGCGGAAATGTTGAGTTGTTAAGTTGAACTAGATTCCATACTATTCGATCACGTCACTCTGATGTCTTCGATATGAATGATGGTTCAATAAAAAAAAAAAAATACGTGTGAAATATTTTCGTAAAGACTACTGTAGTGTTTTTCGTGGAAAAGAATATTCGTCGAGAACCAGACTGAACGTCATAAATCAACGAGCAGATGTAGATGAATGTCTGTAAGCGGAGGTTCCAAAAGCTGGGTACGGTGGAGGAGTATTTGTTAAAGCAAATAAGCGCAGAACGCTAGGTGAATGAGAGATATACGTAGAAGCCGGAGAGCTGCAGAAAGTTTGTGTTAGTTATGGAAAAAACATCGAGAATTCATGCAACGAGTATTTGTCAGGGCTCGGCAAGAAACTAGCGAGTATGAGTGTTATTTAGCAAGTCATTTCGAAAGCCGAATTTATCCTTTATCTCAGCACCACCAGTTTTGATGTTACATGATAATTGTTAGATGTTACTTTGGTGTGTTTATTTTTAATAAATTATTCCAAAGCTCGAGTTGATCCTCGATTTCAGGAATTGCATAAAATGGTAGGAATTAGGAATGATGTGAAAATTGTATCTGAAATTCTAGGTGTCACTTCAGTACTCTAGTAGATTTCTCCATGACCAGGTCCGCATTAGCATGATTAGTAAACTGCAGGTTTTATGTACAGTGAACCACTAAAGTATAATATTTGAACGCACTTTAAAATAGTATAACTTTTTTATGATCGGAAGAAACGACCTGACTTTTTTTAGCAATTAGAAGAATTGATTTACCAAATGACGTGCAAAAAAGATTTTGAAAAAATTGCAACTGCTAAGAATTACATGAGAAAGTAAAAGAGACACCATTTATTACTTTTTTATTAGACCCTGCAGTGAAAATTTAAAATGTACGTTTCGTAGATGTATGTTTGTTATACATATATGCTGAAAATTTCGTCGAAATTAGTTGACGCAGAAAAAACGACACGCATCGAAAGATGTAAGAATCTGTGGATTTTAAGCAGAAACTGACCAAAAGTCGCCAAAAAACTATGATGTTCACCACATCTAATCACTTGTAGCTCTTGGGTATGTTAATCGGTTTTGATGAAATTTTCAGCATGTGTGTAACTAACATAGATCTACAACACAGTTGGGCATTAATCGATTAATATTTTAGTCAAGATTGATTGAATTGTTTGAAAAAATTTGATTGAAAAAAGTAATCATTGAAAAATCGGCGATTGATTCCATCGATTGATGAAGTTAATCGTCAATCGTTGATTAAAAGAAGAAATCATCGAAAAATCGGAGACTGATTTAATCGATTGATGAAGTTAATCGCCATACGGTCTATCCATAAATTGTAATAAGGAGGGAGATAGAGAAAGAGAGCGGAGATGGATAAATGACAGAAACATATCTCAACAAAAACTCAGTTTACATTTTTTTCAGAATTCATACAGTTTTGATTCTGTATTTCACTTCGAAGTTTCAGCAGTTATTCATTACACAATTATCCGATTGACGATTGTAATTGATAGGAATGTAATCGTTAATCGCAATTAACGACTAAAGTAGAAATTTAACCGTTATTCCCAATTAACGATTAATAAGTATTTAATTAACGACTAAATTACGAGATTAATTGTTAATTGCGATTAACGATTGAAATAGAAATTTATTCGTCAATCGTTGATTAAATTTTTGCCCAATTCTGATCTATAAAACATATATTTAAAATTTTTAAAGTTTTAAAAAACTCCTTTTTTTATTTTTGTAATTTATAATTATAATTTTTGGAAAATCTTTTTTGCAGATCATTTAGTAAACCAATGCTACTAATGGCTGACAAAACATCAGATCATTTGATACAATTATAAAAAAGTTATATTGTTTTAAAGTGCGTTCAAATGCTTTCGTGGCTCACTGGATGTACCAACCTTTGAATAAAATACTTCCAACTTCTCTGTGTCGGAAATAGAGTCGGGAAATCAGGGGAATCGAGGGGAAAAATTTTAATCTATCGATTCTGGTCGGAAACGAAATAATATGACCATGATATGGAACGTGAACGAATAACAAACAGTTGTAAGTAAAATCACAAAGTTTCCGATTAATTATTGTCCAAATGACATGATAACATGATCCTTTACGTGAAAAATGTGTCGAATTGACACAAGGTACGGATGAGGGTTATGAAGTAATTTCAAGAGAAAACAGCACAGACCGATTTCGTGCAGCAGCGGGTTAAAGTACATATATGGAGTGTGCTACTTATCATAACGCGGGTTGAAATTATTCCGAAACAGCAACGCGCGAAAGAAACTGTCGGTCCCCTTGATCATTAGCAGCGGTGTGCACGGGTCTCGCAGGGGCTAGATACGAGCCGGTGTTAACAATGCATGCCAAGGTACACATTCATCGGGAACGGTTACGGTAACGCGATATAGGAAGTTGCGCATAACGCAGTCGAATCTCATTTTCCTCTCATCCTCTGTGTACCTCGTTCCTCGGCGTGCAAGGTCTACGAAGCAGTACCGTTAAACACCTCGCCTGAATTTATAGACTCGGGCGGCACACTGTCCTCTCCTGTGCATACATTATAGATCAGAATTCGAGGCCGAGATTTCTGGTGCGAAGCAAACGTTAACGACGCATAAACGAAACGAGATACCGTTGCGCCATCCTCCTCCTCGCCGTCTTATCTCTTCACCGGCCCGTAACTTTCGCCTTATTTTTCACTGGGTTGCAACAAACGGCTGGGAATGCAGGTCGCGCCGAGTACATATTTCGTCGGGAGCTTAATTCCGAAATCCTCCCGGTTCTTACACAGACATTTATGGACAAGAATAAAAATAACCAGAATAGTTGTGCGACGGGACGGGATCCGGATATTTCACCCGGAATAACAGGAGCTGAAGCACGTCAGATATTTTTCAAAATCGATTCCTGCCGGACCCCAGGCGCTGTACGTCTTATGGGGTTTCCAGTGTCCTCGAACATGTGCCCAAGAGCAAACCTACCTACCGTGCACGTCGGATATCGTGCCAGGACGTCCTCACTGGTCATCTCAGCAGAGTGAGTCGATTCAAAAACCACCTATACGGCTCGCCGTATAATGCAAAAGCGATGTAAGTCGAAAAACTTTGACTCCTGAGGTGCTCCTTATAAGAAGTTCTGTAAAATGCAATAACGTCTAAGAAGGCTACGTCTCCTTTACGGAAGCTTCTATAAAGTTATATCTTGAGTTATTACCCTATCCACCTTGTTCAAAATCGACTTACATCACTTTTGCATTAAATGAACCATATACTAACTTTAAGCCCTGAGGTATTGTACATATAGCTCCGAACAGACGAAATGCACCTTCGTTTTATTCTTTTGAGTTTCCGAATGAAAACCGTAGACAATAGAGGTGTGCGTGATCCTGAAAATATCGGGTTCAGAATTTTTTCCGGGATCGGAACGGGTCTCGAAGCAATTTTAGGAATCGAGCATACCGGGATTCTCGAGAATTTTGAAAATTTTTAAAAGTACAGTATTTTATCCACAAATGTTCCAAATGTCTGGCCGATAAGTGTCCCAGAACTATCCCCACTACTACGGGATCTACCCCCTTGAGGAGCCGTGAGACCACACTAATCCGAATGTCAGAACTTCTTTATTTTTCTTTATTTTTAAAATGAAACTGTCACCAACATGTTTGTGGCATTTTTCTAATGCAAAATGATACGAAGTATGATATAATTTCGATGATATTTACTTGTGTAATGGACGATGAAAGTTTCGAACGGTAGGAGTAACAGCGTATGGGAAGTTCTTTAAACTGTGCCGGCGCGCTGCGACTCTCTGCGTCTCTTTCTTTCCCATACGCTGTCCTGCTTTGCGTCGAAAACTTTCATCGTTCATTACACAAGTACACATCATCGGAATTATATCATATTTGGTATCATTTTGCATTAGAAAAATGCCACGAATATGTTGGTGAAAGTTCCGTAACATTCAATACAAAAAGTTAAAGAAAAATCTCTTTTTTTATAAAAAATGAAAGTCCCCTCAATGTTTTAAATTGTAACATATATTTTTTACTTCATAATATTTTAATTGGTATCAAGACGAATCCAACGACCTATAATAATATAACATTAAACCTTAAAATAACGCTACAATAGTTTTGGCCACAAAAAGCGAGCTACCGGACCACTGTGCGACGTTGGGGACTTATATCGATAAAATACTGTACGTTTCGAGACTACATCGATTAGGTCGCCCATTTTCAACAACATCGTCATATCGGTTTTGTCCCATTCAATACAGCTAATTCGGGTTCTCGAAACTCTTGAAAATCTCGAAATTTTTGATAAGTAGTTTGTGTAATGTTCACTCAGAAAGCATTTTGTGTTAATAACTCGGATCGCGAGAGCCTGTAATTCCCAAATTGCCCTCTTTTCGTGGTTGAACCCGTCAGCCGAGCTTCTGAGCACTTCCGGCGGATGAAGTGACATAAAAGCGGCGACGGAATTTGTCTGTGAATCGTTTACCTTTGGTAGTGATTTCGCCTTCTCTCTTTTCGTTGGCCGTACAGATTGAATAACTGAGGTACTCCATGAATGGCTACTCCACTCGAAAGTACTCTAAGTGCCTGTAGACGGAGTTGGCAGGTTCTGCTGAAGGGCTCGGATTATCCATTTAGCTAAGAAATGACCAAGAGAAAAATTTCCCGCGGCTTGAAAAGTCAACCGAGTTTTATAAGGACCTTGTACGAACGAAGTGATTAAAAGACGGCGCGACGGAATCGATTCTGCTCGCCGACTTACCGTAAAGACTTAGGCTAGTCGTATAAATGTGCCGGGGAGGATCTTAGCAGAGGCTTTCCGGTGGTACACAAAACGATTTTCGATGACACTTAAGAAATGCTTATTGAACTTATCGGAACGTATATGAATTTTTATGCAAAATAGAATGCACCAAGTTGATTGCATATTATTCTTTCTCCAATCATTTTAAGAAGCTGAGAAGAAAGTAACAAGATTCTTAAATTCTTCTGATGTCTTTACAGTTTTGTCTACCATTCATACACGTTTGTCATAATTAAACTGCGGATCTTTATGCAAAATAAAAATGTTCTGCTTGAATTACAAGATACTGGGAAGTGAAATAGAAATTTATTTTCTTTCTTAATATGTTCATTAGGTTGAAAATAATGTAACAGTATTTTTAAATTCTTCTAATGTTTTTACAGTTCTAAATTACACCTACTCATTTTTGTCATAAATCCATAAAGAACCGCTGTCTAGTCATAATGCATAAAATCCGTAGTTTAATAATAAGTAGACTGCAGATTTTTATGCAAAATTAAAAATTTCTACTTCAATTGCAAAGGACAGGGGCCATGCAGAAAATTTGTTCTTCTTCTAATTATCTCATACAGTTGAAATTAATACACTGATGTTCTTAAATCTTTTTAATATGTTCACTGCTTGAAATTGCACGTACCTAATTTTGTCATAAATGCATAAAATCTGTAGTTTAATAATAAGTTACAACTGATCAATGAGAAATTCTTAGAAAGATCTCCGATCCGTATGAATTGTCTATAAAAGTTATCATCTTGCGAATGTTGACTAAATTAAATCCGTGTCTTTCTGACATGTAATATAGCATTAAATATTAAACCATATTCGACGCTCACAGCCAGTAACGATCGAGATTCGACAATGAACAGATCGCATATTAATTGTTGTAGATTGCCGGGCATAAATGGAGGCGGAATCGTGGCATACCACGAGGCGATCCTGGAGCCATTGACGGCTGTGTTCGTCTCGGCGTCCGCGGAACGATGAAGTTTGTACCGCGGGCCGGCGATAAGAATAACAATGGCGCATTTCGCGGCGAGAGTCCGTACAATTAACAATATAGGCAGGAGCTTTCGCGTAACCGGCGGCTTCCCTGGAAGCGTTACCGCACCCCCTGGTTCGCGAATGAGATTTCTGTGCATTAGATGGTTACATTTTCCAGAGGGAGCTCGAACCCAACGAGGTGGTGCGTGCGCGCGGCCTGAATAGGAAAGGATGGCCGTGCACGAACCTCTGGTTGAGGGTTTGGGAATGTCTCTCTCTCTCTCTCTCTGCTTCCGTATGCCACGGGAGGTTTATTGTTATGCTTATATGGCCGAGTACACTCCGACAGACGTTCCCGTGTTTTCATAAGCCCGTACGAAAATGCGTTTCAAACGGTTACTACACTCGGGGGCGAGAGTAATTTCTGACGGGTTACACGGGTGTGTCGGCAATGGGCAAAGATTAAAAAATCAACCTTCATGTTGGTATTTAAAAGCTTCAGAAAGATGTCTATTACAAACGTAAGTAATTATATCAAAACCAATAAATAGGTATTAACTATGCCTGCCCTAGTAGCATTTATGATTGGTTAACGGTGGCCAACGGTTGGCACTTCGTTGGGATATGGTTTCGTCTACAAATCTCCAACATGGGGCCTACGACGAAAATTTGTGACAATTTGTCAACAAATATCCTACGTTGGACCTACTATTATATAATGATACTACTCAACCAATCTTTGCCAACATTTAAATATCGTACGTCTTACAGACGTTAGGAACGTTGCTACAACTAACAACTTGTTAATTATCATATTCCAAATCGACTTGTTTGTTTTCTTATTTATGGATATACATATATTCGCAATTTGTTATTGTCGCGCAAAGGTTGACCCACTCAAGTTTTATTGTGTGCACCCTTGGAATTTATTTATTTCTTTAATTTTTCCATTTTCTAAGGAAAAAGCAATGGGCAGTGCTCATGAAGTATAAAAAACCCGTTTTTTTGATATTTTGATTTAAATTTGTTGAGGTATCTAGTAGCTTAGATCATAGCATCTACGTGCAAAACACCTTTGTAGGTTCGGCAGTAGGGCATCAGCTTATTATGCAGGCAGTTCAGGTTATGTTCAAGTCCGACGTGGGGATTAAGTTTTTCCCTTTTATACTCAATTTTATATGCTGTTAAAATAAATGTAAAAGAGGAGATCAGAAGGCTGCTCTTTATTTTACCGGACTCAAAATTTGTGGCTTTCTCCGACGAATTATGATGTATTTGGTATGTAATCCAGTAGATTTGTAATTTGTACCCGGCGCGGATGCAGATCGAAGTTTCAAACCTCTAGGATCAATATTTGAATATTTATCAATAGTTGAAGAGCTATGGTCGTTTAAAGTTGAGCATATTTTCAGTTTCTTGACAGGTAAGGGCGCCGCTACAAACCAGAATGGCGGCGCCCTTACCTGTCAAAAATGATCAACTTTATGAGACCATAGCTCCTCAACTATTGATCTTAGAGGATCGAAACTTCGATCTGCATCCGCGCCGGGTACAAATCTACTGGATAACATACCAAATACATAATAATTCGTAGGAGAAAGGTACTAATGTTGAGTCTGGTAGAGTAAAGTTTACCCGATCAGAATGATATGTTAGAGCTGGTCCAGTTGGTCGTTTGTATTATAGTGACGTTGGCTATGATTGTTAGCCCAGCTGCATGAACAGGCGACATTTATAACGGTTTGCCAACCAATATTGCAACGAAGGCCCAACAAAATGCCAACCATAAATGCTACTAGGGTGGGGACTTCACCTGCAAGTCAAATGTTTCTATGAAAATTCGTTTACTAATTGTGCTAAGCGAAGTTAAAATGCACGCTCTTCGAACCTAGAACTCCGGCATTATTAAAAATCACTGAGACCACAAGACACACACAGTTCAGTTATAATAGCGACAAGTCAACCAAACAAAGAGCATAGCTGCTGCCATTTGGTGCGACTATTGTTTATGCATTAGACAACATCCTCTCCAAGTTTCACACGCGATGTCCCCTAACTTCCCGAACACGTCTGACAAGAGAGCATCTGTTCGCGCTCGTGGCCGAAAGCTAACGATATTCCGATTCAATTCCGTTTCTTGCTCGATTCCCTCGATCGTATAGAGGAACTGTTTCCCCAGTTTCAATTTCAAGAACACGCGCCGCGGATACACCACGACACCATGTTTCGAATAAATGAAACGGACAGGAAACCTTCTTCCCGTACGCTTACCTATCGCACCAGTTTGCGCGAAACGAATTTGTGGATCTATCTTATAGGTTCTGTGGTTTCAGAAAATATTGACTTGCTATAGCGGAGGTTCTATGGTGAGTTTGACTCACAATCAGTAGAGCACCGGGTTACATGGCATGGGGTCCTCTTGTAATCCTGTAATACTCGCCGGGTTTCCGTGGCCAACGACGTGGCCTTTTCAAATTTAAAAAGGTCGATTGAACACTCTCCGCGATAGCTTCATGGAATATTCGTTGAAAAAGATCTTCGAGGATGGTTTTGAAGGTTTTACATAATGATGCATTCATTATGTATTTTTGGAACTCAGAAAGAACACTTTCTAACATTCTTCATTTAATTCTAGAAAAAATTTCTAAGCAAGGTGGCAAAGTATTTCAAGAAAGTAATGACTACATCATCTGCAGTGTCTTTTGCTGTTGTTATAAAGTTTTGGACATCTTGACGAACAAATTTGACAGAGATACGTTGATCAATTAGTCTTAAGTTATTACATTGTATTACAGTAGATTACCATACAACGCTATTAAAAAATTATTTTGTACGTATAGTTTTGTTGAGAAATCTCTTTTTCATTTACTGCCACATGAAATACGTATACAGCCTTTTTAAAGTTAAACTGTTAAACCGTCAAACCGTTAAACTGCAGGATTTGGTGCCTCTGTAGTATCGAAAAATGATTAAAAAATCATGAAATGCAAGATTGAACACAATTGAATGTAATTTCAATTTATATAGGTTTGCACTCCAAATACACTCTTTTTTGCAAGTCAAATTCAATCCTATGTAAATCAATTTCACTTTTTTATAAATGAATTTCACCTTTTTATAAATCAATTCCATCCTTTTGCAAATCAATTTCACCCATTAAGAATATCTAAAATGAATTATTTATTTCGATTAAATTATATATTTATTTAGACACACATGAACGGTGTAATTACAGCGAGGGAAATATAAGACTCAATACGCAATATGCTTCAATAAATAAATAAATATGTACTTTCAGTTTGAAAATGTATTCATCAGAAAATGGCTACAATGAATATACAAATCTACACACAGTTTTCATACATTACAAAGTTAACGAATTGGTAATTACTAGACTGCGGATCTTGATTATGCATTTATAGCAAAATTGAGAAGATGAAATTCAAAATTGTTGAAAAATTTAAAAAATTGAAGATGTCAATACATGATTTCTTCTGTTTTAAAATCATTAAGGGAAGAAATAAAATTCAAGTTAGTTTCTATTTCTTGCAATCGATGCAAACAATTTTTATTTTGCATGAAGATCCGCAGCCTAGTAATTACTTTTAAATAAGTGTTTGATGTACATCTTTGCAATCAATAAAATTTTGAATTTCTTAACAGTTAATTTACACTTGATTTGATCTTTTTACAAAAACTTACTTTAAAATACTTTATTTGCAAAAGGGTGTATTTGACTTTCAAAAAGGCGAAGTTGGTATGCAAAATCTGTATTTCAGAGTTCTACATTACACATGTGTTTTTGTAAGTACCCTTGCAGTACATACATTTTATTATTATTATTATTATTATTAAATGCTTTAAACCAAGTATGGTTTATGTACATACATTTTGTAACGAAAAATCTATAACTCGATTTTTTAACTGCATCTCACCGCTTCAGCATGCTTAATGTAGCGTGATAGTAGACAGTAGCGAAGATAGTCAACTAATCGTGTTAGGTATTGACTTGCTTAAGGACATTTGAAAAAAGATGGGTTTACAGAAGTTTCAGCTGGAATTATCTGGTCTCGTATCATGAACAGCTTATGAATGTTTATCGCCCATTACAAACACTTTATTATTGAGCTACGGAGTTTACGCAAGACCGAACACAATACCGTGAATCACGTGATATCATATTACTCGCGGTTTCGCTTCATCGGGTCTGTTATTCCTGCGACTTTCATTTTACTCCGTCGAAACTGTCTCTACAAAAAATATTATACTTCACTTTATTTCCTCCAAAATTGTGTACAGGGAGATTTAAATGGGGACACGTAAATATCTTTGTTATTAACACTAAACCTACCGAGCCTTAGAAGTAACTATGGTACATGTTCCGTTATAGAAATTATGAGACTGATTGTATTCAGACTTTGTGCGGCTCCTTTTATAATACATGCTCTACTAGAGATATCTATACAATAACTTCTCTTTAGCTAAAATCAATGTGGCAAATAACCCTGGCTGTTCACGTGGACATGAGACACAGGATATAGATCATGTCTTATGGCAATGTCTTATACATGACACTCACAGATTGAAATTTATGTACAGGGTGGGACGCTATAAACAGGTCACCTAAATAACTCGGCTGCTATTAGTGTTAGGAAGAAATGCATCAGATGGGAATTGCTTGGTTTCGAGGGGGCATTAATCTGATGTTAGTAGCTTTTTTGTAGGTGGACGCGTAAAGGACATATGAAGGTCAACTTCATTTTTTTTTAATGGGATGAGATATTTTTTAATACATCAATCGATGCAGCTGGACATTCGTTATAAAAAAGTGCTAACCTATGTATGTCGAAAAGTTAGTAGTTCAGGAGATATTTCAATTTAAATAACTCTAAAACACCATTACTGTCGTACTAAGACGTTAGCGTTTACTTACTTGTGAAATCTCTGTATGAAATGATTAATTTCATATAATTTCTTATGAAATGATTTTTATTATTTCCATAATTGTAAACTAAAAAATCTGGAACCGGTCATTTTGACGGTAAGTTTAGTGTTAATAATTTTATAGGAAAAGTGTTCAGGACAAAGTTGCAATACTTTAGGAGGCACATGCAGCGGTAAGGATATTTCTTCAGATTTCAAGGTACTTTTATAAATGAAATGTCATACTTTCTTTGCAAAAACAAAATCATTGCTCTGTATAACAGTGGTGTTCTCGAATCGAAGAAGAAAATCTTTCCTCCCGGTCCCAACATTGTCGAACTATTACCACAAAGCTTGAAGCATTGCAAAAAATGAATCGCTTCGACGGATTAACAATAACATCGCCGGGATCACCACGACGAAAGAAATTCGCCCGTTAAATTAATGACAATCCATCGAGGATTCAGCGTTCGTGAATCGCGATAATTAATCCCTATGAAGACGAGAAGAGAGAAATATCGAGATATGCATCTCTTGGTAATGGAAAACAGCGGGTGTACGAGTCGGGTAGCTTTTGTTGTACGATCTTGGCTTAACATCCCGACAAGCGGTGCATAAAGAACGGATAGCTAAAGAACAGTTTCTTGATATAATTATCGTAGAACCGGCGAGCAATGAATCAATGGGGATCGATACTTGCGGAGGATGGCTTCGGAAGGATGGTCGCGAAACAGAACGGATACAATTTGTATTGTTCGAACGACGCAATCCGGTTACATCGATGCAGCAGAAATGCAATCGGCGATTCTTTGAATAATTTTAGAAACGAATACCGTACTGTCTCGATATGCGTGAAAGAAATGTGTACGACGTTTGTGAGAAATGTATGCCCCGCTGCCGCGGGTTATGTTCTTTTAGAACCCAGAAGCATTTAGTGTCATTTTCCTCGGAAAAATATCACGAATACTATCGTAAAGGTTTCACAAAATAAATTAGCAATAAGACAGTTTTATGATTGGATTAGTGTCACCGATACGCTGGTGTCTATCATTCTCCGACACTAACTAGAGAGATCAAAGAGTAGCTGTCTGTATACGGTCTAAGTGCTATTTCGGTTCCGAGTGTTCATGTATGTACATATATCGGAGCTTTATCGCAGCCCGACGCGGCTCGGCGGCCGATCGCGTCGCAGAAATGTTCATTTCCTATGAAAGCGATCCGCTGAATTTTACACGATCGCGTCTCGCCTCGTTGGACAACTTTTTTATTGCGTGGACGCCGCTGGAAGGCGAAAACAGAATTTAAACGTGGAATTTCGTTCCTACGATGGAAGTTTTCAATGCGGGGGGGGGGATGGGAGAGGGGGTGAGTTGGTACCCGATTGCGTGTGTTGTTTTGTATAATACCGGAACACGTTTCTCGGACGTTTCGACTGTTTTTCCATCAGGATTTCCCGTCGTGCCGTCTGGTTTCCATTAGTATTTACCTGGGTGTACGGGACGAGATAAGTGGTAGGGGTGCTCTTTCCATTAGACGGGAATAAAATTGGATAGAACGGCCGGGCACCGGGAAACCCGCCTCCCCCCGATTCCGTCCTGCATTCTGTCTGTACCGTCCATTTCGCGGCCGTGTTTCTATGCGAGTGGAACCGGTATCGCGGTCTCCTATCGCTCTGTGCTTTATTGCAGTCATGAGACCCAACCGGGTTGACGTTGCCATGGGACGACACTGAAGGACGCGACACACGAGACGAGAGAAAGAAAGAGAGAGTCGGGGAATCAGAGTACGTGCGTAGTTCGTGTAATGGAGAAAGCAATTTCTTCCTTCCGACGGGGAACGCTCGAATTTTAATTAATTCTGTAAACTTCTGGAACCCGCGTGTAGCCCAGGAATTTTTCAGTAGCAAGATAGAGGCGACAGACCGCGCGGTCGAACTTGCGGGATTAATTTTAGTATTCGCGGTTTATGCAGAAAATTAAAAGAGGAAGTAATAATGTCCATCATCTCTGGCCTTTAGCAAGTCTGCTGAAGACTGTTGTATTGTAGTAGCTTCGCCGCTCTTTTTCCCGGCGGCAATATTTTCTTAAATTTTTTAATCATCACTGCCCCATCGCATCCTTCAGAATGTGTTAGACATGTTCTCCTTTTTCAAAATTAAAATAGAATTTTATTATCTGTAGTATATAATTATTTTGGATTCGGAAAGCAACTTGAACTAGCTAGATGTCAATTAATTTTGGCTACGTCATTTTCTTTACCAGTTTCAGCTTCTTCTATTTTAAGATTTTAGAAATTTAAATATGAATTCATAATTATACAACGTTAGGATAAAATATCCATTCGTTTTTCCATCTTTCGAGAAATTTAAATTACATCTGAAGTAATACAATTTACGAATAAACGGCAGTGGTAGTTAATGGAATTGCGGGAACGTGATATGGAAAGGTATTGAAATGGGTGGAATTGTAGGATAAGAGAATCAAGCTGGCAAAAAAGGCATTGTATTTAAACACCCTTCGTGTTCATGAGATCTAGCACTCAGCGACTTTTCCTCACAAAGGTCAAATCTGGGCTCAAGGGAATCCATTTTGTGCGAAAGTCAGAGGATAAAGCAAGAGCTCGTCAAAAGCTTTAGAGAATATAACGCACAGGGCTGTTTTAAACAGTATTGCCATCGTCTGCAGCAGTGTCTTAATCTAGGGGATTATGTTGAAAGCGATCATATCCGTTGCGAACAGTAACCCTAAATCGCGCAGCGTACGATGCCGTTCTTTTACTCTACAAAAATAATAATCATGTGAAACGTGATACGTGTATATTTCTGTACAGGGTGTATAAAAAGTAATGGCCATTCGACCTAGGGGTGAATCTACACCTCTGGATCAGTGTACATTTTTAAAGAAACTTACCGCCCGTACAAATTTTTTATACACCCTGTGCGAGAAAGCTGAACACAAAAATTACCACGGATGATCAAAATAGCTGATATTCAGAAAACATTCGTATGGAACCAAATTCACCTACATTCGCTAGAACTGTTTCAAAATCAACAACACGAATAAACACAACAGAAACAAAGAAAAGCAGTCTGCAACGTTGACAAGGTAATGGACAGCTAAAAAAAGTTAAATTACTACGGTATACCTTGTCCAACGAGAGGAAGCAGTGAAGTACCAGCAGTTGTGTTTACGTTCACCTCCTCGTCTCATTGGACAAGGTACATGTAGTCTCGTTTCTCTCGAATTCAACGTCGCATACGAATGCACATGCTTTTCACAAAAAGTAGAGCTGTCTAGAATTAATCGTAAACTTGTTTGAATATAACACTTGCTTTCCTAAGGACTCGCGTCGCTGTAGTTAGCCCTAAAAAATTCATTCGTCGTTCATATAATCCCCGTGCAGCTTCACGGAGATTAAAGAAGCTTCTTGGAACGAAAGCGATGCCGGGACCATTTTCTACTTGGCTCTGCCATGATCATCGCAAATGCGATGGCAACAACATTGATTCTGTATGGGGGTTTAAGATAAATTCGATTGGAGTGTGTGTGATCTGTGCTACGTTCATCGATACAGTTATCGGTTACAATATTTAGAAAAATTAGGGAACGTTTTTAACACTAAACCCTCCACCGCCTGAAATAATAATTCATGAGAATCGATTCAATAGATTTCTTTATCCAAGTACAGTAAATCCTCTATAAATGCAAAAAATATATCCCCTCCACCGTAGTAATCTGATCTCGGCTCGGGTATATCGGTGTGAACCACTACTAATGCGACGCGGAGAGTCGCAGTCGCCGTATACAATGCAATACCAATATAAAAACTTTTTTATTATTGCTTATTTTTTATGAAACTTTCACCAATATATATTTCACTTTATGAAAATTCACATCAAACACTTGAAAAGCTGTCAATTGAATAAAATGTCGATCAATCTACTGTTGGAAAACGTTTACACGCTATGGGTATGGTTCATAAGCATTTTTTTCAACAAAAAATGGCGAGAGCTTATTCCCATACCCAATATTATAATACAAATGGTACAAAATCTAGATAAATTTAATCTTTTTATTTTTAGGGGAAGACACATACTAGCCATTTTTAATTCCCGGTAGGTTTAATGTTAAACAATGAGCGACTCCAGATGATTCGATCCGTGACCGACAAACAGTTACTTTTATTTAATACTTCCAGAATACGTCTGTTTTTCTAAATAAAGAGTTTCCCGATAGTTTAATTGGGCAGTCCTTCGAGTAAGACACAGCGTCCCATTGTACATCGATGCCGAGTTCAGGAGAAGCATAGAATTATTCTTCAAACGGTCTCAACACGGCCGATTTCTTTTTGCATCAGGTGTGTCAGAAGGATAGCTCGTTAATCGTTGACAGTCGCTCCTTGGCAATGCGATTAATATTTCGATGTCATATTTCCATGAAAGACAGTACTGCAGCGGGTCGTTTCGATCTCGAGAGACAATGTTCGATCAATTAACCTCCGATTGCATCTCTTCTTATGCGATCCATGAGAAAGAGAGTCTCGCGACGAATTGAGTAGCTCGTTAAGGCCGAGTCGAAGGAACAGAAGCGACAGAGACGCGGCTCTGACAGTGCTCGAACTGTTCCTCCTTGCAAGTCGAATGTTAATGTTCAAAGAAGCGACCGCAAATAATGTTCAACCCGTCCGATCCAAAGGTAAATACGCTTTCCAGTGAAACCGCAAAAACGCTCTTTGTGGTCACTCGTTCTGTAATATCCATCCGTAAGATCGCGGTATTCTTATCCCCCAAGTAGAAGATCACAGGCGAACGTGATTACACTGGCAGCGCAGAATCGTTCGACAATGGTCCCGTGTCCGTTCGATGTGTCAGGCACACAACAGCGCGCGCCGAAGTTTCCCGCTCTAATCCCACGTACCAGTGATCCGGTTCTATTTTCCGGAGACCTGACGAGCGTGGAAAAAGCGACCGTTGTAAACAAGTCCGCGTGTGAGAAAAAAAAGAGCTGGCGCACGCGTTACTAGTTTGTCCAACGCGGGCGCTGCTGGTTGCCTTCGTGGCACGACGATTGCTTTTCATCCTGTTCTCCTTGCTGCCAGGCACGTTCCGACCAGTTGTAAAAACCATTTCCAGTCGTTCCGCGATACACAACCGCGGGCCATTGTGAGTTTCAGCGAATAGCCGTCCCGCGATTTCTAATTCCGTTCGGTGTCACGGGGCTCCATGCGCCGCGCCTATACATATGTAGAAATCCGTGAATCCCGATCCTGCCAATTTTGCCGAAGAATACACCATAACTGTGTATCGGTAACTTTATCGACACGCGTCGTCGCGAATTGCGTCACGCAAGTTTCCAGAATTATTTAACACGCACGTATTTTCATCGGGAGGAGGTGGAAACTGTCCTCGACGCGACGTTGCGTTGGCAAAACTATACCTACAGTCAGGTACACAAGTCTACGTGTATTTGATGAATTTAAAATATTTTATGAAGACAAAGATTAAGGAGTGTTCCGGCTGAACCGGTGCGCTCGACCTCGTCGTCGTGGTTTAAATGTATACGTGTTTGAATTCAAACATAGCGACTGCCGTTAGCGCTAACGGAGATGTCTAGCGAAGGTGACAAATAATGCGAGCGTCGCGAAGTCACCGTTGCCCGTGAGCGGGCAGATGCCTTTTGAACCTCTTGTCGAAGACATATCAGAAGCGAGAAGTAGAGCATCGCGCCGAGCGAACGAGAAGTAGACGAAGTCTCTAGAATTGCGTAGGAGTCCGTGTTCCAATTAATTAATAAATCTAGTTAAACGAATTGGGTGTTCATTTAATACGGAAAAACGCACGCGGATCGACTCCGAACTGACCGATTATATTTTACTAAATTATATTTTACCACCACCGCGCTCCGACCACTTCAAAGCGACCGAAGCAATAAGCGGACATATGATACACTTATAAATCACGTTATTGACGACCGAAGACAACAAGAAAAGGAATTTCCTTGAAAGTCTACCACTCCTCAACCTGAAGTCCTCCAAATACAACTGCGTCCAATTAACTAAAGTTACTTTTCCCCACCTAAGTCCACCTTTTACCACTCACGAAAAAACCGAGCTGACAATCGTAGTAATAGTTTTTCGTTAGATTGTGGTCGGAGTGACTTCTTCACGTTCGCTGTCACGATTTCGGAAAGTGTGTTGCGTAGAAGTGTCGCGTTTTGTGCCTTACAACAGTTATTAAGACGTTTTTGCGTAAATAGCAGTGTCTTGTGATACATAACCCGACGGAGGAACAGAAGATTGTAAAAAATTTGCAAGTACTTATACTTTGTATTCGTATTGGGTAAACTTTACTTTACCAAACTCAAAATTACTACCTTTCTCCTACGAATTATGATTTTATCGAAGTTTCGATCCAGTAGGATCAATAATTGAGGAGCCACAAATTTTGTGTCCGGTAAAGTAAAGAGCAGCCTTCGTATTTTCTAACGAAGGATTAGTATTCTTGTGTATAAAAATGGATATAAGGTTCTCGTTCGTATTTTGAAACTTCAAAGTGATCTGAATGGGCAGGGGGACGAAGAGTCCCTTTAAATTTCGTTTGGCTCGCGGCACGCACACGATTATGTCCTGTCTCATCGACACAGTCAGGTGGACGGTAGTAGTAGGCTTTTGTCTATACGTATAACTTCACACAATCGAATTTTGCAAAGACTTCAACAGCTATTCGTTTACGAAGCTATTCGTTAAAAACAAACTTTAACAACTATTTTCTTTGGTGTTTACAATTTTGCGGCAAGTTTCTTTTAAAAATGTCCACCGATCCAGAGGTGTAGATTCACCCCTGGGACGGATGAGCATTACTTATTATACACCCTGTATTGGATATCGAAAATGATTTCTTACTTACGATGCAGTAGGAACAAAATTGCATCGAAATTGTCTTGTTCGCCTTTCTGCGTTTATATCTTCCAGTGTAAGCTATATACAATGGCCGAAGTGATGATAGGTTCAATAGCCGCATCGGCTGGTTACTGCTTCTACTTTTATTTTCGTTTTCGGAAGTGTACTGTGGCATTTGTTCTTATTTCCTCATTTAAGTGGCACACTGTGCGACGTAATCATTAGACTTAAAACTCAAATTATACGCAGAACTAGTCCTGACTGTTCCATTAGTGGAGATAGTATTTCCAAAGGGGGTGGGGAATAAAAAAATACAGTTTGATGTGGGGCTTCGAGCCGAAATAGGTTGGGTAGCTATGGATTAGGGGAACTAGGTACTCGAACCGCATCGATTCTCGTTTGCCGGATACGATCAAAGCAACTCTCGCACGGTGCGAAACAAGGGTAGGATCGAACGGTAGCATATCGCCGGCATTATTTCCCGTTAGATTAATATCCCGTCGGTGCCATGGTGCCTTCGTCGTTCCGGAGGCAGTCTGTTCTGGTCGTTTGCCAGGAGCCCATACTATTTTGCGTCCCCCGGAACCGGAAACACCCTGCCGTGCTGCGGGATGATACGCATTCGAATATCATGAAACCGCGGGTCGGAGGTCAGGGAAGCGAAATGACTGGCTCGGGCCAGCAAAAGCAGGCTTGAATAAATTAATTAACCGCCGCCGGGCCGGGTCGTGCCGAGTCGGGCCAGGCCGGGGAGACTGGAAGACGCAGGATCTGAAGGGGAGTGGATATTAAGTCTTTGTGAGGATTGCGCGCACCAGAACACCCGAGATTTCCTACAAAGAACCTCCGCGCCAAATGAACGTAATCAATGGAATATTAATGACCGTATCGGGCCTCGATACGATTCCGTCCGAAGTACGGCGGTTCAAAGAAGTAATTCTTCATCCAGGTTTTTTAAAAAGTACACCATTATTTGAAAAAATGCTGTCCCATCACAGTGCGACTTCCCCCACCACTGCCACTTGATGTAACCTACGCCCAATGTATCCACAAAATGCACACGAAGTATTGTTTTGTTGACGGCACGTTGAACTGCAGTTTCCGTGTATTCATTCGTACAGAAGGAAATGAAGAGAAGCCGCCACCTGCCAAAATACGAGGGAGATGTTTCATCTACGGTAGGAAAAAATCGAGTAACCACTATTATCTGCGGCAATTGCAAGAGATCAGTATGTAAACAACATATGACCACCGTTGTTACATGCGATTCGTGCAAGATCGGCGAACAGAGCAGCGAATAAAGCGAATGTGAAAAGAATGTCACCAGATTTTCTTTTTTATTAACAATTATTATATTCATTTATCGTTATTTTCTCAATAAATATCATAATTCATCAAGACAATGTATTCTTGTACTCATACAATGATATATGTACTTGATCACACAGTGATACATATGGTGTACAAAATACACCGCGCGGGTAGTTAAGTGAAAATTCAGGGCGCGTTTAGTTAAAGGTTAATTCGAGCCAATCTGTGCAAAACATACGGATATTTGTAGGTGAAAACAGAATGATTTTAGCGTCTCGTCGGTGAATTTCGTGAATATAGCGTGAATAGTAACACACGTCTCCAGCTAAAGCGGAGCCGTCCTCGAAATAAATTAATTAGCCTCGCCGAGATAGATGGAAGCGGCGTAAAAGGGTAGGGAACGATTAAGTTAAGGCGACGTGCTGTTCTTGCGACAGTGCATTGCCGAGATCCTGGGATTTGGTACTAAGAAACGGAAAGCCTGTATAATTCCAGAGCATAAAACAATGGCGTATTCGCAAGAAACGAGGACCGAGTGCTGCTAGTGCATGTCACATACCATGTCAGCTGCTGTCGCACCGTGTCGTGCGCTTCTCCATTTGCTTATTTCGATAATATTGCAGAACGTAATACCGGATATCCATCATTCACGGATTTCACTCACGGTTGCGTTTCGAAATGGGACATACTCTTCCTGTATATTACTTGTTGTCTTTTGAAATGCCTCGCTCGGGAGATGTGTATACAGTAACGAAGGACGCCGCTAGCTGTAGCGTGTGCGGCAAACGAAGACAGCTTATTAAAGATCCATTTTACCGTTCCTTCGCTTCAGTGTCCCAAAGTTCCTTCGAGATCTTTGAAGTTTCGCAGTTTATATCTAAATATACATGCATCAAGCAGCGCGTCAGTCGTCGACGATGTTCGCTCGTCGACTGATAATGCAAACAGCGTTAACCATGGCGTTTCCATGACCAGGACAGAATTAGTTAGGACACGCGCAGATGTCCTCTTCGCTCCGAAGAGCCTTGCGTTGATCTAGGAGTCAACGACGCGGACCAAATGAAATAAAAAGAGGCTTTCTTTCTGTTTTTAATAATCTCGGAAATTTGAAAATGGTAAATCGACATTCGTAAATTCTTTTATCGTGTCGTAAACGTGTAAAATTCACTGTCTATCAGTGGACAAAATTTCTGTAAGACTGTTTTCAATAAACCAATATGTTAATAGATTGATACGAAATGATTCTTGCAGAAATTTTCTCCATCTCTTCTGCGCTATAGTGTTTTAAGTAGGCGATATTTCGACAGAGCCAAGACAGTGGCCCACAAAGCAATCTACGCTCGCATTTAAGTCGGAACGAGAAGGGAAGGACGAAGGCGGAAACGATTCGGAAATCGGAAAACATTCAAGAGGCTTTAAAGGCGACGGCATATTGAATTTAGTCTTGACACAATGCTCGCTTACTCACGTTGCAGACTTGCTCATCCTCGTCCCAACGGAAACGGCAATTGACCCTTCCGTTGCACTGCAACTCGGATGCGATGCAAGTCGCGTCCTCGCAATAGTACTCGTTATCGGCGCACGCTGGAAAAGGCAAAAAAGAATCAGATGAAGGGTCCGCGCATTCGAAATTTCAAATGGTCGGATCAATGGAGAAGCAATGGCCGCCGCGTCATTCACTGTGTCGCGAAATTATTATTTAACTTAAACAAGACTTGAAATTGCTCTTTCACACAGCTATGTATAAAACTAATTTTTATCTTTAACAAAATATTAGCTTTTTCAGAAATACATTTTTCCATAAAGATTTTATCTTCAATACGTTACTATGAAACTACAGAATCCCGCGTTTGCTGTAAGTCATTATTAGACTGCGGATTTTATGCGTTTTTGACAAAAATGAGTATTTGTAATTCAAAAATAAATTTTTACTTACAAGCTGCAGTTTGTAATTGATATATACAAATTTTATTTTGGATACAGATCCGCATGTGTAGTATGTCAAATTTCATTTGAAATAAAGCAGTATTTTAAGAAAAGTAATTAACATCTCTTCATTTTTAGCTGCTACTGTGAGAAAATTAGACATCTAAATTACGTCGAAATTTGTTGAAGAAAAGTCCAGTAAATCCGAATGTGGCTGTGGTACGTAATATTTTAATTCTCGCGGCTTTCGTTGTTGTTGTCGGTGTACAGTGAAGTCTTGCATTAACGTGTAAATGGTGGCTGCTTTTTTATTTTTAAATTTCTGTATAATTGTATTTTGTTACGGTATTGTTGTTCTCACAATGGAGAGATAAATGAGGAAAAGAATGGTATTGTATTCGGTATGTAAACTGTTTTATTGCATGATGCGTAGAATATAATGAAAACTCTGCGGATTTTACGTATTTGTAACAAAAATGTGGAAAAATTTCATCAAATCATTTCGAAGAGTGAAAATAATAGAAGAATTTCAAAATACTATAACATTATTTTCGACCTATTAAATATGTTAAGGAAGAAAATAAATTTCTGTTTCACTTCTCAGTTTGTTGCAGTTGAAGTAGAATATTTTTATTTTGCATAAAGATCCGTAGTCTAGATAAAAAAAAAATGTGGCCTTGATATTCAAGGTGAAGGACAATTTGACGACAACTTATTTTTACAAATCTTCATCGATCGGAGGATGTGGAACACGCCTGTGGCAGCCAAGACCAAACAATTCTTTATACCCTGTCGAACATCGTACCATGTTTTTTTCAGTACAGTCATTGTACGCGTAATCAAACAACGGACTTCAAACGAAATATCATTTTGAAACCACTGTGCTGTCCTTCATCCACCTTAAATATACAAACATACACAGCATGGACCGAATTATTCGCGACGACACGGCAGTATCAGAATTTATAGGCAGCCGCGCTTTTCAATTTATTGTTAGGGGAAACGCTTGGAGCGTGAACGCGGCCGCGGAGATTTTCATTTAAAATCTTGTCGTACGGGAGATAGGGAAATAAGTGAATTTCCCGGGTCCGCGGGCAAGTCACTTGTAAGATATTAGTTTCGCGGGAAAGGCAGGTGCAGAGAAGCCGGAATTCTTCGCGTGTAGAGAGAGAAGCGGCGAATTCCGTACGTGAGGCAACCGCACCGCGTTGCACCACGCCGGCAGCTTACTCCATTTGCCATTCAGCCGGGATCGCCCACATTAATATACAATTCGAATCGTTTCACTGCCGATTATTGCTGCCAGCGATGTGGACTTGTAAAGCAGATTATCCAGTTCCCTCGGTATCATTTGCCATTATCGCCGGAGCAGGCTCGGGCAAAGTATGGATCAGGGAACGTGTTAATTGATCATGTCAAACGAATAAACACGTTTGCATCCCGACTTTCCAACGATAATGTAAATGTCAATAACGAACGTATTGATCTCGGATGGGATTGATCTCCGGTTCCCGTTTGCAGAACCTATATAATGCGTGGATTGCTTGGAGCTCTTTGCCGGAGATGTCATACAGTATTCCGTTTTCGATGGAAAGAGGATTATCTTCATAAAAACGACTCTAACAGAATGAGCGACAAAGTGCTGTTTGTTACTCGTATTTCTGTAAACTGCATCGTTGTTCGGCAGATTACGTTTGACAGATCAAGTATCTGCTGTATTCGAAGGAATCAGTTTAAACAAGAAAATGCAAACTTTCGGAACGTTACGTCTTAAATTTGTTAATTCCTAACCCTCGCAAGGTAAGGGCTAATAACACATAAGTAGTAAGGTGGGGTCTCTTATTGTTAGACCCCGACAAATGAATTTCGTAAATAGCCTCATTTTTAATTTTGGGATAAAGAATAACACGGGATAAAAAGTAAACAAATAGATTTAATTTCATTCATATAAAAATAGTTTTCAAAAATCTGAAGCTGAGGTCTCTCTGACCCCACATTACCTTGCGAAGGTTAAGATCAATTGAGGAATAGTTTTCTGTAAACTGCACTGTGCTTGGGAGATTATGTTTGACAGATCAATTCAAGTTTTTTATTCCTTATGTGCTGTATTCGAAGAAGTCGGTTTAAGCAAGAATGCAAACTTTCGGAAGGGTACGTCTTAAGTTGTTAATTCATAAAATATATTCAGGAAATACACCTACGCATTGTTAATGCGTATCATCTTGTTCTAGAGAGTGTATAGAATGATTTTTTGTTAATAACTATAACCTTACGTTAGAAATGAAAGTATATTTTCTATTAAAACTATGCAGAGTCTTCTCGTTCAACCGAATAAACGTACAGTGGTTGACAAAAGTGTCCATCACAAAAATAATCAGTAATAATTATCTAATTTTTAGAACCAAAGAGCACAAGCCTGCATTTATTCAGATTTCATACAATTGTTCTTACAACATGAATAAAGAAGTTCATTACAAGATGCCAGGAAAACATTTTCCAAATTTCAATTATCGTGAGAGGAAAAATCGGGAATAATTAATTTTGACCAGCCCGGTAGTTTTAGTGTTTGCAGCATTTTCATGTGAAATAATGCCGTCGAAGTAACATTCTTGATTATTATCAGGTTACGTCACTTAAGAACTTTAAAAATTCAATATCAAATTTAATTAATGCTTGCGCAAAAATTTCATTAAAATCGTAATTAGTCGTATCTGAAACTCTCTGTTAGATCGCGCACGTTTCCTCTGATAAAAGTAAAGGTGGTCCGTAGGGGATAATAATTTTGTCGACAGAGCACGCGCGCATAATCTCCGAGCTGGAATCATTGAAAAATCGACCGTGAGCACGGAACCACTAATACACTACCTTCCGGAGCCGAGTGTTTCTGGCGAGCGTTAGCTTATTCCACGGAATAGCCATTAGAAGACGTTCTCCAGGTAATGGTCGATATGCATAGTTAATGCTCCACGTCGGTAGCTATTTATAAACCCGGCTCAATTGAAAAATAACACTTTATCTTCCCGGTGATTAGACCGGCAATCACCTAATTCGTGAGGGGTGGCCGTATCGCGTGATCTCCCTCCGGTTTTCCATTTTTTAGTATACGAGGGCGGGGCGTTAATTTACCAGATTTCCATTAGGCCGTACTCTTTGACCCTGAACACAAGAGCGGATCGGCACCGAACGGAGCACGCGGCGTTGTTAACTTTAATGAAACTTAACATCGAAATTGCCTAACCGCGTGCCGCGGATAAAGACTTTTGCAATATTCGCGTGCGATGTAATGGAAATGAAAGTTTCCCTGTCAGGGTAGCAGTTTGCGAGGCGAACAGCAATTACCGGTGCGTGGCTGACTATCGCGTCGAGTATCGTTAAAAAATTATAATTAGGTTACATGGCTTTTGCCCGCGTGTGCCCGCGAGCATCGATCGCGTTCGATAAGTTTTTTCCCGGCACCGGGAAGCTCATTTCACGGCAATTAATTTGCGACTTTAAACAACTAGCTAATATTCAACTATCCATCGAGGGCCCTTTATATTCACCGCTCGCTCAAGGGCTCCATTATTCACGCGGCTGGCATTTTTGCGTATGAAACCACGATGTGCTAAATCATACGTTCGCGTAAAACCGCTATCACTATTCGCACCACACCGAACGCTTTACTGGATTGCTGTTAATCGCCGAGTTATGGCAAACAGTTAGAGCATTTTTTTTTTTTAAAGTTTCGACCAAAAGCTATTCGGTAAGGACCGTGTAGGTGTACAGTATGCTTATTTGCAAAAGGAGGAAAGCCAACTATGCTACCCGCTATCAAGGTTATTATTAGAAGGTGAATTTTTTCAAATACGAGCTTCATATATCTTTCTAGATAAATTTTCCCAGACAGGTATATAGTTTATTATTTAATACGTAATAAAAAGCAGAACTGCATTCATCATTTCATTGTTCTGAAATATCAATAGCAATTAATATTTTCTGTCAGTATATGCGGCTGCGGACTTTCAATATACACGGTGTCTCAAACTTCCTTCAACATCCGCGGCTTTGTTAAGGAGTTATTAGCGGAAAACACGGACCAATTAGAGCGCGACCTAGTTAACAATTCCTTAACAAAGCCACGGATGCCATTTTTGCAAAGGAAAATGTTGCTTCAAGTGATCTCGGGAACCTCCCATCGAGTTTCTTGAAATTAACTAATTTTTAAGGAATGCAGAATTTTTCTCGAAAATTTCATAGAGTTTAAGAATAGGATAACTGCACCAGAGAATAAACGGACACCAGTAAATGAACGCTTTTGTATATTTCAACAAATAAGCCGCACGGCATACTAGCGATAATGACTCTTGGGCCAATGGAATATATAACTCTTTTTCGTAGCTGTATTCCTATTGGTTTATATTGGTCAATTGACCATTAGTTTCTAAGATGGCCTGTTTTCACCAAGTGCGTTGAGTGTGTGCAACAGAGCTAAAACTAGTAAGGTATGTACACGACCTTTTCTTTTATACATGAGTTTTTATACTTTTCTTTTACACATGAGATAAAAGTTACTAACAATATAGATGTACGAGGGTTTAAATATTGAATAATTAATGAAATATTGAACAAAAATAGTTATAAAATGAATATTTCGTTAAAAATTCGTTGTGTCTATTGACTGGTCCACGATATTACTCATAGCCCAGTAAATGAACAGTGTTCATGAAGTGACAACAATGGTAGAATGTGAAAAAGGCAAGGTATGGAAATGGCCAGAGATTCCAGATACGGTTTGGTACAAGAGACAGGATGTTTTAACAAAGATAACGGAGCCAAAGAAAATTAATTCTAGGGGATTTTTTGTGATTAAAGTGTTAAATAAATAGCAGAATATTGTTTAGTAATTTTGGTCAATCATTGGACCATCATTGTTCAATTACTAGAATCTAGTGTTCATTGACTGGTATTTTTTATATTTTTTATTTAACGTTTAATAAAGAAATATAATAATAATTTCATTTTATTTGTGTTCATTTATTTTTGACAAATGAAGTATAGGGAGCCATTTGGCATATATGATATTCCTTTAAGTCACATATATTTTTTTCAAATAAAATATCTTCCTGAACAATTTCTTAAATGTTCATTCACTGGTGCAGTTACCCTACATTTGGTTTATTTGTTTTAGAGCCGGGTAGTTAGACATCCCACCCTTCAACGAGAATTTTTCCGATAGTCGCTACAGAGTACTAACAGATTGGTACCTTATTTACTTTGTTAGAAAGTCCTGGTCCCTAGACGAGTACGTCTCCTTAAGGTAATAAAAGTGTTTCGACTATTTCATAAAACAACGCGAACGACGCGACGGCCAGACAAGGTAGATTCCACGGCAGGCTGAACAATTAATCGACAACGTTTGTGAACTCACGTTTTTCTCCTGCGTTTCTGTCCCTGAGCGCTGTCATGACGGCCTCGAAGCTGCTGTTCAGTGCTTTCGGCTCGGTGTAAAACCTGACAAAGGCGATATTGGTCTTGATGAGCACGGTGTCGGCGATGCTGCCGCAGAAATTCTTCTCTCTCGCGGACATGTCAGTGCGTTCTTTGAATATGTCCACGAAGTTGGCGTCACACTCGTTCGGTCGTTGCAGCTTGAAGGGATCCGAGAACGTCAGCTGAATCTGAAAGTTGTACGTGTTCACCCAGCGGTAAAGACTGGTGGATCTCTTTTGCCACGGACTACGAACGGTGGTGGCACGCTCAAAGGACCCGTACCAATTAGATGGCACATTTTGCGCCGGACGCGATTCCATTTGGCCGGAAAGGACGTCACGGAAAGACGGCAGAATTTAAAAGACCATATGACAAAGGAGCGCGTTCTAGATTACATTCTCTGCTCGAATGGCGTCGCGCGATTCCGATAATCTCAATCGTGTTTTCAAGACTCGCCCGTGGACATATACAATCCGAATGCTCGCCTCTCAGTGGAGTCTTTGACCCGAAAAGTCGGAAAAAAAGTTGATTTCAACATTTTGCGTAACTCGTACAATTTTTGTTGTCCGACGCAGTTAAGCGGCCCCTAGACGATCAATATTATCGTCAATATTGATGCACAATAATATTGCTGGCTCACCCACACGAGACTATATAATTGCCCAATAAGTTAGTGCACGACTGATGACACTGCAGTTAACATGTGGAATAAATAGAAAGCAAGATGTGTGGCCATTGTATTAGTTATAGCTTTAAAAAAGAAGGAGAAAATGAAGCGCAGGTGGATGAAGGAATGGTTTAAAAAAAGAAATGACAACCTACAATTTGTTCCGACATTTCGAGCCAAATACCGCACTGTGCGCCGTTTAAACTCTCTTTCCAATATAATAAAAACATTCGAATAAGAGCGTTATTTCAGTAACTAGCCGGGTTACTCGCTACGCTAAAGATAAAATAAAAAAACAGTTTATTTTACTTTTGAAATGCTCCCACATATTGTACGTATAGTATCGTAGAAAAATTATAAAACTGCAACCGTAATACGAAACTTGAAACCAATTTGTTGAAAACCTCGCTTTCCAGATTGTTAGCGTGGCAAAACCATGGCGGTATTATTGACAACAAACAAAAAACTACGTTCTACACCCGGGATCTTTTTCAATGGCTAGGTTTTCACTTTATTTCACTTTATAATTCAAACCGGACAGTGTATACAGATGAATTTTTTGAAACGAACTTCGTGTAACAAAACACGTTCGTGTAAAAAGATTGCAAAATTTAATATCCGCACTTTTAAATGAATTCCGCGTCACATAACAGAACACTAAAATGCTTTCGTAATGAAACATGGAAAATGGTGACCATAGGTCCAGTAATTGAAGACACAAGTTTTTGAGATATCAAAAGCTCTGTCGTAAAAAGGTTGTAACAGAAAGTTTACGATCTGAATTACTATTTCAACTTCATCTTTCTATTTATTCGAGATATTTCCATACTGCTTGCCATTGTTAGCGTACGAATGCAATTACCGACGCTTCATATAAAAAAAATCTCAATGTAAGTTCCGCAAAATCTCACTGAATTTTAGCAAGAGTATGGAAAAATAGAATGTAAATTAAAGCTGTGTTTAAACGGTTCGCGAAATAATAACTGTACAAAATAAGTTTCGCGCAAATTGAGGGACATGTGTATAGCCAATTAAATACTTAAACTTTTTGTGAGGAATTAATAGTTTGTCCTTTAAAAGGAGATAATTGAAATCGTGGCAACTATCCATTAAAATTGATATAAAAATCGCGACGTTTGGAAAAGAAACGGGTTCTTGAATTCCAGTAGTTCCGAAAAGTTGGTGAATCTCATTTAACCCTTTTGTAGCCAACCGGATCCTAAATGTCTATTCTTTGCTCGCTAATATATTAATTTATATTCTTAAAATATGAGAATTTGTGCAAATATGTTAAATACAAAAGATTTTAAATAATCTATACATTTTGGTTGGCTACATAAGGTTTAAAACGATATTTACACATATTTTATCGTACATAATTATTTCATCGTACATCAAGCTCAAACTCTATCCAATCGACGTCTAGGTAGCAAATCTGAAGTAAGAGGAGCTGTACGAACAGTTATCGCGATTCCAGCGATCATCATTCCAAAACCAGATGATAATGGATTCACAGCAGAAGTTCGTTGAAAATTGTACTTTGAAATGCATTCTGAGCATAGGGGGTTAAGCGAGGTAGCGATAATCGTCGTCCTGCCTGAACGTATTCGCTAACGGTCACACTTACGAACTCGGAGAAGGATTTTTGCGAAAAGAAGATCCGAAAACTGGAACGGTGCCCTTACCTTCCATCCTTCCTTGACGGTGATGTTCCATAAGCAGTCCAAAGGGATGCCCTCCTTCTCGGAGAGTTTCTTCCTATCCAGCACGTCGTCGCTGTTAATAATCCCTTCCATGCCGTCCACGTATCTCACACACGGCTCCGGCTCGGGCGGTACCCCGGCTGTGGATCATACAACGACGACGTTGGTATTGCAGTATCACACTTCCCGCCCCCAGCTGTCGGCGATATTCAGCCCTCGCAGTTTTTATTTCGCCGCGCTAATAAAAAGACTCGAGGATTCGCCGGAGGTTTCACGTGAAAGTCAATGGACCGATCCTCGAACAACCAACGAGCTCCAAGCGGCTATAACCCCGGCTGCGCAACCCGCTCCGTTCGCGAACACAAACGCAGAGGGAGGAGGAGGGGAAGAAAAAAAGGAAAGAAGGATGAGAAATACCTAACCATTGTTCCGAGTGTAATTAATTTCCCGTAGTCGTTTCGAATCGTCGTTGTAGAGTTTCCCGGACCGGAGGCACAATAAAACCGTGGTGGAAATTAATCAAACGCGCAAAACATATTCGAGCGCGGCCCGATTCATTTCCGGCGTTTTCTCGCCAAACGACGACGCCGTTTTATCGTCGTCGTGATACGGTGACGGGTAAACCGCCGTGCACCGCGTTAAGAGGAACTATACACGAGAAGTCGAGAAACCGGAAACAACGTCGGAATAATGAGGCGTATGAAGCGCCGCGGTCGAATATCGCCGACGCGAGTTTTTGGCAGCGTGTCCTGCTTGCGGAAAGAGCGATTGAGAAGGAGAGAGAGAGAGAGAGAGAGAGAGAGAGAGCTACAGGGAAAGCGCGTGACGTGTATTGCGCACAAGAAGTCGTGAAATTTACTGCGATCCGTGAAATCTAATGCGCCCCTGTCACGGCACACCCGCAAGCTATTTTACCACTCTTGACGCGTCATCGATTCTCATTGCGACGGGGAACAAGCAGCCGATTCGGTTTGAACGCGCTCGATCGTAAAAAAGAGAACGGTTACGTGGCGCTTTTCCGCGCCGACACCGCGAACAGAGGAATCTGTCTGCTGACGATCACCGGGACCGATCGCACCGAGTTCCGCACTCGTCGAGCTGAGTCGATTCCGATACCCGGCTCCCGGTCACGAAAACGGAAACAAGACTGACCGAACGTGTACTTCGGGAAATATCGTCCATAGAGACGGGTTGTGCGTCACCGGATACGGTAGGAATTTCTATATCTGTTATTAACCTCTTGCCTCAAAATGATTTGTCAGAGACCACGTGGATTTTGGATGCCAAACTTGACTGTTTCTAACTGTCCATCATAAATTGATTATGTAACATCAACTTAACCATTTTACATTGATTTGAAAACAATATAAATTATTTCACTTTTCATCGTTACTTGTACAGCGGATCCCAAAATGTTGTACTTCTTTGAAAGAGCTGATTTCTGAGGTCACTTGAAATAACTTTTCCTTTGTGAAAATATTCTCGGTAATTAAAGGTATGATGTTACAACATTTTTGAAGCATAATTTTGTAGAAAAGTTTAATATTATTCAGGGGAATTCTAATATATCTTATATTATATTTTAGTATATTAAAAATCCGAATAAAAAAGTTACTTACGATGATTCAGGAATCAGCCCTTTCAAGGAAGTACAGTAGGACCTCAATTAACCGGCTTGATCGAGAGACAAATAGACCGGATAAATTAAGGCCCGATGGATAATCGAGACCCGAGGGAAATAATTAATATGTATATTATATTCCAAAATAAATTTTTATAATCGGGATCCGGTTAATCGAGGTGCTACTGTACTTTTTGGAGTACCCTGTATGCAGCATCAGGAGAAATTAAATAATACATTTTAGATTGAAACATTGGAATTAATTTAAGGGATTATTCTGTTCTTGATGTGTAATCGAATAGAATCAACATTAACTATAAAGGTAATTCCATGCCAAATCGATCACTTTTTGATGTCACCATCGTCGATTTTGTTCTAAATGAAATACGTTGTAGTCTTTGTGAAATCAGGGGGAGTTTAAGTCATCATTTTACCAATTTAGAATTTGTTAAGAAATTGCAAACTTCGAAGGCCTGCAATTTCTAAAAAAATTCTAAAGAAATTCTAAACCGACAAAATGATGACTTACCCCTCTCCCCCCAATTAGAACAACATCGACGATGGTGACATCAAAATGTGATCGATTTAGCATGGAATGACCCATAACAATTAATGAAAGAAGAAATCTTACAAAAATTGCAATCATGAAGTTCTAAAAAAAACTAACAACATTAACAGTGAACACTCTATTTCTTAAATTAAAGATAGAACGAGAAAATTTAACAGTGGTATTATGGAAAATTTAATCATTTCTAACGTCATCGCAATCGGATCGCGACCGGATATTCTTTTGTCGTTGACATCGACGCTAAGTCCTCTCGTTTCTACGGGTAACAAATCGAAATGATTGTTGCTCTGGATGTTCATCTTTCGCTTCATTCAGCGAACGAACACGCAGGTTCCAGGATTCCGAACGCCTCTCGACAACCATCCAATGAGAATTCGAGTTTACTTTTGTCTGTTGTGAAACGAATTGTAAAGCTCGTCGGCCTTCGCGAGTGCGTTTGTTGGAACGAAATTCTGCACCGAAAGCTTTCACCTCTACAAATATACGTCTCACAGTCCGCACAGTCGAATACTGTAACGAATTTCCGGCTCGATACCACTCTTGAAAGAATAAGGGTAGGTGTAATGTATACTTGATCCTCACGGTTCGCCGGTCAATCAACGAATTCGATCTACAAACGATTTCGTGAACCTGCCGTGCGGATGATCATTTCCACCAGTGAAATACTCTTCAGCTTTTTTATGAACACTCCACGAATGAGTGAATACCTATTGTACCGTGTTTTTCTATCAGAAATTCATTCTTGTGTATATTGTTGCTATTTTATCTTTATTACGCTGTGCTTACTTTGTAGATTAGTTCTGCAATGTACAGTGATTTTAACACATCGTAGATTTTATTAGGTGTATGCAAACGTTTTAAAGTTTTTCAATCGTTCAAGTATAATAACCTATAATTAGACGCTATAAATATAGCGTATCACTAAATTCTTTAAACGTTTAGTATTTTATATTTGATCTACTCATTCTTGTCACAAATATATAAAATCCGCAGTTTATTTATAATGGTTATATAATCTTCCGACTTTTTGTGCAGTTAAATAACCAATTTTATTATCGAATGGTAATATCTGTGGTTGCCAGGAAAAACGCCGCATGTTACAATTTCAAAAAATTTCAGTTTATGCATTAATTGAGATTTATAGTATAGGATTTATGTCTTTCTCAGAAAAAAGTCATGAAAATAAATTCGAAAGTCATAAAGCAATAATGCAATTGAACCGATATCCTATGGCAAAGCATTGGTGACCAAAACTTTAAACGGCAATATCTCGAAAGTGAAATTATGTGACGTGTTCTTCCCGACAACCACAGACATATCTTGATAAATAAATAAAGTAGAATCGAAAAAAAATAACTAAAACTTTTGCATACACCAAATATATTCAGAATCCAAATTTTGGACCAATTTGATTCAATGAAAATGAATTGTAGTTTCATGTCATTGAAGTAATTGATTCATGAGAGTGCAGTTACATACATTACATTTGTGATCATTTGGATAATATGAATCAATCCAACTCATAGTAATTTTGATAATATAACAGATTGATGATACAAGAGTCGGAAAGCTCGAGAGATAATAATAATAATTATTAATCAGAGTTACAAAGTTCTAGACATGTAGCAGATCAGTCAAGAGATTGCATTCTGAATTTATTATAGTTAACCCCAGCGTCTAGCCACGCGATTAAAAAGATATATACTAACTCAAGTTAAGACCAATTAATCTGAGAAATTTATGTTGCATCCTCTCAAGTTTGATGAAGCAAGCCTTGGAGTTACGGCTACGAATTGTAGATTTATACTCCAGATGCGACCGAACTGAAGTGTTGGGGGGTTATCAACAGAGCTTGACTGACAATCGGAGTTCAACAACTCGAAAACTAAGCACAAGTGTATTTCATGCATTGCTAATAACAAATTAAATGTTCGAAATTTTCAATGTGAGCCGCATCAAAAAATTCTAAAAGCCAACTTTTCAATCGATCAATTGCAATGTTTTTCAAAATTTGTACAAAACTGATCCTTCGAATTTCTCGAATATACTCAAGTTGTTTAACTTATTTTAACTTCCGAATGGTACGAATGGTTGTTCAATTTTTATATTTTAACTTGAAAATGAAATATTTCTTCCATTATTTTCATTTTGTGGATATGAAATTGATACAATACCTCATGCAATACTGAAATGTGTACACTGAGAAAAAATCCTGTCGAAACAAAAAAAA